>JACEEZ010022274.1:347500-420000 GCA_016584305.1 Chionoecetes opilio
ACACAAGACTTGCCAGATCTTTCAAACTTGAATATAATTTATTTTCACGTTGGCAGAGGAATTTTTATATATCCAAGCATCTTCCGCAGCTAATATATATAGAGACTTGTTTTACTTTACCTCTAATTTCCCTGAATTCCCCAGAGTGGCGACTCAACTGTTGGGTTAAAATACTAGCTGGCGACTTTACTGTAGTAGGTATAGTGAGGTCGCCACTCGGTTTTATTTTTGTCATTTGTTCATTTATAGCCCTAATATGACACAGATGAAGACACAAAATGACACAGACTTTCCAGATAGACCCTTCTAACTTTCCTGAAATCATGGATGTAGAAATGTAAGTATTAACCCCACCACACGTCTGTAAATAACAAAGAAACGTAGAACTGGCGACTTCACTGTTATCTACGGTAAGTTTTGTCTAATTTGTGATTTTTAAGGAATATCTGGAAGTATCATGTCATTGTGAATTGGCTGAAATAAGGATTAATAATCATTGTAACTGAAAACTGACTCCAGATTCGTGTTCAGCATGCCCGAAAACTGCTAGGAACAAATTTTCAAGCAAATCTATTTTAAAAAAATATTGCAAATTTTGCAAGGCTTGAATTTTTTTGCAAAATTTGCAATATTTTTTTAAAAATAGATTTGCTTGAAAATTTGTTCCTAGTAGTTTTCGGGCATGCTGAACACGAATCTGGAGTCAGTTTTCCAAAAATGTGTGTGGGTGTATACTGTATAATCTTATCTTTAAGTAGTAAGAAATTTATGGTTTATGAGTTCTTATGTGTTACTAGCCGCAAAGCCGCCCTCCGGGCGGACTTTTTGGCTAGGTCCTGCGGAGGGCTATTGGTGGGCCTTTGGCCCACCACCTGTGTTTGGTGGGCCTTCGGCCCACCAAACACACTCTCCAGATAGCCCCTTCTAGCTTTCCTGAAATCATGGATGTATAAATATATGTATTAACGCCAACTCATTCACATCACCCCCAACCCATTCATTCACCCATTACCCATCACCCCCCACCCATTCACTCACCCATTACCCATCACCCCCCACCCATTACCTATCACCACACACCCATTCACTCACCCATTACCCATCACCCCCCACCTATTCCCTCACCTATCACCCCCAACCCATCACCCCCCACCCATTCACTCACCCATCACCCCACACCCATTACCCATCATCCCACCCATTCACTCACCCATTAGCCATCACCCTACATCAAGGTTTCCTCAATTCTCGCAACCCACTTTTTTTTTCACAATTCTCGCTAATAGGCTACTAAAAATAAAAAAAATAAAAAAGTGATCGGATCATCTCATAAGTGGGCTTAAAACCTTCCCCTGGTCGACCCAGTTCCAAAACTGTGCTATATGATGGGATTCCGCCACGGGGGGCGGCACCTAGAGCGGACACACAGACAGACAGACACACTTTCGCTTATATTATTATAGATGTTTTATTGCAATTTGTATTATTATTATTATTATCATGTGGTATTATAAGTGTGTGTACTTATAATTATCGTATAAATACGATGGTTTTGGTGAGTACAAGTAATGCAATCTGTGCTGTTTTGGCATGTTTGAGTGAGTTCTTATTGTGTGGAGGGGCTAGAGGTAACCATCGGATAATTCAAACTTTCGGCTAATTTGACCCAGGTCTGCCCCCAATTAGTTCAAATTAGAGAGCGTTTACTGTATTACGAATTTTATCATCACTACAGGTTTGTATGTGCCACTAAAGAGGCATGCATAGTAGTTTATATCATGTAACTGTCTTTAGTGGCACATACAAGTCTGTAGTGATGCTAAGATTCATAATATTCGCCTTTAAAATTCGCCTGGCGACATAAGTGCAGTAGCGACTATAATGTGATTGACGGTAGAAGGATATCAGTGCACTGTGAGGGTGTGTTGGGAGGAGGAGGAGGAGGAGAAGGGTCATTCGTTTTTTATCATGTCTTTGAGCTAAGGTTTAAGAGGATATCAAATGGTAGTCTGCCGTGAGGAAGATATGAAGTAGATGTACTGATATATTAATGAGTTCCCTGTGTTGCAACTAGCTAACCATTATGATTAATGTGATGCAATGTGTTTGTATATACTGTGGGTGGATGACTTTGTGTCTGTGTGTGTACACTGTACATGTGTGTGGTGTGTGTTTGTGTGTTATTGATTGATTGATTGATTTTTTCTTTACATCGAAAGGAACTGGCCAAAGGCAGAAAAAATACAGTAAAACCCTTATAACTCGGCACTGTATAACTCTGAATTTGATGTAACTCGGCAAGGCAAAGACAAAGTTAAAAAAAAATTTTTTTAGGGCTGTGATGGTTAGCCCTCGCCCGTGGTGGCGCAGGCAGGATTCTTATAGTGACGCCTGTAATTAGAGGCTCATGCCGCCCCCCTATGTCCTCCCATGCACTCGCAATCGAAGGTAGAGTTAATGGACAGGGCATGTGGGTGTTCTTAGGCCACTCGACGGTGCAGAAAGATTTTAAGTGGATTTATGGGTCTCACTCGGGATTGAACTCGGGTCTTCGAGAACGCCACTCGGTGACGCTAACCACTCTGCTACCGCCTCCCCTAAACTGCATCTCTTGGTTTTCACTCGGCATATCATGCCCTCATAACCTCTTGTGTGAACATGTAAACAGAAAGTCGGCAAAAAATAATATATATCGGCATATTGATGTTATAACTGCATCTCTTTGCTTACACTCGGCATATCCTCAGTCGCATAAAGTCGTGTTTTTGTCCTTTTGACCCTTTCCTGCAGGCTCAGGCTCTTCAATTTCATTCCCTTCCTGCTGGAGACACCCTTGCGTGATGGAGCTGACATCTTGAAATACAGTACTACTGTATGATGTAATCCCAAAACACGTAAAATAGGTGGCAAAATAAAGCAAAGGTCGGGAACCAGCGTGTAGGCTGTCAGCTGCTGAGCCGTGTTTATGTCGTCCAAGCACCGTCTTGGATACGAATTCCGTTTTTTGTCGAAATTGAAAAAGGATTGGTTTCTGCTTCAAAAACACAACAAGCTTGGTAGGAGCCGAAATAATAATCAATACAAAACTTTGTAAACAATATCACAAATTAGTATAACACACATTTCAGCAAGTGTTATTGGATTGGGATTCGTAATCCAAGACGGTGCTTGGACGACAAAAACTCAGCCTACATAGGCTTTGCTCAGCCTGTGCGCTGGTACCCGACCTTTGCTTTACTTTGCCACCTATTTTACGTGTTTTGGGATTACATCATACAGTACTGTATATCAAGATGTCAGTTCCATCATGCAAGGGTGTCTCCAGCAGGAAGGGAATTAAATTGAAGAGTCTGAACCTGCAGGAAAAGGTGAAAGTGCTGGCAAGGATGAATGCAGGTGCATCCATGCGTGCTATTTGTGCTGAGTTTGATATCAAATCCAGCGCATTCTACCCGTTCACTGGTAAGTCGTGCAGTTTTTATGCTTTTACAGTGTATTTACATTTAATTTTTTTTTTTTTATAACTCGGCACATTGAATAACTCTGCAAGGGCCAGAGCCCCTATCGTGCCGAGTTATAAGGCTTTCACTGTAGATGCAACGAAAAGTCCGTTGCCAGTCCCAAGAGTGTTATTTGTCTCTCTTCTTTCTTCTCCTCTCTCTTCTACTCATCATTGTGTTGGTCTTCTGAGGGGAGGCCACAGGGCCAGGCTGGTCAAGGGGGATGCACAAGGCCGTATTGACCAAACTGCAATGGAGCAATGTAAAGCTCTGTGCGTGGTGAGAGTGTCTAGTCTTGGGTGTCTCCGGACAGGGCGTTACATTGCACTGCCCGCAGGGAACTTATGAAATCCCGTCAGGATATCCTCCACAGACGACCTTGACTCGATTAGGAGTGGCATAGGTAGTATTATCGATGCTAAAGAGTGCCATATAGAAGGTAATTAAATAAAATAATCCCTTTTTACTGATAGATAGCGATTTAGAATATCATAAGGTGTTACTGAAGCCAAAGAGAGACATTTAAAGGTAAAGCTGGGGGCGTACGCTATGCTGCGTGTGGCCTCGGTGCTCATCTCCGTCGCGTTAATCTTTGAGCCCACTACCCCAGGACACAGGGCTAGTGTGACAAATTATTTCCACGGAGGATGGGAATCATTATTTGGGATCATACCCTTTTTGGTAATAGCTGTGGTGGGGTTGGAACCCACCATCACCAGATACGCTCTCATGCCAGTCAAGAGGTGTACCATGTCACCAATAAGATTAATCCACTTGGGAAGATAGCTGTGGCAGTTTTATCCATGACAAGTGTAGGTGTAAAAGTGTATGTGTGTGGAGTATGAATGTATCTGTGTTTGCGTATATGTGGGTGAGGAGAGGCATATGTATTCCTATCTTTTTTTCTGTGTGTGCTCATGCTGTTCAACCAACCAACTTAACCCTTCACACCCAGGTCTTTCCTTGGCTATAAAAAATTGTCTGTTGTTAGCCATAAAATTAAGAAAACTAACTGAATATACCAAATTAGTTAGTGGACAAGGATACTAAACAGGTCATATCTATAAAACATTGCTTATATTCACAAAAAATCGTCTAATGGTACCCAAATTACAATGGAAATTACGTTCTGGGCCTCAAGGGGTTAATATTAACAATGCATTGCATTTGATTCAATTACCACAGCATAGTTTTCTGTTGACATCACCATACTGTGCAGTTTCCCTTCTGTAAGATTTCAGTGGGTTACCTTGTGAATCTGATGCTCGCACATAATGAAGGTAGTTTATCTCCCCATCTTACACTTCTTTCTGATACAGGCAAATATACTACATGACGCATTGACACATACATAAAAAGTGATAATGTTAGACACTGATGGGAGACTAACAGTGTCAAAGCTGCAGTGTGAAGCAGAGCCAGCCGAGGAAGGTTACTGTGTGTGGGAGGCAGGAGGCAGGGCAGGGGAGGGCCGGGTACTGTGTGTGTAGGGGCTAACACCAAGGTTTTGCTGCAGGACACCCAACCTGCCTGCAGTTCACCGCTCATATGATGATCTCAGTGAGGCAGTACAGATGGCAGTGCATTGAGTGTAAATGCTGCACCCTCTGTGGCACTTCAGAGAATGATGTAAGTCTGGGATATTGTGTTTAATGTGGGTTATTATTTTTTTTTATTATCCCCGTTGCACTTGTAGTTGTAGCCTGTTTTTGTATACCTTTCCAGAAGCTTTTGTCTGTGCTTTGCCATGAGTCTTCAGTATAAAGAATCACGTCATGCATGCTGCCAGTGAACACATCAGACTTGAATACTGGCAGTCTCAATTATACCTCACTGGCATTATTTCCATCAGTTTTATGCATTATTATTCCTTATTACGACTTAACCCCTTCACGCCCAGATCTTTCCTGGGCTATAAAAAAATTGTATGTTGTTAGCCATAAAATTACGAAAAGGAACTTAATATACCAGATTAGTTAGTCGACAAGGATACTAAACAGGTCATATCTATAAAATATTGCTTATAGTCACTAAAAATTGTCTTTATGTTACCCAAATTACAATGGAAATTATGTTTTGGGCCTCAAGGGGTTAAGTCCGCCCTGCCTGCCTGAACATGGTAGAAGATGTACATTAGCTTCCTTATTTTCTTATGTTCTTATTAGTTGCTTATGATATTCTGTAACAGTGGTAATGTTTGGCAGGATCAGCTGCTGTTCTGTGATGACTGTGACCGCGGCTACCACCTGTACTGCCTGCGGCCCGCCCTGCAGGAGCCGCCCGAGGGGGAGTGGTCCTGCGACCTCTGCCTGCAACAGTTCCACACCAAATGAAGCTGCCCGTCTGGTGAGGCACTGCAGGCCGAGACATTGCTGTGTGGGGAGGACCAGTGTGTGGCTGTAACCAGGCCTACCTAGAGATAAGTTCTGGCATTTGCTATTAAAGATTAAGGTTTTAAAGGTTAAGCTTGATTGTCATTAATTTTCTGATTTGGAAAGGAATAACATTACCAATTAGAAATACATGATCCAGATATACCTTTGTAAGAAATTTTAGCCCTGCAAGACTCCATTCTTTCATTTTAGTGATGTGTATAAGACCCACAGCAGTGAGGAGAGTCTTGTGTTGCCTGACTGCCTTCCCGGGGTGTATTGTGCTGCTGCCGCAACACAGTCTTCCCTGTGTCTCACGCGCGGCCTGGAGACACGCTGGTCACTCTTGTCACAGTGTTGAACATAGAAACCAATTGGCTATGTATACGGTCAGTCAGTCAGTCAGTCAGACAGGTCATCAGATAAAGTCACATTTATATCTTATATTGTATGGTGCAGTATTTATTTGTGAGAAAGTGAAAGCTTTGATCAGTTTTTAAAGTTGTCAAAGAAGTCGGTTTTATATTGCAAATTTTTATTTTCTTAAGTTGGTCAGCTCCCTCGCCACACACCTTGTGATGACTGCAGAACGGTGGAGCTGTGCTAAACAGGTCACAGACAAGAAGCCCATATTATCATTTATTTGCTCATAATCTCAGTGGCATCTGGTGCAATCTCTGGATATACTTGTTTGAGCGTGCTTTTGAGATGCTCCGAATTACTTTAGCATGTGATCGTGTCTCATGAAGAGGGTGACACTGTACCTTTATTGACGACCTTGGAGGCACGCTGAGTGTCTCGTAGTGGAAGGACGTGTGGAAGATCTTCGTTTCTCCTCCACCTTGCTTTGCCTCCTCGACAGAGCTAACCAGATTTTAAGTAATATATTTCTTGACATTATTTTTCAAAGCAATTGTAGAAAAGTTACGATACTCTCATAAGAACTATTGTGAATGGATGGACGTGTGATATCGTAATACCGAGTAATATTGCAGAGGAAGATGGTGAGGAGGATACATTAGGGTGTAGGAGATCAAGAGAGTGAAATTAGTACAAGAAATTAGGACAAGAATATCCTTATGTATCCATAAGTTTTCAGTAGCATTTTTGGTGCAGAAATGCAAATCTCTGAATGATACTACCAATGCTTTAGGATTTTTAAAATTGTACATATATATCCATAAAGGCATATTAGATTGTAGAGATATTAGTCAGAGTTTAAAGCTCCTAAGTGAAAGACGAAGCCTGGAGTGTTGTGTGACTGTGAGTGGTGGTGAGGGGGCGGGGGTGAGGGGGTGATGGTGAGAGGGTGGGGGTGGTGGGCTGGTGGTGGTGAGGGTGTGATGAAGGGGTGTTGAGGGTGGTGTGGTGGGCTGGTGGTGTTGAGGGGGTGTTGCGAGGGTGGTGTGATGGGCTGGTGTTGAGAGGGTGATAGTGATGGGTTGGTGATGGTGAGGGGGGATGTGAGACCCCTCAGCCACCACACCCTTTGGGGAAGGAGGCGGCAGCATGCGTTGATGTGACGGAATGAAAGCCATTTTTAAAAGATAACATGAATGGTGTCTTCAGCATTCTAGCTTGCTATATTTGTTTTCTCGTGATGTTAACAAAAATTAGAAGTGGCCTTTGTACTGCAGTGAAGAGGGCGGAGCTGCTGAGGGGGAAGTAGCTACTGTGTGGGGACTGCAAACACTGTGACTTTGTTGACTGTTATGGAAGGCAGCATTGGGGTCATGTGGAAAATAAGTTCAAGAGAATGGTTTAAATATGCTCCTTCACCCTTCGCGCCCAGATCTTTCCTTTGCTATAAAAAATTGTATGATGTCGAGCCATAAAATTACGAAAAGTGACTGAATATACTAAATTAGCTAGTAGGCAAGGATACTAAGCAGGTCATATCTATTAAATATTGCTTAAATTCACCAAAAATCGTCTAATAGCCAAATTACAGTGGAAATTATGTTCTGGGTCTCAAAGGGTTAATTTATATAAGGTTTGCATTCCTGAAGACATTATTTAAGTTGGGATATTACCTAATTCTATGCTATTTATGTCTCCAAAGTCTGTGCAGCATAAACACCACCAAAATAATGATACAAAAGTATACCCCAAGAAAAATTGAAATAACAACAAAATCACGAATGAAGTGTTTTGACCACTGAGGGTAAACATGACTGAAGGCAGCACAGCAAGAGTGGCAGAGTGCAGTCGTCCTCTGGGAACAATGCAGCGTACACTTACATAACGATAATATTTTGCACGTCAGAATTTTTAAGTCAACCTGTCTTTATGCCTGGTAAGTGATGTGGAAGCCAGGACTCAATAGCATAAGAAACTACAGCAAAAAATAAGTGATTCTTTACATATGTGATTTCTAAAATGATTGTGAGACACTGAGTGCGGATATGAGCTAGTTTATTGCTGATATTATAGTACCACATACACAGTTTATTGCTGATATTATAGTACCACATACACAGTTTATTGCTGATATTATAGTACCACATACACAGTTTATTGCTGATATTATAGTACCACATACACAGTTTATTGCTGATATTATAGTACCACATAGACAGTTTATTGCTGATATTATAGTACCACATAGACAGTTTATTGCTGATATTATAGTACCACATAGACACACATTGGAGAGTACCTTGTTCTCATGCATTGTTCTCAGAGCTGCACCAGACGCAAGCAGGAGTACACGAGCACCCTCAGACGCCACTGCTGTGCTCCCGCCACACTGACCCCCGCACTGTGTGTGCTCACGTCTGCCTAAGAGTAGAGAGTTAAGGAATGACCTGGCGGCTGTCTCGCTGCACGGTGGGACGGCAGGTGGAAGGTACAAACTAAACAGTATGCTCTCATAAGGTTGTTGATAGAATAGACCAATATTATGTAAGTTTGAATGGACACCTGACAGTCAACACAACACCTACAAGTAGCTCAGTTGTGTGTATCGCTTGCCTCTTAGTCTTTTTTATTTGGCAAAGAAAAGTTTTTATGGTTATCAGGATAATTGCTGCTAAGGCTGGACTGGGATGGTTCATGGGCAGCGAGATCTGCCGACACGTGTAAGGTTACGAGTCATGAAGTGCGTTAGAGAATAAGATACCCTGTGTAGCGTTTGACAGAACATGGACATAATTATATGAACGTTGATATCAAAGGTTATTCTTTCAGCAATTCTATTTAGAAAGAGAATACCATAAAATCATGAAAATACAGTGGTACCCTATGTGGTGCTTGATGAAGATTGGAAAATGCTGTGAGTGTATGTACTTTGCCTTATGTAAGGAGTAATGGTGCCTGGAGAGAAAGAGAGAAAATTGCAGGTGATTACAGAGAGCGGTATATAATGTATGCGGGCACGGTGGAATGATATACAAAAAAATATGATAATAGAAGAATCTTGTAGCTCCCTTTTTTTTACGTATCTTAAATTCAGGACCAGTCAGCTAACATGTTCTGAAAGAGAGAAAGGTGGATCTTGGGATGGCTAACTCTTGTGAGGAACAAAGTAAAGGGAATCTTTTTTTAACACTTTAAAGTAAATGAGTAAAAGAACCTTACAGTTTCATGAATGTACAAAATGAAGAGGAAGACGAGGGAGGATAGTATTACAAGAGGCATTTTTCAAAGAGTAGAGAGGGAAATAGTCAGATTTGGCGTAAGTATGAGTGGCTGATATCCGGTGTTCCTCTTACTACATACTGGAGGAAATATGAGGCTGGCGGGCTGGAAGATAGTTTATTTTGCTTTGTTGTCATAGGTGTGATGATGGTATGAAGGAGAGAGAAGTATAATTTTAGAATGTTTTTGTTGTATAGAAGCTGCATAATGCTTGATGGACGGCCAACAGTGTAGTCTTTCTGTAGAAGTTGACTCCCTTTTTGTTACAAGGGTGAGAGAGGAGGGGAGGTCAAGAGTGGGTTTGTTCTGTGTTCAATATAACTGATGCCTGATTTTATAAAGACATCATAGCTATATATATCCTTATTGCTGTAGTTGTTATGATTTTACATGATTAAGTTGAAAATGCATTGTTAGGCATGTTCTATATTCAATGGCCAAACAAGATAGTGGATGACCAGACCGGCGGGCCGTGGCGGCGGTGTGCAGCCTCCACCCTGACAGCCACAGGGCCCGGGTGGATTGTCTGGTTGTAGTGTTGACATCCAGTTAGTTTGGATGCTTTACATTGTGCAATGATCATTAATGTTCCAGATGTGATGTGGGGGAGCTGTGGCCCTTCCAGTGTGTGATGGCGGAGGGCCACAGGACGCCAAAAAATGTATTTTTGTCATAATATTTAATTCCATGTTTATTGATATGAAGACGTTTATGTAGTATATATATTGTAGAAAGACTCTATTTGCTTTCAGTTTTTGTCATGAGCTTAAGTTCTAGGCAGCAGAGTATGGCGGCCAAGTCACCGCAGCAACATGTGCACAGGGTGGGCGGGAGGCAGGCAGTGTCACGCCACCCAGACTGTAAGTGACTTATCATTGCAGTACAATATTAAGATGTCTGGGAGGGTTTCCACTACAGCTACTTTGTGGATTCTGATCTTCCAGATGAATAAAAACTCTAGGTTTTTCATATTCAAGAAGTGTGTACGTACAGCGCATCAAATGTTTACTCACTCCATGAACCTTATTGTTGATGAGAGAGACAGCTCAAGTCAGGCCTCAGATCCTGCATACCACATGTTTAGTTCAAATATTCTGCTGTCAAGAACTTAAGCTCAGGACATGTTGTTAATTTTTGTTGTATTTTATGAATCTTCCGAGGTGGTGTGCACCCTGCGGGGGTCTGTGGGCCCCTCTTGCCCTCAGGCGGGAAGGACAGAGGCTCGATGCCGAGGAGTCTCAAGTTGTTCATAGCATTCACCATTATGCTTTAGCCTGTGAACTTTGTGATAATGTGCTTTGTAAAGGATAGTTATATACATTTCCACGGTATGTAATGATACAACCTTTCTAGAGTATTGCAGCAGCATTGTGCATGTGACGGCCGATGCCTCTGCCGCCCGCCACAGACCCGGGGTGAGATGCCTTAGTTCTTTGTTTCTTTCGTTTGATTGAGGAATGTTGAAATTTTATTGTCTTTCTCAATACGTTTCTGGCTCCCAATTGTTGCAATAGAAGTGAATTCAACACACAAGTTGAATGACACAAGGCTCGTGTACTGGAATCTTCAAGTTTTCTTCGTCTTTTTGCAAACCCATTAACAGGCACCACAGCACTATAACTCTTAAGCTTTGATTGTAGTTAGAACCATAAGTGAAGCCTCAGCCACAGTGTCCACAACTGTTACTGTTACAGGCAGCCGTGTGGGTTACTAAGCATGGGTCACTTGCTCACCCAGACCATTAGACCAGTTCTTGTTTCGTACATGGATAATATTATATTCCGATACCTGTGTTGGTATTTCTTCCATAAAGTACAGACAAGCTTATATTTTGCCTTCGCGGTGCTTAAGTTTAGATCATTCTTGTCAGCAATTATGAAGGTTGTGTGTGTGGAGAGAGAGAGAGAAGAGAGAGAGAGAGAGAGAGAGAGAGAGAGAGAGAGAGAGAGAGAGAGAGAGAGGAGAGAGAGAGAGGAGAGAGAGAGAGAGAGAGAGAGAGAGAGAGAGAGAGAGAGAATATATATATATATATATAATATATATATATATATATATATATATATATATATATATAATATATATATATATATATATATATATATATATATATATATATATATATATATATATATATATATATATATATATATATGAATATATATAATATATATATATATGAATGAATGAATGATGTGCAAGTATTTTGGTCTGGAGAGAGGTCATCAAATAGTGAGAGAGTGAAGCAAGTCGTGTTGATTGAGTTCTTGTTGAATAAGTGACCCATGGTTTGACCTCCACACCTGTACCCATTGCTTTCTTTAATGTTTCCACTTGGAGTAAGGAACTACTGCTTCAATCCACCACAGTACTGATCTCTCACAAACCACCACCCAGCTGTCTCAATCTTGCCCTCACCTTAAGAAATCGTCCTGGATCCAGTGATACATACTACTCACCACCATTTCTTCAAGCCATGTCTTATTATATCTTGTAAAAAGTACTGTGAAGTGATTACCATGTCATTGCCAATAGCAGAGTAATAGTTTTTTTTTGTCAACTTAGAAAATGTCAATTAATTTATCAGCAGCAACAAAGCACAGCTGGTTCCTTGTTCCAACCCATCCGCCATGTTCAGCCACCCCCCCCTGTCCCCCCAGAGGCCTGCTGGGGTTCTGGGCCAACACTGGTCCAGAATGTGGCCTTGGAAGCAGCCTCTGGGGTCAGGCTTCGGGGGCTTGCTTGGGAGGGAAAAAATTAACTTCCTGGCTATTTTAGTTCTTGTTCATGGAAATTGTGCAACGTCATAATTGTTGATGTAATGATAATAAAAATCATCTGTAATTATGAAGTACTTGTTTCCATCATAGTAAAATACTATTTACAAGTTTGTGAATGATGAAATGCTACATTGAAGCAGTGATACCCATTCTGTACAATGCAACATTACCCACTACAAAAAATTTCGGATTTGATAAAAATATCCTGGTCCTCATACACACATATATTTCAATTCATGTTTACTCTAATCAAAATAACTATTACATAACTATTACCTACAACTATACTAAACCTACGACATGAAGGGTTACTTCAGAGATTTATGAAATTATATAGTATAAACATATATATAAATAAAGGCCGATTTGCACATTTATAGTGTTGGAGGAGGGAAAGGAGTCCTGGAGGAGCAAGACACAGAGGAGTGGTGGACAGGAGGAAAAAGACATTGCCTTGAGAGATGAGATAATAGGGTTGTCCTGGAGTCCTTCACAAGTCGCCTCTTTCCCCACACATGCAAGATAGATAGATTGCTTGATTGATTTAATGCCAAAAAATGGGAAAATGTGCCAGACATCAGAGGTCATAATTTATGGCAAAGCATAAAAAGGGGAAGAGTTATAGAAAAATAAGTGAAACGGTGAGGGAAGGGCATGCAAGATGGAACATAAGAAAAAATTAGAAGAACTCTGCATCTGCCTCTTTTGTGTTTTGTGGGATTATAAAAAGTTCCCAAAGGAGAGGAGAGGTTCACAGCTCTACCCTTGTCCTCTTTAGTCCCTTTAGTCGCCTTTGATAACACGCAGAGAATAAAGAGATAGGTATTCTCAATCCCCCTATCTCGTGTACACAAAACAAACAAGAGTCAACCTTTGTGAGATTATAAAGTTCCCAAAGGAGAGGTTCATATCTTTCTACCCTTGTCCCCTTTAGTCGCCTTTAATGACACGCAGGGAATATCTTTTATATGTACCTTATTCTAAATCCCCCCATCTCTGGTACACAAAACAAACTAGGCAGATTTTTTCCCGATGTGTGTTCAGCTGTGTAACATGCGAAGGAGAGAAGAATGGGAGGAACGAGGAGAGAGAAATAGAGGAAGAATTTAAAGAAAGTATAAGAGAGGAGGAGAGGGAGAAAAAGAGGAGGCTAGGGAAGAGGCACGGGGAAAAAAAAATACACACAGTCCCTTGTCCCCTTTAGACGCCTTTGATGACACGCAGGGAATAAAGATATATGTACCTTATTCTAAATCCCCCTACCTCGTGTATACCAAACAAACAGGAGTCCACCCAGCATCCTCACAAAGCACTGCCGCCACATCTGAGTAACAACAACAAATACTTAAGAGTTGATCATGTCCCCAACTTTTTTGTGAAATTCTTTGAGCTTTGACTTCATAGTTTCATCCATAGAGCCAGAGTCGGCATGTATCTTTTTCATCCATTCCTGCAAAAAAAAAAATGACGCTGTTAAATTAAATATACCAAATAATTCATCAACATATTTTAGCAAGATAAAAAATGCAGATTAAACCAAGATTTAAAACCTTTAGGAATAGAGAAAGTGTGTGGAATGTATGTGTCCATGCTAGAGACGATGAGCTCAGTTATGCTCTCTGCACAAAGAGATGGGTCCCTGACACGGAAGCAATAATAATTTCATGGAAAATTAAGAAGCTGAAGCTGAGGACAAAGATGGTTAATAGACCTCATTCACTCAATACAAATACTAAATAACAATCAAATGAACCCCTTGAGGCCCAGAACGGATTTTCCATTGTAATTTGGCTACCATTAGACCATTTTTTGTGAATATAAGCCATATTTTATAGATATGACCTGTTTAGTATCCTTGTCGACTAACAAATTTGGTATAGTATTCAGTTACTTTTCGTAATTTTATGGCTAACAACAGACAATTTTTTTTTTTAGTAAAGGAAAGACCTGGACGTGAAGGGTTAATATGTCATAATTGGAGCAAAAGAAAAAGAAGAAAAACTTACATCCACACTCTCGGTCTCTTGAAGTCGTCGTAAGTCAGGCAATAATTATTCTATGGAAAACTTACATCCACACACTCGGTCTCTTGAAGTCGTCGTAAGTCAGGAAATAATCATTCTATGGAAAACTTACAGATCTTACCCAAGTTGTTTCGTACACTGAATTTGAGTTTTTTCGTACATATCTGGTGTCGTTTCGTACTAGTAATCAAGTTCAACTCTGAGCTGAGTATACGAAACAACTTAGATCTGGGTGTGAAGGGGTTAATATGTCATAATTGAAGAAAAAGAAGGAAAACTTACATCCACACTCTCGGTGATGGTGGTTGGGGGAGTGATCTGCAGGGGGGAGCCTTTGAGGGAGATGGCCACCTCCCCCAACAAGGGTTTCCTCTTGATGGTGCCCATGGGGAGGGGGGTGCGGGGGTCAAACTTGGGGGTGATGAACATGTGCGACGAGAAGCTTGAGGGAATGCCGGAGTTCATGGGCGTGGCGGCGGGCTCCTGGGGTAAGAACAGGGTGATACTTTTATTATACTTATAAGAACACAAGAAAGTGACGGAAAAGTGACTAAAAAAGTGCTAAAAACAAGTGACGGAGCTGCTTTTATGGCCCTGCATTATTCTCAAGAGGAACATAAGAACATAAGGAAGCTACAAGAGGCCGTGAGACCTACATGAGGTAGTTCCTGGTACTAACCCCTTGAGGCCCAGAATGTAATTTCCATTGTAATTTGAGTAACATTAGAACATTTTCATGAATATAAGCAATAATTTATAGATATGACCTGTTTGGTATCCTTGCTGACTAACTAATTTGATATATTCAGTTACTTTTCGTAATTTTATGGCTCGACAAGACAATTTTTTTTATAGCAAAGGAAAGATCTGGGCTTGAAGGGGTTAACACTACCTACATCTACCTTTCATGCCCATTCATGAAATTGTCTAGCTTCCTTTTAAAGCTCCCTATTGACTCCGCACTAACTACCTGACGACCGAGCCCATTCCAATAATTTACCACCCTATTTGTGAACCAGTTTTTCCCCGTTTCATTTTTAAATCTATGCTTTTCCAGTTTGAATCCGTTATCTGTTATCTCACCAGAGCCTTGGTGCGCTGGGGCCAGGTGGTGGTGGGTGGAGGCATGTTCTCGTTCTGATTGGCCGCCAGGACTTGTCTCTGTCGGGTGCTTCGCGTTGCTGCGGACAGATCAACATTAGGTCAAGTCACAAGCATTGATACAGGCAGGTCAAGGTCATGTTGTCAAATGAGGTCACGTTCTCAAATGTGGAAAATCAGACAACATAAGTCTATGAGAAATAAGGGTCTATGTTCCATGGTTAGATGATAGATCCAGGCAAATTCAGCAAAATTATGGTAAAAATAAAAATTTGTATAATTCATAGATAGTTACATACCTTTTTTTTGCACAAATGAACTATAGGACAGTGAATGGAATGAAGAACAAAAAAAAACAAGGTAAATTCCAGGCAACATTCATCTAGCTACACCAAAGACATTGTGCAGGATTCTATGCAACCCAGGTTCACTAAATTTCGAGCTTTCAATGCTTGCCTATCAGATCATAAGATTTTTAGGATTGGATGATAAAAAGACATGAAAATACCTACTCCTGTTGGATATATGAAAATTTGGTTACTAAGTGGTTGGATGCCATGAGCTGTCCATACCATTCCATTCCACCATTCATCATCATTCCATTCCACCATTCATCATCATTCCATTCCACCATTCATCCTACCATTCCACCATTCATCCTACCATTCCACCATTCATCATCATTCCATTCCACCATTCATCCTACCATTCCACCATTCCGCCATTCATCCTTCCATTCCACCATTCATCCTTCCATTCCACCATTCATCCTTCCATTCCACCATTCATCCTTCCATTCCACCATTCATCATTCCATTCCACCATTCATCATTCCATTCCATCATCACCGAAACATCTTGGTGAATATATACAAAAAAATATTAATAATAATAATTTTGACTCTGAAGCCTTATTTCAGACTTACTTGTTGGAGGAGGCAGCAAAAAGTCGGGGTCTACTGTTTGTGGCTGTTTCACTTTAGGCTTGCGTCCCCGCTTCTTGGCGACCGACTGGAGAACACTGTCTGCCGAACTGATGATGTCGGTCACGCTGTCTTTCACGGTACTGTTTGTTTTCTGGTCGTCCTGTCAAAAACGGAGGTAAAATGCATGTCAGGATGTTTTGAGGATGAACAAATGCAGGTAGAGTAATGTATTTTCTGAATATCCCAGATTCTATGATAATGAGAGATTCTATGAAAATGAGAGCCAGATTCTATGAAAATGAGAGATCCTATGAAAATGAGCCAGATTCTATGAAAATGAGCCAGATTCTATGAAAATGAGATTCTATGAAAATGAGAGAGCCAGATTCTATGAAAATGAGAGATTCTATGGAAATGAGAGATTCTATGAAAATGAGAGCCAGATTCTATGAAAATGAGAGCCACATTCTATGAAATTGAGAGATTCTATGAAAATGAGAGCCAGATTCTATGAAAATGAGAGCCAGATTCTAAGAAAATGAGCCAGATTCTATGAAAATGAGAGAGCCAGATTCTATGAAAATGAGAGCCAGATTCTAAGAAAATGAGCCAGATTCTATGAAAATGAGAGAGCCAGATTCTATGAAAATGAGAGATTTTATGAAAATGAGAGCCAGATTCTATGAAAATGAGAGAGAGCCAGATTCTATGAAAATGAGAGCCAGATTCTATGAAAATGAGATTCTATGAAAATGAGAGCCAGATTCTATGAAAATGAGAGATTCTATGAAAATTAGAGAAATTCTATGGAAATGAGCCATATTCTATGAAAATGAGAGATTCTATGCAAATGAGAGATTCTATGAAAATGAGAGCCAGATTCTATGAAAATTAGAGAAATTATATGGAAATGAGATTCTATGAAAATGAGAGCCAGATTCTATGAAAATGAAATTCTATGAAAATGAGATTCTATGAAAATGAGACTCAGATTCTATGAAAATGAGAGAAATTATATGGAAATGAGATTCTATGAAAATGAGAGCCAGATTCTATGAAAATGAGAGCCATATTCTATGAAAATGAGCGATTCTATGAAAATGAGAGCCAGATTCTATGAAAATGAGATTCTATGAAAATGAGATTCTATGAAAAAGAGAAATTCTCTCTTTTGAAGATTCTATGAAAATGAGAGAGCCAGATTCTATGAAAATGAGAGAACCAGATTCTATGAAAATGAGAGCCAGATTCTATGAAAATGAGGGAGAGCCAGATTCTATGAAAATGAGAGCCAGATTCTATGAAAATGAGAGACAGATTCTAAGAAAGAGACAGATTCTATGAAAATAAGAGAAAAATTCTATGAAAATGAGCCAGATTCTATGAAAAAGAGATTCTATGAAAATACGTTTCTATGAAAATGCGACAGATTCTATGAAAATGAGAGCCAGATTCTATGAAAATGCGATTCTATGGAAATGAGAGATTCTATGAAAATGAGAGCCAGATTCTATGAAAATGCGATTCTATGAAAATGCGACAGATTCTATGAAAATGCGACAGATTCTATGAAAATGAGGCCAGATTCTATGAAAATGAGATTCTATGGAAATGAGATTCTATGAAAATGAGATTCTATGGAAATGAGATTCTATGAAAATGAGAAATTCTATGAAAATGAGAGCCAGATTCTATGAAAATGAGAGATTCCATGAAAATGAGAGAAATTCTATGGAAATGGGAGCCAGATTCTATGAAAATGAGATTCTATTAAAATGAGAGCCAGATCCTATGAAAATGCGAGATTCTATGAAAATGAGAGCCAGATTCTATGAAAATGAGATTCTATGAAAATGAGAGCCAGATTATGAAAATGAGATTCTATGAAAATGAGAGAAATTCTATGAAAATGAATGAGCCAGATTCTATGAAAATGAGAGATTCTATGAAAATGAGCCAGATTCTATGAAAATGAGAGAAATTCTATGAAAATGAGAGCCAGATTCTATGAAAATGAGAGCCAGATTCTATGAAAATGAGAGAGCCAGATTCTATGAAAATGAGAGCCAGATTCTATGAAAATGAGGGAGAGCCAGATTCTATGAAAATGAGAGAGCCAGATTCTATGAAAATGAGAGATAGATTCTAAGAAAGACAGATTCTATGAAAATGAGAGAAAAATTCTATGAAAATGAGCCAGATTCTATGAAAAAGAGAGATTCTAGGAAAATGAGAGCCAGATCCTATGAAAATGCGAGATTCTATGAAAATGCGAGCCAGATTCTATGAAAATGCGATTCTATGAAAATGCGAGATTCTATGAAAATGCGAGCCAGATTCTATGAAAATGAGAGATTCTATGGAAATGAGAGATTCTATGAAAATGAGAAATTCTATGAAAATGAGAGCCAAATTCTATGAAAATGAGATTCTATGAAAATGAGAGAAATTCTATGGAAATGAGAGCCAGATTCTATGAAAATGAGATTCTATGAAAATGAGAGAATTCTATGAAAATGACAGATTCTATGAAAATGAGAGCCAGATACTATGAAAATGAGAGATTCTATGAAAATGAGATTCTATGAAAATGAGAGAAATTCTATGAAAATGAGAGCCAGATTCTATGAAAATGAGCCAGATTTTATGAAAATGAGAGATTCTATGAAAATGAGCCAGATTCTATGAAAATGAGAAATTCTATGAAAATGAGAGCCAGATTCTATGAAAATGAGATATTCTATGAAAATGAGCCAATTCTATGAAAATGAGAGATTCTATGAAAATGAGAGCCAGATTCTATGAAAATGAGAGATTCTATGAAAATGAGAGAGCCAGATTCTATGAAAATGAGAGCCAGATTCTATGAAAATGAGAGAAATTCTATGAAACTGTGAGCCAGATTCTATGAAAATGAGATTCTATGAAAATGAGAGCCAGATTCTATGAAAATGAGAGAAATTCTATGAAAATGTGAGCCAGATTCTATGAAAATGAGATTCTATGAAAATAAGAGCCAGATTCTATGAAAATGAGAGCCAGATTCTATGGAAATGAGATTCTATGAAAATGAGAGCCAGATTCTATGAAAATGAGAGCCAGATTCTATGAAAATGAGAGCCAGATTCTATGAAAATGAGACAGCTTCTATGAAAATGAGAGACAGATTCTATGAAAATGAGAGAGACAGATTCTATGAAAATGAGAAGACAGATTCTATGAAAATGAGAGATTCTATGAAAATGAGAGACAGATTCTATGAAAATGAGACAGCTTCTATGAAAATGAGAGATAGCTTCTATGAAAATGAGAGACAGCTTCTATGAAAATGAGAGAGAGAGAGAGAGAGAGAGAGAGAGAGAGAGAGAGAGAGAGAGAGAGAGAGAGAGAGAGAGAGAGAGAGAGGAGAGAGAGAGAGGAGGTGTGTGTGTGTGTGTGTGTGTGTGTGGTGTGTGTGTGTGTGTGTGGTGTGTGTGTGTGTGTGTGTGTGTGTGTGTGTGTATGTGTGTCCTCTGTGTGTGTTACCTGTTTAAGGTAGTCTACCCACAGCTTGTTGCGTGTAGCCTCTGGGTAAGACATGAGATCCATTTTGAAGATTTGGTGGATGCTCTCTTGAATGATCTGTATTTCCGCCTCCATCTTCTTGGTCCGCTTCTCCACTGTAATAAAGTGAACACAGTTAGTTATCATGATGAGTTGAAGCAGTTGGTCAACCTTGTTTATTGATGTGGATGAATGCTAAATCATGATGCCTATGAAATGAATATGCCTACAAATTTCCACATGTAGTTGATGATGTGAAGTGTGAGGGTAAATATTTAAGGTCGGCAAGCATTGAAGTGAAATTGTAAAGCAAAGTTTTTTTCAGTAAGCAGGTATGGGATTCCCAGCCATGTGATGGTGGCAAAAGGTGATGACAATGGAAATGGTGATGGTGCCGAAAATAATGACAATGACAAAAGTGATGATAAGTGTCCTTTGTTTTCTTGTCGTCCTGTCAAAAATGGAGGAAAAATGCATGAAATAAAATGAAAGAAATGCCTTCATATAATAGTATAATAGTATTCAACATAGGTAATGACAGCGAAATGATAATAAAAATGAGAGGCTCAGTAAAAGTAGCCTAAGAATAGACAGTGAAGATGATAACATTGACAAGATTATAATCACCCTCAATATCAAAGTCCCTAGGTATCTCAAAGTCTCTAATCACAGTGACAATGGTAATGGTGGCAAAAGATGCTCACAGTGACAATGGTGATGTGGTGTCTGGTGTGTCTGGGGAGAAGAAATAACATGTGATTTGTGTGGGGCGGAAAAGGAGGACTTAAAATATTTCTTGTTATGGTGCCCAGCCTACAGCAATGAAAGAAAGAAAAGTGTGAGGCTACAACAACCTTACATAGAGGAGGAAGAGGATATAGTGGGGAGTATTTGTTTGGAGATGGGAATGTGGAAGTAGCAAAAAGAACAATCAACAGTTTTTGGATGACCAGAGAAAATAAGAAGAAAGAAAAAGAAAGAAACAAAAAATATAGAATAAGAGAAGACAACTAAATAAAGACCCAGACAGCAAGAAGAAAACACGTCAGGGAGTGCCGTTGAAAAAGGCCAGACTCCTAACCCACAACTGAACTGAACTGGTGTGGAAATAAAGGTGATGACAATGGTGATGGTGGCAAAAATGTCCCGGCATAAATCACCCTCAATATCAAAGTCTCGCAGCAGCAGCTTCAGTTTCTCGCTGCGCTTGTCTTGGTGCATCTCGGCCTCCGTCAGGGACTCGTCGGGCAGCGCTGGCCTGGCGCGGCTCGGCACCCGGGACCCCTTTCTCCGCGGCATGGCGATGGGGGGGACACTACCACTGGCCGGGGCAAAGAAAACCAAGTATGTAAGTAAAGTAAAATGAAGTATATAATATAATAATAATAATAACAATAATAATTTATTCTAATTATTTATATGATACACATGAGGAGTATTACAACATTAAATCATGGAGGTAAATGGGTGTGGAAAGTTTGTGAATTATTTCTTATAGACTACTGTAAAGGAGATTGGACCACAGGTAAAAACTAAAATTTAAAGTTTAAAGAAGAAAAAAATGCATATATACTTATTTTCATATTTAAAAACTAATTAACACAATAAAAAACCCCATACAGGCATACACTATATGATGCCACAAATCCACTGGGTATGGTGATATTCCCCGCTAAAGAAACGCCAAAAAAGTATGCGATGAGAGAATACAGATTAAGAGAAAGAAAAAAAGGGGATCAATATAGCCGAGAGTAAATACTGCCGGTTACAGGGAGTTTCGTACACAAGTTGTTTCGTACCCAGGTTTTGTTAGTTTCGTACACTGATTTTGAGCTTTTTTCGTACATACCTGGTGTCGTTTCGTAACTCTAGTAATCAAGTTCAACTCTGAGCTAAGTGTACGAAACGACTATGGTTTCATATAGATTACGAATCAACTTTATGGTGTACGAATCTACTGGTGTACGAAACAACCTGTGTACGAACTGACTGTACCCCAACCAGTATAGCCGAGAGTAAACACTGCCAACCTTTAACCCTTCATGTAATCAACCCGAGTTACCAGACACAGCTCCCCCAAGACCCCTTTTTATGGCTTACCTTCCACTACAACTACAACTCTTGACGTTGAGGTGCCGTTGGGGAGGACAGGACCAGAGGTAACCAATTAAAATAGGAAATAAATAACACTGTATAACCCCCAAGCTTGGCGCCTCGGAGGTTTGTTTTGAATGTGACGGGACGCAGCGATGCCACACACGCCTTAACCCTTACCACACAGTTCAGCTTTTGTCTTCTCCTTTCTCTATTCTTCTCTTATATTCTCTATTATTCTCTTCTCTCTATTCTACTCTATTCTGTCTTTAAATTCCTCTAATTCTTCTCTTCTATTCTCAATTCTTCTCTTTTATTCTCTTCTCTTCTATTACGGTACCTAGTCTTGTCTTCTCTTTCTCTATTCTGTCTTTAAATTTCTTTCTCTTTCTTTCCTTTTCTTTTCCTTTCTATTTTACGTTCTGCTGCTTCTCATTTTGCATCATCTTTTTATAAACTCATGCACTTTTATTTCTTCTTTTCTTCTTGAAGCCTTTTGCTAAATAAGTTTTTGTATTTGGTAACACTGTGCGGCGACCTAACAAAGGACACACGCCACACGCACGTAATATAAAACCGGGAAATATATGATACCAGCCCATATATGCATAACTAATCCAAAGAAAATGTCTATTCTTATTTATAAAACTAAATACTGAGCCTCTTCTTTGCCTTTCTTTGATTTGTGTCGCTCTGTATCGCTTTGGCGCTTTGTACGTCCCTCTCCAATCTCCCTTCTTTTCGTCTTTCTGATGGTATGATTTCTGATTTTCTGATATGCGAGGAAGAGCTGTATGGAACTGTAATAATATGTTAGAAAGAGCTGTGAAAGTGTATTTGAGTTTGAGTGATTTGAGTGAGTGATTTTGAGTAAAGACTTGTGTGGCGAGTATGGCATCAATCTTGCAGTGTGGCGACCGTGGCGAGTGGCGACCAAAACAAAACATCGCTACACCGCCGCCTACACGTGCCTGCCAGTTTGACCATAACGCACACACATGGACTCTGACAGGCGGATATTAACTCGACATGAGCGTGTACTGAGTGCCAGCGAGCAGGCAAGAACAATATACTGTCGCTGCAACACTGAAAACGGTGTAGGAGGAGGAAGAACAGAGGAAGCGACCACGACTCCGTCAGACAGTTCCTATCGGCGACAGTTCCATTAAACCGTCAGGAGGAGGAAGCGGCCACTACCCCGTCAGACAGCAGGACACAATGCATAATCCTGAGGTCATCAAGTTCCCCGCCCCGGAGTGTCGCCTGAGCTACGGCTGTTACCGCTGGGACGAGGCGGAGAAGGGGACTGACAAGGCTGACAAGGGGAAGTCCTGGCACTGGCTCGTCAATCAGCATCCATTCAACACCAAAGTAAGACGCCATTTTTATCCCATCTTCTCAGTCCACTTTGATTGCCCTATTTTTATCCCATCTTTTCAGTCCACTTATTGCCCTATTTTAACCCATCTTTTCAGTCCACTTTTATTGCCCTATTTTTATCCCATCTTTTCAGTCCACTTTTATTGCCCTATTTTTATCCCATCTTTTCAGTCCACTTATTGCCCTATTTTTGGTTATAATGGACGAGAGTTTCACGTTCGTTTTCAGAGACACCAACTATTTTTTCTTGGCCTACAATAGGGGCTTGTTCTAATGGTGCTTGTTTTATTTTGCGAAAACCAAAAAAAAAAAAAAATATATATATTGTGGTTAAGGTTAGGTTAGGTTTCATTAAAACCTGTAAGGTTAGGTTAGGTTTCATTAAAACTTTTAAGGTTAGGTTAGGTTTCATTAAAACAAGGTTAGGTTAGGTTTCATTTTTTAATTTTTTTTATTATTATTTTTTTTTTTTTTGCGAAAAATAAAACAAGCACAATTAGAACAAGCACCTATTGTAGGCCAAGAAAAAATAGTTGGTGTCTCTGAAAACGAACGTGAAACTCTCTTCCATTATTACCCTATTTTTATCCCATCTTTTCAGTCCACTTTTATTGCCCTATTTTTATCCCATCTTTTCAGTCCACTTTTATTGCCCTATTTTTATCCCATCTTTTCAGTCCACTTTTATTGCCCTATTACCTATCATTTCAGACCACTTTTATTGCCCTATTTTATCCCATCTTTTCAGACCACTTTTATTGCCCTATTTTAACCCATCTTTTCAGACCACTTTTATTGCCCTATTTTAACCTATCTTTTCAGACCACTTTTATTGCCTATTTCTGTTTTATTTTCCACACATTTATTAACACATTTTGATTTCTATTTAATTCCCTTTTCTCTTCCTATTTTTAATTCATTTTCTATCTTATCTCTCTCAGTGTGTTGTGTTTCTCCTAGGTGTAGCATGCAGGGCTACTATAGGTACTCCCGTGGTCTTGTCTCCATATCTCTATTTATCTACTATTTCTTGACATTGATGCACACTTCTTACTACTACCATTATCTTGCTATCTATCTCTACTTGCCACTATCCACTCTTCATCTACTCCTATTGGGAAAGCTGTACTTCTTTGTGTGTGTGTTTGTGTTAGAAGATAAGACAAAACTAGAATCTACTGACAAAAATTGAATAGACTGATTTGAAGGATAAATATATTTTAATGAGCAGCAAGTGTTAATCAAATAAGAACATAAGAAAATAAGGAAGCTACAAGAGGCCGCGAGACCAACACGTGGTAGTTCCTGTAAGTAACTAATGTATCAGGTGTAAATGCAGGAACCTTTAAAGTATACCCATTTCTCCTTCATATTACCCATTTCATGTATTATATGTTTCTTCCTGAAGGTTTCTCTGTTGATGCCTGACTCCCCCACCATCCCAAGACCACTTCGGGAGCTGCTGACTGAAGACACAGAATTCTACAGAGTTGACAAGCTGCCTCTTCATGAACTGTGTGCACCGGCCTTCCTGCAAGCTTTCCTTAACACAGGTAGGGATTAGCACATTCCTCTTGGTATCACACACAGGAATATGAGGGTAGTACGTGGTATAGCCTAGTATTGATGATAATATTGTCATTACTATTCCTTTACAGGTTTCTAATGCCATGAGCAGTCTCTTAACCCATTCACGCCCAGATCTTTCTTTTGCTATAAAAAGTCGTATGTTGTCGAGCCATAAACTAATAAAAAACTAACTTGATATACCAAATGAATGGACAAGGATACTAAACAGGTCATATCTATAAAATATTGCTTATATTCACTGAAGATCGTCAAATGGTACCCAAATTCAATGGAAATTACGTTCTGGGCCTGAAGGTGTTAATGGCGCATACAGTATCCTAATACCATGTACGATTTTTGAACACCATATCACTCTCCTATTGCCAAATGTAGGTTCTTAATGCCACGTATACTCTCTTAAAATCACCTACTGTGTCCTAATGCCACAAACAATCAGTGATAACAAAACAGTGAAGAGTTTTTCTTAACAAAATCTAATGCCATGCCTCACCTCCTAACAAGTCACAACCTTTGCACACACCCACCATGAGTGTTAACCCCTTGAGGCCCAGAACGTAATTTTCATTGTAATCTGGGTAGCATTAGACGCGTTTTGGTCAATATGAGCAATATTTTATAGATATGACCTGTTAAGTATCCATTAACTGTCCATTAACTAATTTGGTTTATTTAGTTACTTTAAGTAATTTTATGGCTAACAACATACAATTTTTTATAGCAAAGGAAAGATCTGGGTGTGAAGGGGTTAATGGCTCGAGAGGACAATAAGAGACTTGTGCATCCATCACCTCAACACCAACACTAGTATCCAGGGTAACAAGAAGTAACGGATTCAAGCTTGAAAAACGTAGATTTAAAAAGGAAATAGGGAAAAACTGGTTCACAACTAGGGTGGTGAATGATTGGAATGGACTCTGTGGAGTCAAAAGGGAGGTTTAAAAGCAGGCTAGATCATTTCATGGATGGGGATGAAAGGTGGATGTAGGTAGTGTTAAGTAACTGGAACTACCACGTTTAGGTCTCACGGCCTCTTGTAGCTTCCTTATTTTCTTCTTATGTTCTTATTCACTGTCCCCTAATGTGCCTATATTATGTTTTTTTTTTTTTGCTCAAGTACTTAAGTTAACTCTTTGTCTTGTTGCTTTTTTTTGTCTGTATGCCTCCGGGCGATAATTTATGATTATTTTTATTATTATTATTATTATTATTATTATTATTATTATTATTATTATTATTATTATTATTATTATTATTATTATTATTATTATTATTATTATTATTCTTCTTCCACGGCTGCCCCTTGACAGGCCAGCTGTTTGCCCTGAGCTGTGACACTCGCCTGGACCTGGACAACAGCTGTGCCCTCACCCCTGATGGCTTGCTGAGGCTGCTGCTGGACAAACTCACCTACCAGGAGCTGGCCCTCAGTGGCGACCTCTCGGCACACATCCTCCGCACGCCCCCTGAGAGGTTCGGTAAGCTGACGTTCGTATCTTCAGAATTCTCATATTCCATAATGCTTTCACGTGCATACCGTAAACATTTTCAATCTTTTTTTATTTCTATTCTTTCTATTTATTTGTTCATCTTTCTTAACCCCTTCACGTCCAGATTTTTCCTTTGCTATAAAAATTCGTCTGTTGTTAGCCATAAAATTACGAAAAGTAACTGAATATACCAAATTAGTTAGTGGTCAAGGATACTAAACAGGTCATATCTATAAAAACATTGCTTATATTAATTAAATCATCTAATGGTGGTCAAAATACAATGGAAATTACGTTCTGGGCCTCAAGGGGTTAAAAGCGCTTCCAATTATTGTCGGTGTTTATCATTTAAATTTGTAGCATGAGTCTTACACCCTGTACAGTAAACATGAACCTTCTTTCAGTTGTTGAGGTGGATCTGAAGAACACAAACTTTCACCCCGGCAAGCCCCACTACCGCCGGGTGACCAGCGCCCTCACCCGCCTGCCTCTCGCCTTCTCCCTGTGGCTGCTGTGGCTCCCCCAGGGTAAGGCAGTGACATGGGGCTACTTGTTTGTTCCTTTATTCCTCTGTGGCTACTTGTTTGTTCCTTTATTCCTCTGTGACTACTTGTTTGTTCCTTTATTCCTCTGTGACTACTTGTTTGTTCCTTTATTCCTCTGTGACTACTTGTTTGTTCCTTTATTCCTCTGTGACTACTTGTTTGTTCCTTTATTCCTCTGTGGCTACTTGTTCCTTTATTCCTCTGTGACTACTTGTTTGTTCCTTTATTCCTCTGTGACTACTTGTTTGTTCCTTTATTCCTCTGTGACTACTTGTTTGTTCCTTTATTCCTCTGTGACTACTTGTTGTTTTGTCTCTTCTTTATTCCACTGTGACTACTTGTTTGTTCCTTTATTCCTCTGTGACTACTTGTTTGTTCCTTTATTCCTCTGTGACTACTTGTTTGTTCCTTTATTCCTCTGTGACTACTTGTTTGTTCCTTTATTCCTCTGTGACTACTTGTTTGTTCCTTTATTCCTCTGTGACTACTTGTTTGTTCCTTTATTCCTCTGTGCCTACTTGTGTTTGTGTCCTTTATTCCTCTGTGGCTACTTGTTTGTTCCTTTATTCCTCTGTGACTACTTGTTTGTTCCTTTATTCCTCTGTGACTACTTGTTTGTTCCTTTATTCCTCTGTGACTACTTGTTTGTTCCTTTATTCCTCTGTGACTACTTGTTTGTTCCTTTATTCCTCTGTGCTACTTTTGTTCCTTTGTTCCTTGTTCTTACTGTTGTTCCTTTATTCCTCTGTGGCTACTTGTTTGTTCCTTTATTCCTCTGTGACTACTTGTTTGTTCCTTTATTCCTCTGTGGCTACTTGTTTGTTCCTTTATTCCTCTGTGACTACTTGTTTGTTCCTTTATTCCTCTGTGGCTACTTGTTTGTTCCTTTATTCCTCTGTGACTACTTGTTTGTTCCTTTATTCCTCTGTGACTACTTGTTTGTTCCTTTATTCCTCTGTGACTACTTGTTTGTTCCTTTATTCCTCTGTGACTACTTGTTTGTTCCTTTATTCCTCTGTGACTACTTGTTTGTTCCTTTATTCCTCTGTGGCTACTTGTTTGTCTTTCCTGTGCTACTTGTTTGTTCCTTTATTCCTCTGTGACTACTTGTTTGTTCCTTTATTCCTCTGTGGCTACTTGTTTGTTCCTTTATTCCTCTGTGACTACTTGTTTGTTCCTTTATTCCTCTGTGACTACTTGTTTGTTCCTTTATTCCTCTGTGACTACTTGTTTGTTCCTTTATTCCTCTGTGGCTACTTGTTTGTTCCTTTATTCCTCTGTGACTACTTGTTTGTTCCTTTATTCCTCTGTGGCTACTTGTTTGTTCCTTTATTCCTCTGTGGCTACTTGTTTGTTCCTTTATTCCCTGTGGCTACTTGTTTGTTCCTTTATTCCTCTGTGGCTACTTGTTTGTTCCTTTATTCCTCTGTGACTACTTGTTTGTTCCTTATTCTCTGTGCTACTTTGTTCTTTATTCCTCTGTGGCTACTTGTTTGTTCCTTTATTCCTCTGTGACTACTTGTTTTTCCTTTATTCCTCTGTGGCTACTTGTTTGTTCCTTTATTCCTCTGTGACTACTTGTTTGTTCCTTTATTCCTCTGTGGCTACTTGTTTGTTCCTTTATTCCTCTGTGGCTACTTGTTTGTTCCTTTATTCCTCTGTGACTACTTGTTTGTTCCTTTATTCCTCTGTGACTACTTGTTTGTTCCTTTATTCCTCTGTGACTACTTGTTTGTTCCTTTATTCCTCTGTGACTACTTGTTTGTTCCTTTATTCCTCTGTGACTACTGTTTGTTCCTTTATTCCTCTGTGACTACTTGTTTGTTCCTTTATTCCTCTGTGACTACTTGTTTGTTCCTTTATTCCTCTGTGACTACTTGTTTGTTCCTTTATTCCTCTGTGACTACTTGTTTGTTCCTTTATTCCGTTACTTTTTGTCTTTATCCTCTGTGACTACTTGTTTGTTCCTTTATTCCTCTGTGGCTACTTGTTTGTTCCTTTATTCCCTGTGACTACTTGTTTGTTCCTTTATTCCTCTGTGCTACTTGTTTGTTCCTTTATTCCTCTGTGCTACTTGTTTGTTCCTTTATTCCTCTGTGGCTACTGTTTTGTTCCTTTATTCCTCTGTGGCTACTTGTTTGTTCCTTTATTCCTCTGGACTACTTGTTTGTTCCTTTATTCCTCTGTGACTACTTGTTTGTTCCTTTATTCCTCTGTGACTACTTGTTTGTTCCTTTATTCCTCTGTGGCTACTTGTTTGTTCCTTTATTCCTCTGTGCTACTTGTTTGTTCCTTTATTCCTCTGTGGCTACTTGTTTGTTCCTTTATTCCTCTGTGACTACTTGTTTGTTCCTTTATTCCTGTGCACTTGTTTGTCCTTATTCCTCTGTGACTACTTGTTTGTTCCTTTATTCCTCTGTGACTACTTGTTTGTTCCTTTATTCCTCTGTGGGCTACTTGTTTGTTCCTTTATTCCTCTGTGACTACTTGTTTGTTCCTTTATTCCTCTGTGACTACTTGTTTGTTCCTTTATTCCTCTGTGGCTACTTGTTTGTTCCTTTATTCCTCTGTGGCTACTTGTTTGTTCCTTTATTCCCTGTGGCTACTTGTTTGTTCCTATGTTTTCCTCTGTGACTACTTGTTTGTTCCTTTATTCCTCTGTGACTACTTGTTTGTTCCTTTATTCCTCTGTGCTACTGTTTGTTCCTTTATTCCTCTGTGACTACTTGTTTGTTCCTTTATTCCTCTGTGGCTACTTGTTTGTTCCTTTATTCCTCTGTGACTACTTTGTTTGTTCTTTTTCTCCTCTGGTTGACTACTTGTTTGTTCCTTTATTCCTCTGTGGCTACTTGTTCCTTGTCTGTGGTCTTTTCCTTTATTCCTCTGTGGCTACTTGTTTGTTCCTTTATTCCACTGTGGCTACTTGTTTGTTCCTTTATTCCTCTGTGACTACTTGTTTGTTCCTTTATTCCTCTGTGACTACTTGTTTGTTCCTTTATCTGTGCTACTGTGTCCCTTATCTTGTTACTTGTTTGTTCCTTTATTCCTCTGTGGCTACTTGTTCCTTTATTCCTCTGTGGCTACTTGTTTGTTCCTTTATTCCACTGTGGCTACTTGTTTGTTCCTTTATTCCACTGTGGCTACTTGTTTGTTCCTTTATTCCTCTGTGACTACTTGTTTGTTCCTTTATTCCTCTGTGGCTACTTGTTGTTCCTTTATTCCTCTGTGACTGTTACCTTATGTTTTGTTCCTTTATTCCTCTGTGGCTACTGTTGTTCCTTTATTCCTCTGTGGCTACTTGTTTGTTCCTTTATTTCTCACTGTTGTCTATCTACTGTTTGTTCCTTTATTCCACTGTGGCTACTTGTTTGTTCCTTTATTCCTCTGTGGCTACTTGTTTGTTCCTTTATTCCTCTGTGACTACTTGTTTGTTCCTTTATTCCTCTGTGGCTACTTGTTCCTTTATTCCTCTGTGGCTACTTGTTTGTTCCTTTATTCCTCTGTGGCTACTTGTTTGTTCCTTTATTCCTCTGTGGCTACTTGTTTGTTCCTTTATTCCTCTGTGGCTACTTGTTTGTTCCTTTATTCCTCTGTGGCTACTTGTTTGTTCCTTTATTCCTCTGTGGCTACTTGTTTGTTCCTTTATTCCTCTGTGGCTACTTGTTTGTTCTTTATTCTTGCTACTTGTTCCTTTATTCCCTGTGGCTACTTGTTTGTTCCTTTATTCCTCTGTGGCTACTGTTTGTTCCTTTATTCCTCTGTGGCTACTTGTTTGTTCCTTTATTCCTCTGTGGGCTATCCTTGTTTGTTACCTGTTTTCCTCTGTGCTACTTGTTTGTTCCTTTATTCCTCTGTGGCTACTTGTTTGTTCCTTTATTCCTCTGTGGCTACTTGTTCCTTTATTCCTCTGTGGCTACTTGTTTGTTCCTTTATTCCTCTGTGACTACTTGTTTGTTCCTTTTATTCCTCATGTGGGCTACTTGTTTGTTCCTTTATTCCTCTGTGACTACTTGTTTGTTCTTCTGTGCTCTTTGTTCCTTTATTCCTCTGTGGCTACTTGTTTGTTCCTTTATTCCTCTGTGGCTACTTGTTTGTTCCTTTATTCCTCTGTGGCTACTTGTTCCTTTATTCCTCTGTGGCTACTTGTTTGTTCCTTTATTCCTCTGTGGCTACTTGTTTGTTCCTTTATTCCTCTGTGGCTACTTGTTTGTTCCTTTATTCCTCTGTGGCTACTTGTTCCTTTATTCCTCTGTGGCTACTTGTTTGTTCCTTGTATTCCACTGTGGCTACTTGTTTGTTCCTTTATTCCTCTGTGGCTACTGTTGTTCCTTTATTCCTCTGTGGCTACTTGTTTGTTCCTTTATTCCTCTGTGGCTACTTGTTTGTTCCTTTATTCCTCTGTGGCTACTTGTTTGTTCCTTTATTCCTCTGTGGCTACTTGTTTGTTCCTTTATTCCTCTGTGGCTACTTGGGTCTTATCTCTGTGATATGTTTTCCTTTCCTCTGTGGCTACTTGTTTGTTCCTTTATTCCTCTGTGACTACTTGTTTGTTCCTTTATTCCTCTGTGGCTACTTGTTTGTTCCTTTATTCCTCTGTGACTACTTGTTTGTTCCTTTATTCCTCTGTGGCTACTTGTTTGTTCCTTTATTCCTCTGTGGCTACTTGTTTGTTCCTTTATTCCTCTGTGACTACTTGTTTGTTCCTTTATTCCTCTGGTATGGCTTATCCTGTGTTTGTTTCCTTTATTCCTCTGTGACTACTTGTTTGTTCCTTTATTCCTCTGTGGCTACTTGTTTGTTCCTTTATTCCTCTGTGACTACTTGTTTGTTCCTTTATTCCTCTGTGGCTACTTGTTTGTTCCTTTATTCCTCTGTGACTACTTGTTTGTTCCTTTATTCCTCTGTGGCTACTTGTTTGTTCCTTTATTCCTCTGTGGCTACTTGTTTGTTCCTTTATTCCTCTGTGGCTACTTGTTTGTTCCTTTATTCCTCTGTGGCTACTTGTTTGTTCCTTTATTCCTCTGTGCTACTTGTTTGTTCCTTTATTCCTCTGTGCTACTTGTTTGTCCTTTATTCCTCTGTGGCTACTTGTTTGTTCCTTTATTCCTCTGTGGCTACTTGTTTTTCCTTTATTCCTCTGTGACTACTTGTTTGTTACTTATTCCTCTGTGACTACTTGTTTGTTCCTTTATTCCTCTGTGACTACTTGTTTGTTCCTTATTCCTCTGTGGCTACTTGTTTGTTCCTTTATTCCTCTGTGGCTACTTGTTCCTTTATTCCTCTGTGACTACTTGTTTGTTCCTTTATTCCTCTGTGGCTACTTGTTTGTTCCTTTATTCCTCTGTGGCTACTTGTTGTTCCTTTATCCTCTGTGACTACTTGTTTGTTCCTTTATTCCTCTGTGGCTACTTGTTTGTTCCTTTATTCCTCTGTGACTACTTGGTTCCTTTATTCCTCTGTGACTACTTGTTTGTTCCTTTATTCCTCTGTGGCTACTTGTTTGTTCCTTTATTCCTCTGTGACTACTTGTTCCTTTATTCCTCTGTGGCTACTTGTTTGTTCCTTTATTCCTCTGTGGCTACTTGTTTGTTCCTTTATTCCTCTGTGACTACTTGTTGTTCCTTTATTCCTCTGTGACTACTTGTTTTCTATTCCTCTGTGACTACTTGTTTGTTCCTTTATTCCTCTGTGACTACTTGTTTGTTCCTTTATTCCTCTGTGGCTACTTGTTTGTTCCTTTATTCCTCTGTGACTACTTGTTGTCCTTTATTCCTCTGTGACTACTTGTTTGTTCTTTTATTCCTCTGTGACTACTTGTTCCTTTATTCCTCTGTGACTACTTGTTGTTCCTTTATTCCTCTGTGACTACTTGTTTGTCCTTTATTCCTCTGGACTATTGTTTGTTCCTATTCCTCTGTGACTACTGTCCTTTATCCTCGTGATACTTGTTTTCCTTATCCTCTGTGACTATTGTTTGTTCCTTTATTCCTCTGTGGCTACTGTTTGTTCTTATTCTCTGTGGCTACTTGTTGTCCTTATCCTCTGTGCTACTTGTCCTTATTCCTCGTGACTACTTGTTTGTTCCTTTTTCTCTGGGCTACTTGTTTTCCTTATTCCTCTGTGACTATGTTCCTTATTCCTCTGTGACTACTTGTTTGTTCCTTTATTCAGGATGTCAATTTTCTGCGATTCGTGGATTCGAGATTTATTGCCAGCTGGGTCATTTCTGTAATCGTGTAGATTCGGGTAATTTTTTTTTGGGGGGGGGGGGTTTACATAGTTGCCTAGCCCAGCCGAACTGACCTACCATGATGCACAGACCATAAACATTTTTGTGCCTACGGGAATTAGTATACTGATATCTCGACTCACTGCTACAATTTCAGGAGGCAGTATTGGGGTGAATACAGCAGCCACAGCAGTATGTTGGGGGTGATTACAGCAGCACAACCAGGTGAGATGCTTGGTGATCCAGGGTCTGGTACGATTGCCAGCCTCACTGTGTCAATTTGCAGGCCAGCCTGGAGAGTCAATGCAGGAGCCACAGCAGAGCAAGCAGATGGCAGAGGGTTTCTCAATATAGTATGGCAGAATTATACATTACCATGTGACACAAACAGACAAATTGAGACCAGAAATTATATAGTATAACCAGGATTAGATCTCTCAGAGCATGAATTACAAAAATGGTACCTCACCCAGGATTCCCGTAGCCTCGTGGTCTATTTGCTATTATTATTTGAGTTTTTTTCCTTTTCTTGTTGACATCCCTGTTTATTCCTCTGTGGCTACATATATAAAAGTGGAAAGTTTGATCTTGCTTCACAAAAATATTACAAGGAAAATGTTAATGCCCAAAATAATGCTCTTAGAGGTAATATAAAGATGAAGAAGCTAAGCAGACATGTTTTTTCTCTCAAGCAGACATGTTTTTTCTCTCAAGCAGACATGTTTTTTCTCAAGCAGACATGTATTTGGACTATTTTCTCTCAAACAGACATGTATTTTCTCTCAAGCAGACATATTTTGACTATTTTCTCTCAAGCAGACATGTATTTGGACTATTTTCTCTCAAACAGACATGGATTTTGACTATTTACTCTCAAGCAGACATGGATTTTGACTATTTTCTTTCAAGCAGACATATATTTTGACTATTTTCTCTCAAACAGACATGGATTTTGACTTTTCTCTTAAGCAGACATATATTTTGACTATTTTCTCTCAAGCAGACATGGATTTTGACCATTTTCTCTCAAGCAGACATGTATTTTGACTATTTACTCTCAAACAGACATGGATTTTCTTTCTCTCCATGTCTCAGATCCCGGCATATGTCCCTCCTCCATCGCCAAATACTTTCACGACCTTGGGTACGACATCAAGGAGTGTGGGGCAACAGTGGGGCAGGGGGTGGTGGGGGAGGCCCTCATGCCCCACCCTGGCCCACCCCTACCGGAGGAGGAGGCAGGGGAGGACCTTGTAGCCGAGCCGGAGGACCTGCTAGAATGGGTCGGATGTCAGATGCTCGGGATTAAATTGTAAGTGTTAATATTTGTAGACAAGTTGATGTGTATTCTTGTTTGAAATGCTGCTTTTTATAAGATTTTTCTGTTTGTATTACGAGAGACAGGTCATACGAGGTGTGCTTAAGTATTTGTTGACAAGTTGATGTGTATTCTTGTTTGAAATGCTGCTTTTTATATGATGTATTGGTGTATTGTATTGTATGGTGTATTGTATTGTATTGTATGATGTATTGGTGTATTGTATTGTATGGTGTATTGTATTGTATTGTATGATGTATTGGTGTATTGTATTGTATGGTGTATTGTATTGTATTGTATGATGTATTGGTGTATTGTATTGTATGGTGTATTGTATTGTATTGTATGATGTATTGGTGTATGGTGTATTGTATTGTATGATGTATTGGTGTATTGTATTGTATGGTGTATTGTATTGTATTGTATGATGTATTGGTGTATGGTGTATTGTATTGTATGATGTATTGGTGTATTGTATTGTATGGTGTATTGTATTGTATTGTATGATGTATTGGTGTATGGTGTATTGTATTGTATGATGTATTGGTGTATTGTATTGTATTGTATTGTATGATGTATTGGTGTATTGTATTGTATGGTGTATTGTATTGTATTGTATGATGTATTGGTGTATTGTATTGTATGGTGTATTGTATTGTATTGTATGATGTATTGGTGTATTGTATTGTATTGTATGATGTATTGGCAGAGCTGGGCACGTTCCTGGATTTGGGGTAGTCCGTACCTGTACTTCCGTACTTCGGGACGCGGGTCGTCCGTACCTGTACTTCCGTACCTTATTTTACTTTGTTCTGTCCGTACCCGTACCTCCGTACCTCCGTACCTCCGTACCTGTACCCTATAACTATTAAAACGCGCCTGAAAAAATATAGTCAGTACCTCAAAAATAAAACAAAATACAAGGCTATAATACATCAGAGCTTCATAAATATATATAGCAATATATATTTACCATCAAATAATCATCAAATCAATTAAAATAAAATTTGTCTCCAGTCTTCACAGTTCACAAATGAGTGAAATGACTAATTAGTTTAAATCACAAGTTTATTCTAGAGTGTATAACTCCTACTCCACTTCCTTCTCCTTGTACTGCTGCTACACCTCCTTGTAGCCTAGGAGGTGCATGTTGCCCCTCACGTGCTGGTTCTGTAGCTCACACTACTACAGCTACTATCCCCAGACACACTCCTGCTCCTGTCGCTATCACTTCTTTTCACGTATTTGTCCATGTTTAGTTGTAAACACTAAACAGTAAGCAATAGCAGTGAAACTTTGAAACGCGTTGCCGGGTGATGTGACTGTAAACATAAAACGTTGTTGATCTTGAGCTTGATGCCGCACGTTTGGTGTTTACCAGGCACCACAGATGCACAGATCTCGCCTTAGGAAATGATCAGCTGACAGCTAGTGGCAAATTGCCCGCCAAAACGCGTGAAAGTTATTCTGTGGACTGTTTTTTCGTCTTCGTTTTTTTCTTTTTCATCATAGAAAATATCAGGTACGGAAGTACGGACCCAAAATTTCGCAGGTCCGTACCTGTTACTTCCGTACCTTTGAAAAACTTTCCGTACCTCCGGACTTCCGGACCTAGTTTGGAAGTCCGTAGGTACGGAGGTACGGAGGTACGGACAGAGGTACGGAAGTGCCCAGCTCTGTGTATTGGTGTATTGTATTGTATGGTGTATTGTATTGTATGATGTATTGTATGGTGTATGGTGTATTGTATTGTATGATGTATTGGTGTATTGTATTGTATAGTGTAAGGTGTATTGCCTCTACCTGCACAGATTTTCCCTATTTCCTACCAGTTTTTCCCTATTTTCTACCCGTTTTCCCTATTTCCTACCTATTTTCCCTATTTTTCACCAGTTTTCCTTATTTTCCTTATTTCCTACCAGTTTTTCCCTATTTTCTACCCGTTTTCCCTATTTCCTACCTATTTTCCCTATTTTTCACCAGTTTTCCCTATTTTCCTTATTTCCTACCAGTTTTTCCCTATTTTCTACCCGTTTTCCCTATTTCCTACCTATTTTCCCTATTTTTCACCAGTTTTCCCTATTTTCCTTATTTCCTACCAGTTTTTCCCTATTTTCTACCCGTTTTCCCTATTTCCTACCTATTTTCCCTATTTTTCACCAGTTTTCCCTATTTTCCTTATTTCCTACCAGTTTTTCCCTATTTCCTACCAGTTTTTTCCCCTATTTTCCTACCAGTTTTTCCCTATTTCCTACCAGTTTTTCCCTATTTCCTACCAGTTTTTCCCTATTTCCTACCAGTTTTTCCCTATTTCCTACCAGTTTTTCCCTATTTCCTACCAGTTTTTCCCTATTTCCTACCAGTTTTCCCCTATTTTCCTACCAGTTTTTCCTTATTTCCTACCAGTTTTTCCCTATTTCCTACCAGTTTTTTCCCCTATTTTCCTACCAGTTTTTCCCTATTTCCTACCAGTTTTTCCCTATTTTCTACCTGTTTTCCCTATGTCCTACCAGTTTTTCCCGATTTCCTACCAGTGTTTTCCCTATGTCCTACCAGTTTTTCCTTATTTCCTACCAGTTTTTCCCTATGTCCTACCAGTTTTTCCCTATTTCCTACCTGTTTTTCCCTATTTTCTACCAGTTTTTCCCGATTTTCTACCAGTTTTTCACATGTCCTACCAGTTTTTCCCTATTTCCTACCAGTTTTCCCCTATTTCCTACCAGTTTTTCCCTATTTCCTACCAGTTTTTCACTATTTCCTACCAGTTTTTCCCTATTTCCTACCAGTTTTTCACTATTTCCTACCAGTTTTTCCCTATGTCCTACCAGTTTTTCCCTATTTCCTACCAGTTTTTCACTATTTCCTACCAGTTTTTCACTATTTCCTACCAGTTTTTCCCTATTTCCTACCAGTTTTTCCCTATGTCCTACCAGTTTTTCCCTATGTCCTACCAGTTTTTCCCTATTTCCTACCAGTTTTTCACTGTCCTACCAGTTTTTCCCTATTTCCTACCAGTTTATCCCTATTTCCTACCAGTTTTTCCCTATTTCCTACCAGTTTTTCCCTATGTCCTACCAGTTTTTCCCTATGTTCTACCAGTTTATCCCTATGTCCTACCAGTTTATCCCTATTTCCTACCAGTTTTTCACTATTTCCTAACAGTTTTTCCCGATTTCCTACCAATTTTTTCCTGCCTATACCTGCACTGCATATTTTCCTGCTTTGATATAATATGTACTTTGGTTATCTGTTATTTCACCATTGTTGCATAGTATGGGAAGGAGGTCAGATATGAAATGGTGATGTTACCTGTCTGCCTCCAATACACAATTTCTCTATAACCCCTCCGCTATTTTATGCGTTGCCATAGTGCCATATGACCTCTGATGTCTGGCACATTTCCCCCTTTTTTGGCATTAACCCCGTCCCCTTGAGACCCAGAACTTAATTTCCATTGTAATTTGAGTACCATTAGACGATTTTAATAGATTTAAGCAATATTTTATAGATATGACCAATTTAGTATCCTTAGCTCATTTGGTATATTCAGTTACTTTTTTGTAATTTTATGGCTCAACAACATACATACTTTTATAGCAAAGGAAAGATCTGGGCATGAAGGGGTTAAATCCATCAATCAATCCATCACACAGGAGTCGTGAGGAGTCTGTGCTGTCTGGTGTGGTGGAGCCCAGGCAGGGAATGCGTGTCGCCAACCTGTGCTGTGCTCAGTGCTCAGGCTTCTTCCCTCCCAGCCACATACTTCTTCTTATTGACCATTTGAGGTGAGTGTCATTTCAACATTTTTTCCCTTTTTTTTTTTTTTTTACATCACAAAGGGCAAAAAAAAGAGGTAACAAAAAGCCCCGTTAGTTGGCAGTCCCTATAAAGAAGACAGTAAGAGAATAAAGAAAGGGGGGTGGGCAATTTAGTTCGGGAGGTGTCTTGTTACTCCTCTCTTGAAAAGATTTAAGTCGTAGGAAAGTCCTGAGGGAATATATCATGAGAGACAGTCTAACTAAGCATGGGAGGCCAGGTAGGAAGGAATCAAGTGAGGAGGGGATGCAGAAAGGTGTAAGTAGGAGAAGCGACCTAGTTAACACACATTTGACTTATGCTATCACAGAGCTGGGCACTAAATACATTGAATGTATTTAAATACTAAATACATGGGAGAAATGTATTTAAATACTAAATACATCAATTGTATTAAAATACATTTGTAAATACATTTTAAATAACCACAAATTTTAACATGTCTGAAAAAAATGGATTTCCTTAGGATTTCCTTAGATTTTGGGTTTCCTTAGAAATTTCCTTCTCAGGCCTAAATTTCCTTAAAATAAGGAAATTTCCTTTAAAGTGGAAACACTGGTTCACTGTAACATCGGGGTTGCCAGATAGTTGGGCGGGTTTATGGCCAAATAACTGATAAAAAAGTATTTACATTTTTGTATTATGAGTATTTAAATACAATGTATTTAAATACTCATAAAAGTATTTAAATACTGTATTTAAATACATGACAACCAATGTATTTATAAATACATTTCTAAATACACAAATGTATTTAAATACAAATGTATTTAAATACTGGCCAGCTCTATGGTAACACTGGTTTAGGGCATGAAATAAGGGAGAAACGTGTACTATAGCATTCCAGCCTTAGAAAGGTCCTGTGAGAGAGGGTGAAAGGCGCCTCCAAAAGAGAATTCTGTGTTAGAAGGAAGGTGCTGAGGAAACATTCAAGTTCCATAAGTTCACTCGAGAGGCGTAGAGTAAGGGGCGATCTGATATAAGTTTTTAAGTGGTTTAAGGGATACAATATAGGAGATGTAGGAAAAGTTCTTAAGGCTAGCAAGCAGAGTAGAACAAGAAGTAACGGGTTCAAACTGTAAAAGCGTAGATTTAAAAAAAGAAATATGGAGAAACTGGTTCACAAATAGGGTGGTAAATGATTGGAATGGACTCAGTCATCAGTTAGTCAGTGTGGAGTCATTAGGGAGCTTTAAAAGGAGGCTAGATAATTTCATGGATGGGGATGAAAGTTGGATGTAGGTAGTGTTAAGTAACAGGAACTACCACGTGTAGGTCTCACAGCCTCTTGTAGCTTCCTTATTTTCTTATGTTCTTATTTTCGTATAATGTGATATAGAGTGAGGCTTTTATAAGAAATCCATTAAGTAGTCTTCAGATTAACGTTTGATTTCTTGGTGATGTGATGTCAACTTGTGTCTCCTGAACACTCCTCAGATTATGGCTGGCCCAGCGAGACGTAACAGCCGTGCCCTGGGTGGGTGTGACAGTGTATGGTCACCCGGACTCCCCGGTGTCGTGGGGGCGGCAGGAGCACAGCCACCACACTACCGGGGACAACCTGTACACGCTGGTCCTGACGCGGGAACACCTGCTGGCCTACCAACTCCAAGGCCCCTCCAAGCCCCAGAGACTCTATGTAAAGACCAATAAAAACAAGTGACGGGGATATTTTTATGGTCATTCTTTTATGGCCCTGCTTTATTCTCAAGAGGAACATAAGAACATAAGAAGATAAGGAAAACACAAAAGGCTGTGAGATCTACATAAGAACATAAAAACATGAGGACACAAAAGGCTGTGAGATCTACATAAGAACATAAGGACACAAAAGGCTGCGAGATCTACATAAGAACATAAGGACACAAAAGGCTGTGAGATCTACATAAGAACATAAGGACACAAAAGGCTGTGAGATCTACATAAGAACATAAAAACATAAGGACACAAAAGGCTGTGAGATCTACATAAGAACATAAGAACATAAGGACACAAAAGGCTGTGAGACCTACATAAGAACATGAGGAGGACACAAAAGGCTGTGAGATCTACATAAGAACATAAGGACACAAAAGGCTGTGAGATCTACATAAGAACATAAAAACATAAGGAGGACACAAAAGGCTGTGAGATCTACATAAGAACATAAGGACACAAAAGGCTGTGAGACCTACATAAGAACATAAGGACACAAAAGGCTGTGAGATCTACATAAGAACATAAGGACACAAAAGGCTGTGAGATCTACATAAGAACATAAGGACACAAAAGGCTGTGAGATCTACATAAGAACATAAGGACACAAAAGGCTGTGAGACCTACATAAGAACATAAAAACATAAGGACACAAAAGGCTGTGAGATCTACATAAAAACATAAGGGGACAAAAGGCTGTGAGACCTACATAAGAACATAAGGACACAAAAGGCTGTGAGATCTACATAAGAACATAAGGACACAAAAGGCTGTGAGATCTACATAAGAACATAAGGACACAAAAGGCTGTGAGACCTACATAAGAACATAAAAACATAAGGAGGACACAAAAGGCTGTGAGATCTACATAAGAACATAAGGACACAAAAGGCTGTGAGATCTACATAAGAACATAAGGACACAAAAGGCTGTGAGATCTACATAAGAACATAAGGACACAAAAGGCTGTGAGATCTACATAAGAACATAAGGACACAAAAGGCTGTGAGATCTACATAAGAACATAAGGACACAAAAGGCTGTGAGACCTACATAAGAACATAAGGACACAAAAGGCTGTGAGACCTACATAAGAACATAAAAACATAAGGAGGACACAAAAGGCTGTGAGATCTACATAAGAACATAAGGACACAAAAGGCTGTGAGATCTACATAAGAACATGAGGAGGACACAAAAGGCTGTGAGATCTACATAAGAACATGAGGAGGACACAAAAGGCTGTGAGATCTACATAAGAACATAAGGACACAAAAGGCTGTGAGATCTACATAAGAACATAAGGAGGACACAAAAGGCTGTGAGATCTACATAAGAACATGAGGAGGACACAAAAGGCTGTGAGACCTACATAAGAACATAAAAACATAAGGAGGACACAAAAGGCTGTGAGATCTACATAAGAACATAAGGACACAAAAGGCTGTGAGACCTACATAAGAACATAAGAACATAAGGAGGACACAAAAGGCTGTGAGATCTACATAAGAACATAAGGACACAAAAGGCTGTGAGACCTACATAAGAACATAAGGAGGACACAAAAGGCTGTGAGACCTACATAAGAACATAAGGAGGACACAAAAAGCTGTGAGACCTACATAAGAACATAAAAACATGAGGACACAAAAGGCTGTGAGATCTACATAAGAACATAAGGAAGCTACAAGAGGCCGCGAGACCTACACGAGGTAGTTCTTGTTACTTAACACTACCCACCTTTCATCCCCATCCATGAAATAATCTAGCCTCCTTTTAATGCTCTCTAATGACTCCGCACTAACTACCTGTCTACTGAGTCTACTCCAACCATTTAGGAAGGAGGGTCATGCTTACATACTCTGCCTCAGAAACACCTTTTTTTACTCTGGTAAGGCTGAGTGTCATTTGTCCTTGTCTTGTTGGCTACACTTGTTTTCAGTGTATCCAACATGTCCTAATATCCTGCCCCCATCTTGCTACCATCTAACCATCCTGCTGTAACATTCCGTTGCTTTAACCTTCCCTCACCGTTTCACTACTTTTCTAGAACCCCTCCCCTTTTTATGCTTTGCCATAGTGCCATATAACCTCTGATGTCTGGCACATTTTCCCCTTTTTTGGCATCAAATCAATCAATCAATTTCAGTGTGTATAGGGAAGTAGCTACGTATAGAGGTATGAGAATCTGTGTTTAATTGGTGCTCCTTATTCTCCACCGCCTGTCAGGTAGGAGCCAGTAGCCCCCCTGTCAGCATGAAGCGCCAGGCTGTGTAGGATCAGCGTACAACAGGTTAGTCTAGTGAGCTTAGTAGCAGAGTGACTGACAACTTTCAGATTGTATTGCTCATTTACCAAGTTTATGAAATCACTCAGGATGTCATAGAAACTTGGAAGAGGAGAACCGGTACACTTTCTGTAGAACACTTTGTGTGCATAGCTACATACCCTAACTGTCTTCACAAAACTTATGAGTGGATTAAGAGGTATTGCAGAAATAAACTATCACTATCTGTACTCATGAGATATGCAGACCCATGCTTGCAGCCTTATAGAAGGCCGACCCATGCTTGCAGCCTTATAGGAGGCAGACCCATGCTTGCAGCCCTATAGAAGGCAGACCCATGCTTGCAGCCTTATAGGAGGCAGACCCATGCTTGCAGCCCTATAGAAGGCCGACCCATGCTTGCAGCCTTATAGGAGGCAGACCCATGCTTGCAGCCCTATAGAAGGCAGACCCATGCTTGCAGCCTTATAGGAGGCAGACCCATGCTTGCAGCCCTATAGAAGGCAGACCCATGCTTGCAACCTTATAGGAGGCAGACCCATGCTTGCAGCCCTATAGAAGGCAGACCCATGCTTGCAGCCTTATAGGAGGCAGACCCATGCTTGCAGCCCTATAGAAGGCAGATCCATGCTTGCAGCCTTATAGGAGGCAGACCCATGCTTGCAGCCCTATAGAAGGCAGATCCATGCTTGCAGCCTTATAGAAGGCAGACCCATGCTTGCAGCCCAATAGAAGGCAGATCCATGCTTGCAGTCTTATAGGAGGCAGACCCATGCTTGCAGCCCTATAGAAGGCAGACCCATGCTTGCAGCCCTATAGAAGGCAGACCCATGCTTGCAGCCCTATAGAAGGCAGACCCATGCTTGCAGCCCTATAGAAGGCAGACCCATGCTTGCAGCCCTATAGAAGGCAGACCCATGCTTGCAGCCCTATAGAAGGCAGACTCATGCTTGCAGCCCTATAGAAGGCAGACCCATGCTTGCAGCCTTATAGGAGACAGACCCATGCTTGCAGCCCTATAGAGGGCAGATCCATGCTTGCAGTCTTATAGGAGGCAGACCCATGCTTGCAGCCCTATAGAAGGCAGATCCATGCGTGCAGCCTTATAGGAACCAGACCCATGCTTGCAGCCCTATAGAAGGCAGATCCATGCTTGCAGTCTTATAGGAGGCAGACCCATGCTTGCAGCCCTATAGAAGGCAGATCCATGCTTGCAGCCCTATAGAAGGCAGACCCATGCTTGCAGCCCTATAGAAGGCAGACCCATGCTTGCAGCCCTATAGAAGGCAGACCCATGCTTGCAGCCCTATAGAAGGCAGACCCATGCTTGCAGCCTTATAGGAGGCAGACCCATGCTTGCAGCCCTATAGAAGGCAGATCCATGCTTGCAGCCTTATAGGAGGCAGACCCATGCTTGCAGCCCTATAGAAGGCAGACCCATGCTTGCAGCCCTATAGAAGGCAGATCCATGTGTCATGACAGAATTTGGGGGTAACTGGTATGGGGTATTTAATGACTGGTCAATGTTACTTGAATGATATTATTTGGGGATGATTTGATAAAAGATTACAACTTGAATGGAGGATTTAACTTAGTCTTATGGTTTCACTATATGATTATAGTATGACCACGTCTCACTGCGGAGAGTACTGAAAAGGGGGATGTACTTAAGGGGAAAGGATAATAAGGTTTAGGTTAAAGGGATTTGCTGCCACCAGCCCTGGCGAGTAGTTCACTATGATTACTCCCTGGGCACGTTTGATTAATATTAATATTAGATTGATCTTGGTAGTCGTGGTTGGTACGAGGGGTTATACCGAACAAGGCTGGACTCTTTTGGAAGTGTGGGGAATTATTGTCCTAACACAGAATAATCACCTGGGTTTTTATAATAACACAAGAACTATATTTGCAAATGATATCCTATTTATTCATAGTGACATGGTAAGTCTCTCACTTGAGATCATATTCAACATATAAGGGTTAACACTGTACCGAGAAAACTCTACTCGGAAGCAAGAAAAGCAACTTTACACCCTGACGTAGGAACTCTTCCTAAGTGATGAGAGAAAGCTCTTATGAGCATAAATCTCCTTCACTAGAATTTCTATTCAGTGAATTGCCCTACACCTAGGTAACATACCACTTAATATTTATAAATTACACATGGAAGATAGGTATCTAGTAGAGAAAGAATATGGCGAGAAAATGTTGTGTGTGTTTCAGTAAGACCATGTGGCTTTCTGAAGGAGACATGGACGGCCTGCAACGACGCGAAGAGACGAATCCTCTCGTTAATAACACTTATAAGGATGGGCGGAACATCTATGCCTTATAGTCTATTTTTTTTAACAAGGCAAAAATTCCATTCTATCTAAAGGTCTCATGCTTAAAATGATGCCTATGTTTACCTGATACTAGGGTTAACTATGATAAAATACAACTGACATTAAGAAGAAGCGTAGTATTCCCTTCTCCTGGCATCAAATATCAGTCAGTAAGCAGCAAGGGGGCAGCATTTTTTGCCTTGTTAAAAAAAATAGACTATAGTGACACTGAACTGTACCTATATATTTATATAGAAATATATAGATATAATATACTAAGGGAGAAAGAACACAGGAGTTAGGTACGAAGGTCTTACCTGCAACGACGCGAAGAGACGAATGACTCTTCTGAGATTGTAGCCTGGAGCATAAAGGGGACTTGTTTGAAAGCTTTTAGGCGTGAACTCAAGTGAGTAACTTTTAATCCCGAAATAACTATTTAAATAATGAAACTTGCGTATATAAGAACATGTGGCTTATAATATAAAACTGTTTACTTTGATACTGAAGAATTTAATATGCTTAGTCTAATAACCAAGAAAGGTATGATTTGTGGGCCCGTCAACTTGTCCGAACACATTTTTGGAGTGAGAGGATATGGAAGTGTTTCTTAGAACTTTGGTGGGCTTTCATTTTAGCGCGTATCTTTACTAAGATATCCATTCATGAACATGATTGATAACGATGGGGATTATTTTGAAAGCCATTAGGATTCTAGGAGGGTTCCTAAATCTGAGAAGATGGTTGGGAAAGAATGAAAAGAATTGAATACATTAGTTATCACTGATCGCGGAATAATTATTCCACGAATTTTGACTCGCATACGGCATGTCAGGGAGAGAGGGAGGGAAAGAAGGAAGGAAGAAAATGGCGGAAAAAGAAGGAAGAAATTACAAAATGGCGCGTAGGAAGTACAAATGATGAGAAAATATGGCGGAAATGTTAGCAGGGCGATGAGTCACCCGTGACAAAGAGAAAAAAATTAACTACTGACAAGACATAGCTCGGGAATTTTATAATAATAATTTTCCTACTATCTCCCGAATAATGGGCATTACACATGCTTGCAGCCCTATAGAAGGCAGATCCATGCTTGCAGCCCTATAGAAGGCAGACCCATGCTTGCAGCCCTATAGAAGGCAGATCCATGCTTGCAGCCCTATAGAAGGCAGACCCATGCTTGCAGCCCTATAGAAGGCAGACCCATGCTTGCAGCCCTATAGAAGACAGACCCATGCTTGCAGCCCTATAGAAGGCAGACTCATGCTTGCAGCCCTATAGAAGGCAGATCCATGCTTGCAGCCCTATAGAAGGCAGACCCATGCTTGCAGCCCTATAGAAGGCAGACCCATGCTTGCAGCCCTATAGAAGGCAGATCCATGCTTGCAGCCCTATAGAAGGCAGACCCATGCTTGCAGCCCTATAGAAGGCAGACCCATGCTTGCAGCCCTATAGAAGGCAGATCCATGCTTGCAGCCCTATAGAAGGCAGACCCATGCTTGCAGCCCTATAGAAGGCAGACCCATGCTTGCAGCCCTATAGAAGGCAGACCCATGCTTGCAGCCTTATAGGAGGCAGACCCATGCTTGCAGCCCTATAGAAGGCAGATCCATGCTTGCAGCCTTATAGGAGGCAGACCCATGCTTGCAGCCCTATAGAAGGCAGATCCATGCTTGCAGCCTTATAGGAGGCAGACCCATGCTTGCAGCCCTATAGAAGGCAGACCCATGCTTGCAGCCTTATAGGAGGCAGACCCATGCTTGCAGCCCTATAGAAGGCAGATCCATGCTTGCAGCCTTATAGGAGGCAGACCCATGCTTGCAGCCCTATAGAAGGCAGATCCATGCTTGCAGCCTTATAGGAGGCAGACCCATGCTTGCAGCCCTATAGAAGGCAGATCCATGCTTGCAGCCCTATAGAAGGCAGACCCATGCTTGCAGCCCTATAGAAGGCAGACACATGCTTACAGCCCTATAGAAGGCAGCCCATGCTTGCAGCCTTATAGGAGGCAGACCCATGCTTGCAGCCCTATAGAAGGCAGACCCATGCTTGCAGCCTTATAGGAGGCAGACCCATGCTTGCAGCCCTATAGAAGGCAGATCCATGCTTGCAGCCCTATAGAAGGCAGACCCATGCTTGCAGCCCTATAGAAGGCAGACCCATGCTTGCAGCCCTATAGAAGGCAGATCCATGCTTGCAGCCCTATAGAAGGCAGATCCATGCTTGCAGCCCTATAGGAAGCAGACCCATGCTTGCAGCCCTATAGAAGGCAGACCCATGCTTGCAGCCCTATAGAAGGCAGATCCATGCTTGCAGCCCTATAGAAGGCAGACCCATGCTTGCAGCCCTATAGAAGGCAGACCCATGCTTGCAGCCCTATATAAGGCAGATCCATGCTTGCAGCCCTATAGGAAGCAGTCCCATGCTTGCAGCCCTATAGAAGGCAGACCCATGCTTGCAGCCTTATAGGAAGCAGACCCATGCTTGCAGCCTTATAGGAAGCAGACCCATGCTTGCAGCCCTATAGAAGGCAGATCCATGCTTGCAGCCCTATAGGAAGCAGACCCATGCTTGCAGCCCTATAGAAGGCAGACCCATGCTTGCAGCCCAATAGGAAGCAGATCCATGCTTGCAGCCCTATAGGAAGCAGACCCATGCTTGCAGCCCTATAGAAGGCAGATCCATGCTTGCAGCCCTATAGAAGGCAGATCCATGCTTGCAGCCCTATAGGAAGCAGACCCATGCTTGCAGCCCTATAGAAGGCAGATCCATGCTTGCAGCCCTATAGGAAGCAGACCCATGCTTGCAGCCCTATAGAAGGCAGATCCATGCTTGCAGCCCTATAGGAGGCAGACCCATGCTTGCAGCCCTATAGAAGGCAGACCCATGCTTGCAGCCCTATAGAAGGCAGACCCATGCTTGCAGCCCTATAGAAGGCAGATCCATGCTTGCAGCCCTATAGAAGGCAGACCCATGCTTGCAGCCCTATAGAAGGCAGCCCCATGCTTGCATCCCTATAGGAAGCAGACCCATGCTTGCAGCCCTATAGAAGGCAGATCCATGCTTGCAGCCCTATAGAAGGCAGACCCATGCTTGCAGACCCATGCTTGCAGCCCTATAGGAAGCAGACCCATGCTTGCAGCCCTATAGAAGGCAGACCCATGCTTGCAGCCCTATAGAAGGCAGATCCATGCTTGCAGCCCTATAGAAGGCAGACCCATGCTTGCAGCCCTATAGAAGGCAGACCCATGCTTGCAGCCCTATAGAAGGCAGACCCATGCTTGCAGCCCTATAGAAGGCAGACCCATCCTTGCAGCCCTATAGAAGGCAGATCCATGCTTGCAGCCCTATAGAAGGCAGACCCATGCTTGCAGGCCTATAGAAGGCAGATCCATGCTTGCAGCCCTATAGGAAGCAGACCCATGCTTGCAGCCCTATAGAAGTCAGATCCATGCTTGCAGCCCTATAGGAAGCAGACCCATGCTTGCAGCCCTATAGAAGGCAGATCCATACTTGCAGCCCTATAGGAAGCAGACCCATGCTTGCAGCCCTATAGAAGGCAGATCTATGCTTGCAGCCCTATAGGAAGCAGACCCATGCTTGCAGCCCTATAGAAGGCAGATCCATGCTTGCAGCCCTATAGGAGGCAGACCCATGCTTGCAGCCCTATAGAAGGCAGACCCATGCTTGCAGCCCTATAGAAGGCAGACCCATGCTTGCAGCCCTATAGAAGGCAGATCCATGCTTGCAGCCCTATAGAAGGCAGATCCATGCTTGCAGCCCTATAGGAAGCAGACGCATGCTTGCAGCGCTATAGAAGGCAGACCTATGCTTGCAGCCCTATAGAAGGCAGATCCATGCTTGCAGCCCTATAGAAGGCAGACCCATGCTTGCAGCCCTATAGAAGGCAGACCCATGCTTGCAGCCCTATAGGAAGCAGACACATGCTTGCAGCCCTATAGAAGGCAGACCCATGTTTGTAGCCCTATAGGAAGCAGACCCATGCTTGCAGCCCTATAGAAGGCAGACCCATGCTTGCAGCCCTATAGAAGGCAGATCCATGCTTGCAGCCCTATAGAAGGCAGATCCATGCTTGCAGCCCTATAGAAGGCAGACCCATGCTTGCAGCCCTATAGAAGGCAGACCCATGCTTGCAGCCCTATAGAAGGCAGACCCATGCTTGCAACCCTATAGAAGGCAGACCCATGCTTGCAACCCTATAGAAGGCAGACCCATGCTTGCAGCCCTATAGAAGTTTGAGAATACGTGTAGCCTTGATTGGGCAAGTAAACCTCACATGACATCCTCAATTTTGCCTTATTTCAATTTTTTGTTTTCTTTTAACAAAGGAAACAAAATACTGATTGCTTGATTTAATGCCTAAAAAGGGGAATGTGCCAGACATCAGAGGGCATTTGGCACTATGGCAAAGCATATAAAGGAGAGGGGTTAAAGAATAATAGTGAAACGATGAGGGAAGGGGAAAGAACGGAATGTTACAGCAAGATGTAGGATGTGGATTTGTTGGAGGAAGAAGGTTAAATTTTCCAGGGAGAAGGAGGGGGATTCCGGGAGAATGTCCGCAAGACAGGGAGGTCGGGAAAGGGAGGACAAGTGAGGGAAGGAACTAGAACGGGCAGGAGTAAGATGGGGGCAGGATATTAGGACATGTTGGACAGTGAGAGGAACTTGACAGGGTGTGCAGAGGGTTGGGGAGGAGCGTGACATGAGATAGGAGTGTGTGAGTTTGGTATGGCCCTTGGTATGGCCTATGCGTAAGCGTGCGAGAGCAGTCTCCCAACGTCTATTACAGTGGTAAGGATTTGACCATGGAGATATAGAGGGTTTAATCAGGCGAAGTTTATTGGCAGAGAAAGTGGTCCAGGAGGATTGCCAGCGGTCGAATAGGAAAGATTTAAAGGAAGGGTAGTAGTCGGAGGCTGGCAAGTTTGAGAAACGGGGGCAATGGGACATAGTGGCCGAGCGCGCCAAAGAATCAACGCGTTCGTTGCCCGAGATACCCACGTGACTCGGTACCCAGCAGAAGCAAATTGTTTTGTGGCGTATGGATAGTCGGAATAACCAGTCTTGGATCTCCCGAACAAGAGGGTGAAGTGAACGAAGAGATTGTATAAGAGAAAGAGAATTGCGGGAATCAGTGAAGATAGTGAAGGAACAGGATGGGTAGAAAAGTATGCGTTTCAAGGCGAAGAGGATGGCGTACAATTCCGTTGTAAGAACAGTGGATTCTGTAGGTAGTTGGTATTGATAATGAAGAAAGGGAAAGAGGACAGCAAAGCCAGAACCATAGTGGGATTTAGAACCGTCAGTGTAGACGTGGGTGCCAGAGGAATGAGTGGAAAGATGTTCAAGAAAGTGAGAGTGGAGGACAACAGGATGAATGGTAGACTTGGGAGTGGTAGTGGGGACAGAAGAACAGATATGGGGGGAAGGTATAAGCCATGGAGGGAATGAATGAACGTAGAAAGGGAGAAGATTTTAAGGCCCCCATCCACGGTACGATTGGTCATACGATATGATCCGACAAACCTGATCCGATGGATTTCCTACCACCCACTAACGATCCGACCGCACCTCAAGACCAGTTCAGTTGGTGATAGAAACGGTGGAGAGCGGTTCCCATGATGGGTCTATGCAACGAGGATCGAATTACTTTTGATGGAATCTGATACCAGGGGCGTAGCTAGGCCTGGGCATTGGGGGCTGTAGCCCCGAATGTATTATGAATAGCCCCGGATCTCAAATACCTTTATTTTTATTTTTTTTATTTATTATTATATTTCTTTAATCACAAAAATAAGATTAGCTCTCACTGGGGCCAACATAAAATTATAGTAAAAAACCAAGATATTTGGTTAGATGTTACTTGGCGTATGCTGATGGCATCCTTTTTAGAAGTAGGACATGAGAGGTGGAGAGAACAGAGGAGATGAGGAGAGCATGACAGAGGAGACTCTAAAAGACCTTTTGGAGAGGTGAAGAAGAGAATATCAGATGGACAAGACAGAGTTAACAAAAGTGTATTTTTTATATTCTTACATTCCTTATACTCATAAATAAATTGAGCATTATCCTGTAAAAATGTAAAGATCTCTTGGCTGGGCTAAGCCCCCAATGTTTCAAGATCCTAAATACGCCCCTGTCTGATACCACAACTGAGGAGCGTAAACATCATCCGCGTTCACACCAAATTTCACAGAGGCTATTATTTTACATACATTACATACATTGAAAAAATATTTTACATATATTACAGAGGCTCACAGATTCACAGATTATTTTCTTAATATATTTCCGGAACACACGTCTCATATAGTTTTTTTTTTTTACTGTTTCAACATTAGCCTCACTGTCGCTCACTGTCGCTCCTCGAGTTTCTCTACCAATGGGGAGTTTTCAAAGCTAAGCCGCCAGATGTCCCTCGCGCATCTCACATCCTCTGCTCTGTGAGGCTGAATGATCTATCATTTACCGTAAATTCTCTGTACTTCTTTGGGACATATCAGAATTACCCTTCAATACAACAACTGAAACAGTTCTTAATAAAAAATGTAGTTTATCATTTTATTTGTCTACACTTGGTGAAAATATTGGCAAAACAATTGAATACTTGAAAACTCAATCTTTAAAAATCGTCTTTTCATAAAAAAACGCAAGTTCAAGCAGAATGAGGCTTCAGGAAATATCTACTTGTATGTAAGCATTCACTGAGTACCTGTTTTGGGTGTGTCTGTCTGTCTTGCGACGAACATTTAACCAAGAAGTAATTTAAGTGCTTGGCACCTCAACGAACAGTCCGGGATGGAAGATAGTTGAAAGCGTTTGTTTACTATTTCCGTCTCGAAAGACGAAAGTCTCCTTTATGTGGGAAACGGTATGTGGGAGCGGATGCCACGAATATTCCAGTAGAGGATAGAGAGTGTGATGAGATAAACGGGTGATAATAGTTAGGATGACAGTCTCTGGTATTGAGAAGTTAGGAGTATCAGAGATATGAGCCATGAGGTAAGGAGCGGGGGCGCTGAGCTGAGTTCCTACCCGTGTGGTGTCTACAGGAAAGTGGATGATAACAGATCCTGCCGGCGGGATGGTTTCTGTGGAGATGCTGAGCGCCACACTCTGTTTTGGTTAAATGTTCGTCGTAAGAGAGACATATACACCCATAACAGGTACTCAGTGAATGCTTACATACAAGTAGATATTTCCTGAAGCCTCATTCTGCTTGAACTTGCGTTTTTCCATGAAAAGACGATTTTTAAAGAATGAGTTTTCAAGTATTTAATTGTTTTGCCAATATTTTCACCAAGTGCAGACAAATAAAATGATAAACTACATTTTTTATTAAGAACTGTTTCAGTTGTTGTATTGAAGGGTAATTCTGATCTGTCCCGAAAAAGCACAGGGAATTTACGGTAAATGATAGATCATTCAGGCTGAAAGTGCTGAGGATGTGACAGCCTGAGAGACAAGCTTGAGCGTGAGCTTATTAGAAAACTCCCCATAGGTGTTTTGCACGTGACGTCACAGCCCTTGTTGTGGCAGCGACAGACGCGGCTTCAAGCCAAATGCCGCCCGTCGGAGCGAGCTGGAGGACCAACAAACTCCACTTGCCGCCCGTGTTTGCCAGCTTAATTGTAATTTTCCCCTACTAAATATATGTTTATCAGTATAAAAGATATACTGTTATCTTCGGAAATGTTTGTTCTATAATATTATCAAATAAAAAAACCGTAAAACACGCTAAAGAAAGGCCATTATGAGACTCTCAAGAAATATGCATGAACTTGATATTCACCAACTCCAGCTCCCATTTAATATTTTGCTCGAAAACATTTTACATGGACAATATCAATAGAAGCGGAATTTCATTAGCTTTCCATTGATATATTTCGTTATCTGATAAATGAATTAGAACCATGCATAAATTAGCATTAACTAACGAAAAAGATCATGAAATCGGGTAATTTTTCCCGATTGATGAGGTTATTTATTTAGTTAACGCTAATTTATGCATGGTTCTAATTCATTTATCAGATAACGAAATATATCAATGGAAAGCTAATGAAATTCCGCTTCTATTGATATTGTCCATGTAAAATGTTTTCGAGCATTCGAAATGTTTTCATTTCGGCTCCGACCTGGTCGCTTCACCCCACCCGGCCTCACAAGCGACCACTTCGGAGTCCTCCTGGACATGACGGTCCGCCTCGCCTCACCACCACGGCGACCACAACGCTTTAACATGCGTCGAGCGGATTGGGGCCTCTTCAAGGCGACTTCCGAGGCTCTTTTCCAGGAAGCGGACCTTGACATCCCACTGGACGACCGTGCGACCCTCCTAAGTGAGACTATACTCCGTGCCGCCCACCAGGCAATCCCTCTCACCAAAGAATATTCCTGCACGTACAAACACGCCTGGATTTACGGCCCCAGGGTGAGTGAGCTGAATAGACGGGTGAATGCGGCGCGGAAGGCCCACAGAAGAAATCCCACCCCGTCCTCCCGCTGCTACCTGAGATGCGTGGCCCGTCACGCCCAATCGGAGAAACGACGCCTCCAGGAGGAAGAATGGCTTTCGTGGTGCAGGTCAATCGGCAGCCACACCCGCTTAGGAGACATGTGGCGCCGAGTGAAGCCCATGTATGGCCCTCGTCCTCCCCCTCCGCCTACACACCCGGCACCATCGGAAGAGGCAGAGAGATTAGCGAGACTTTTCTCTGAGCGCACCTCTCCCGCGTTCCTCCCCCACGCCACTCGGAGGATACAGGAAGACCTGGAGATCACAAGGTCTCGGACCATCACTGAAGCCTGTTCCATGGAAGCGGCCACTGATGCCCCCTTTACACCACGGGAGCTGACGGTCGCCCTTCGCTGCGGGCCTGATACATCACCAGGCCTCGACAAAGTAAGCTATTCCATGATATCACACCTTGGGGCTCGAGGCATGGATGAGCTGCTTGCGACCTACAACCAGTCGCTGGAGGCAGGAACCCCACCGGGTATATGGAAGATCGCAACGATCATACCCATTCCAAAGCCCAAAGACCCCGGTGCCATGCGTCCCATCTCTCTTCTCAGCTGCCCAGGGAAAGTAATGGAAAGGCTGGTCCTTGCACGCCTCCGTTGGCAGATAGGTGAACTCCACCACCTTCTGTTCGCCTTCCAGCCCCGCAGAAGTGCCACCACCTGTCTCATGACTCTCCTTGGGGAGCTCCGCTCACGCTCGGGTCTGGTAGTTTTCCTCGACCTCGAGAAGGCCTTTGAGCTGGGAAGCCCATCTGCAATACTCGAGGCCTTAGCGGAGAGAGGAACCGGGGGCCGCCTCCTGCAGTGGATAGCAGGATTCCTATCAGGGCGCAGCCCTCGAGTGCGCTTCCAGGGGAGTCTCTCCACCGCTCACGCCCACACTCGGCACCCTGCAAGGCAGCTGTTTAAGCCCCTTCCTCTTTAACATGCTAATGGAGAGACTCCTCGAAGACTCATACGGCTCAGGGGTCCACCTCCTCTGCTACGCCGACGATCTCGCCCTATACATCCCAAAACACAGCCACCAGGCCCGCGCACCACTTGCCTTGGGCCAACTGCAGCGTCGCTGCACTTCTCTGGGCCTTAAGATCAACCCAGATAAGTCCAGCTACATGACCTTCGGCCTCCCTCCCCTTCCTCAGCCCCTTCAGATTGATGGCAATCCCCTACGGCACGTCACCACTCACCAGTACCTGGGCGTTTGGTTTGATACCAACCTCTCATTCCGACACCAGGTACACCACCTACGAGACCGAACTGCGGCGCGGGTTCGAGTACTGCGGTGCCTGTCTGGGTGGGGCACCGGGGCCACCCAAAAGGTTAAAAGAATGTTTTATACCGCAGCGATTCGCTCCGTCCTGGACTACTGTGCCCCCTGCCTCCCGGCCATCGCCAAAAGTCATTTTCAATCCCTTGAAGTAGTCCAGAACGGGGCCCTAAGAGCCATCCTAGGCGCACCACCGTGGACATCCGTGGCCACGATGAGGGAGGTGTGCGGCCTGCCCACCATCCAACACCGCATTCTGGCCAGGACGTCGATCGCCTTGGTGGCGTACATGCGTCGTTGGCCTGCAGCTCCACTAACCAGACAGTAGTGCCACGCCTTCCAGCGCCCCCCAGCAGCTGGCCCAGACAAGGACTGGGTACACGCAGCAGCGGATTCCGCCAGGACCCTGGACGTGGCCAGGGCCGTACGCTGCGACCCCGACCTACCCCTCCCAGACCACCTCCCGTTGGCACCTTGGGCCCCACCGCTCTTTACCATCACCACCTCCCAGCGAGTGAGACCCAGGGACCTCCTACCCACCCATCTCCGGCAGGAGGCGCTTGCCCTTATAGCCTCATGCTATGGCCCATCGACGGCCATCTACTACACCGATGGCTCAGTCGGGGCAAATGGCGCGGCGGGCGCGGCATTTGTGTGTGGGGCCTACACTGAAGCCCACAAACTCCCAACCTACACCACGGCCTTTCAGGCGGAACTAGCGGCACTGCTACTGGCCCTAAAGCACGCATCCGAGGCCCGTTACAACACCATCCACCTCTTCTCGGATTGCCTCGCTGCGCTTCACGCTCTCAACTCCACTCCCAAAGACAACTTTGAACTCCTATCTGCCATCCACTACCAGTTGGCCCTCCTCTACCGTGACGGCACCAATACCCACCTATATTGGGTCCCGGGACACGTTGGTGTCCCCGGGAATGAGAAGGCAGACACTGCGGCTGGACTTGCTGGAGAAAGAGAGCAAGTCACCTTCTCATTACTCCGCAGCGCCTCTTCCATCAAGGCCGCAGTGGACAGAGCGGCACTGAGAGCCACCCGCTGCCTCTTCGAGGATGCAATGGAGGAGGGGTCAAGGTCGGTGACGTGGTACGCCACAGCAACCCGACGAGAACCCCTCACCCTTCCACCAGGTTTACCTCCAAGGATGGTGTCCCGCCTAATCCAACTCCGCCTTGGCTACCGATGTGCCTCACAGATCCTGCAGACTGCCCCTGACCAATGCCCGTACTGCTTCGAAATCGAGGATGATCCCCTCCACCACTACATCCTCCGATGCCCAGTGACCCAGGCCCTGCGCCACCCTGTGGCCTGGATCCCGGACACAGACAACCAAGCAGCGGCACTAGCGATAGCCTCTGCCTCAACTCAAATGCTCGCAAATCTTTGTAGCAGATACCCTCCACCTTAAAAAAAAGAAAATAGCCCTTGCAGCAGTCAACCCCCGACGGGCTCTTAGTTAGCCCGTGTGCTCCCCCTAAAAAGGGAGCACAATGGAAAACAAAACAACAACAATGCCGCCTGCATCCTAGAGAGACTTGTCACCTACGCCAGCCCCCCCCCCCCCCATACATACACACACACACACACACACACACACACACACAATAGTAGTAGTAGTAGTTTATTGACAAAGTATAACACAATACACACAAAAATCTATACAAAAGAACATCTTATTTTGTTTTGTCCATAATAAAACTAAATAAACAAATAAACTTGAGAGGAGCATATGAAATTACATATAAATATGAAGTACTTCATATACAAAATTGCACAACTCGCACAAATGAGTTCTTTCATTGAATAATTCGCCAATATCAGAAAAGTTCAACATTGGGTACCCTTCACGGCACCGGGAAGCCAATGGGCAGTCTATCACTACGTGTTTCTCTGTTTGCACCTGACTATCATCACACTGACACACACGTTCCTCTGGCGGTGTACGGCTCCACCTCCCAACCTCTACTTTGAGGTTGTGAGACATGAGACGCAGTCTTGTGAAAGATTCACGTTTATAATCCGGAATATACACTTTACTGGTGTATATCGGGTGCACTGTCATAGACGGGTTCATATCAGTGATATAGTTCGTTAACTTTGTTGCGCCCTGTGCCTTTTCACGTACGGTTTCTGTTATTTTTTCTAATGGGTTTATATTAGCAATCCCCACACATCTGTCAAGGAATCGAGCTCCAGGCGTATTCGCTTCACTACGTATACGGTACACAAGGTGGAATGGTTCATCAAAATCTATGCGAACACGTTTAGACTTCACGAAACTAGACCTCTTTTTTTTCAATTATTGTCTGGACTGGAGGGATGCCTACCTCCACCATACACAGGGTTATACTCGTGTTTCTTCGAACACCCAGTAAACACTTAATCAGTTTATTGTACTGCTTTTCTATTCCTTTCATTCTATTCGTCAGCCACGATTCGGAACCATATAACAATGACGTCGTCACGGTAGCATCAAATACAATTCTTTTGTATATAAACGGCATCTGTGTATTACTAGCACAACATATTGAGAACTTATTCACAATTGCTTCAGATGCAGTTTCGTGCTGCGCCATAGCTGACTCACTTTTCCCAGAGTCAGTGAACCACGCACCAAGATACAGATATTCAGAGGCATAATCCACACTCACTCCACCACTTGACAAAGATCGCTTGTCATATTCACACACACACACACACACACACGTATCCTGTCAGGAATACTGGAATACGACAACGGAACAACCAAAAGTGAGGTTGTAAACCTAACCTGATATCTCAATATTGGTTGTTGCGTAATTCTGCCCCTACCGATCTTCAAGGTCAAGTCCAAGGTTAACCCCCAGAACGTAATTTCCATTGTAATTTGGGTACCATTAGACTATTTTTAGCGACTATAAGCAATATTTTATACTAATGACCTGTTTAGTATCTTTGTCAACTAACTAATTTGGTATATGCAGTTACTTTTCGTGATATTATGGCTCGACAACATACAATTTTTTATAGCAAAGGAAAGATTGGGCGTGAAGGGGTTAAGGTCATTTTGTTCTTTGATGTCCGCACTGGCGGATTCTGGGGAGTTAGTAATTTGATGGAGATTCACGTATATAACCATGAGTAGACATGCGCCGCGCAGGCTTTTGCTCCATAGCATTAGTGTCTTCTGAGGGCGACGCAGAAGAAAGTATGCAAGTGCATAAAGAACCAGCGTGGACAGAACAGTATGTTTCTGCATTCCCACCTGGTGTATATACATCTGTACATGGCACAGAGTTATGCACGAGAAACCTGTGAACTGTTGACAGTGAGTGTTAAGATGAAGTTTAGTGGAAGATGAAGGACCGTCACCTGTGCAGTTAAGATGACATGACGTCAGCCAAAAATGCATGGCCTCTGTGGTAGTCTAATTATTCAGTATACAGTGGAAAATTATTTAGTATACAGTGGAAACTCTCTGTAGCCTCGTTGCCACGGGGCTAGTTTACCAGCCGCTACTTCTAACTACCAGTTAACCTAACCGGCAAGTAAGTGTTGCCACTGGGATAGTTTTGCGGGAAAGTATTTGCAGCCAGTAGCCATCAAGATGTCCAGCGACATAGATGTAGCGATTGATGCTGCAGTAGTTGTTCTCGCAAGAGAATTATAAATAATTGTGAACAAGAAAAAAAAGAAACCCACACTATGGGTGAGGAAGTGGCTTCAGCGGAGAGAAGGCTGAGAAGGCTGAGAGGCTGAGAAGGCTTCAATATTGGCCACTGAAGATCCTAGGGGTAGAAGGTCAATAAGAAGAAAGCAAACCTTTCATGTTTTACTGTAAAAAATCCTCACATCTTCAAAAACACTATTGACCACTACACGAAATATACAAAAAATGGCTACTATATACACAAGATATATATACAAATAAATAGATCAATAAATATATATAAATAAAGGAATAAATAAACAGACAAATATAAGCGCTGCGTGGCTTCGCGATGCACACACACTAGAACACTGGAGAGAGGAAACCGGAACCAGCCAGACTTTAAATGTTCACGCCGAAACATGTCACAAATTTCATTAGTGACTTCCAATACACTTGAACGGTTCGCCAGACTCATCAGGGGGATGCTTCCTGTCGTTCATGTGGAGGAGAGACTATAACACGAGACTCTGCATTCATCAGCGTGAGTCTTTCGCGTTGTGTAAACTGAGTTGAGTTTATGACAGTGTGAGTACACTCTGTGTGTTCGTATTTACAGTTTTTTTCCAGTCTTTTTTACACATAGCACATGTGATGGTCCACTATGTATGTACATTGTATCAGTGTGTTTGTTCACATTGTGATTATGGTGATTATGTTGTGTGTGCTTGTATTGTGTGTGTGTGTGTGATGTGTGTGTGTGTGTGTTTCAGCTCCGTGACGTTCAAGAATCCTGGGGTGCTGCTGAGGTAATCACTGATGAATTTTTCAATTTCAATAGATACACAATAATGAATACGTGTTTTGATAGTTTCCAAACTGTAACTTTGGTAATATTGTGTTAGTGGCGTGAACTCCCAGCAAGCCTGACACAGGCCGATACAGGAACAGGAAGGTTATTTAACACGTTGACCTGTCACGAGGTCAACTAAGGAATCCTGGCACACTTGGGTCCAAATGTACAAATATCACAGTAAACCTTTGCCGCGGCCCCCAACACCATCACGCCCACCACCTGACGGTCTGACACACGCCGGGGAGAGCTGCTGTGAGGTGCGGCGTGCCTGGTGCGGGACGAGACGCAGGGGCTAGGTATGGCGCAGGACGTGTCTCTCAAGCTGGCAAGTCTGTGGTGCAGTATTGCCTGAGGGTATTGCATGTATTGCACGCACTTTCCCTCGGCAGGAGTCACTTGGCGGTGAGGCGAGTATGAGTAGTGTGCCACAGGCGTGTAAGGTCTGCAGGATGACATGGCGGGTCAGCAATGTCATGAGGGCGAGGAGAGTCGCCGTCAGGAGGTGGTCGCGCAGGAGTGCCACCGCCGAGCACAGCGGCAGGCCCAGGGCGGTCATGAGGCGGCCCACCGGGTCATCGGCCACCGCCACGCCCTCCTCGTACTCCATGTGCCTGATCCAGGGGCGTACCAGGACCTCCACCAGGCTGGTGAGGCGTGGACTGAACTCCATGGCAGCCACCAGGGGCCTCGCCACCAGCCTGTACCCGCGCAGGGCTCGAGGGTTGGTGGTTGCGAGCCGCGCCCCGAAGGTGGCGTCCGCCACGTAGGAGTCCCAGGACAGTTGTCCTTGTGTGAACAGCTCCGTGCAGACGACGGTGTTACTCATCTGGTACTCGACACCCTTGGCGACCAGCGAGGAGCAGGACGCCCCCACGGCCACCCCACAGGCGCCCAAGCACACACCGGGATTTATGGTGACGTTTCGACCAAGAATGAAGACAAAGCAAAGGCTGCAGCCGGCAGTCGCCCCGAGACAGCCGCCAATCTGCGGCACGAAAGCTCTGAAATCCGGATGTTTGAAGAAACCCTTGATCTTCCTCTTTATCAAATTCCCGCCTCCGCCGCCATCCCTCCTGACGGGCAGGCCGTGCTGAGTGATGAAGTTGCTCACCTCACGCCGCTGCCTGGCGCCCCCCGACGCCACCATCACACACCTCAGAGACTCTTTGTGTGCCGCCGCGCCCTGGCATCCCACCTCCACCTCCCTCGTGGCGTGGCCTGGGCAGCGCGCCCTAACGCTGAAGCCGCGCGGGGAGAAGTTGGGAAGGAGCAGAAGGTCCGGCACGGCGTGGAGTGGCCAGGTGTGGACGACGGGGCGCTGGTTGAGAGGGTCATGGACGCGTACTTCCAGGCTTGCCAGGGAGCCACAGCCCGCGTGCTGCCCCAGCTGCCACGCCTCCTCCCGCGTGAGCAGGCGTGCAGGGGCGTGGCTCTCCCTCACCATCCAGGAGGACGGACCACCCCCCTCGTGTACCCAGCTCATGCCCTCCAGCAGCCACGGGGAGTCCTGCATCACCAAGCTCCCCACCTGGTGGCTCGGCACCAACCTGAGGCGCGCTGCCCACCCTGCCGCTGGCCTTACTGCGTGTGCCTTGGGGGGCGCGCCGTCCCACTTGCCTAACCCACTCAGCACGTGAGCCCTGAGCTGCGTCAGGCTCCAAGGGCCTTTGGTGAGGGCTGTGTCGATGGCCATAATGGCGGCGTGATAGGCAAGGGCGGACGCCAGCGGGTCGGTGGGCGTGAGGGCGGCAAGGAGGCGGAGGTGGGCGGGGTCGTCAAGTGTCGTGGGTCCCGCCCATTGCAGGGTAGTGACGAAGCAGGTCTCGGCGGCGGAGCGGGCGACGGGGTGGGCGAGGAGGGCGGCGAGGTGGAGGGGATGGGCGTGCAGTATTACGAGGCGGCCGTAGAGGGCGTCCATGAGGGGTGGCATGAGATGCGGCAGGTGGTGGTTAGCTGCCAGCCAGACGGCGGCCCCGGGCAGCGCGGCGACCACCTGGCTAAGCTGTCTGACGGAGGGGCTGACGGCGTCCAGGTAGACTGGCGAGACGACGGTGACGTTGATGGCCACCGCCGCAGCCCTGAGGCTCGACAGGAGAGGATCTGTTGTCCGTGATGGCGCTAGGACGGGCACGAGGCGGGTGACGCCCAGCTGTGCCAGCCACGCCACCTCCGCGGCGACCAGTGCGGCTGGGGGCGGGGAGAGGGACACCACCAGGCTGCTGTTGCTGCTGCTGCACGAGGGCGTGTCAGCGTCGGCTGTCAGGGATACAATGAGCGCTTCGTTTCCCGTGTGCTGCAGGTGGCGACACAAGGCCTCCATCTGTAGGGCGCCGCCACCCGCCAGGAATACACGCACACCTGCTCGCCACAGCGCCGTGAAGGCCGCCACCGCTCCTTCGGGCGTGCGGGGGGGGGCGCCCTCCAGCAGAAGCACTTCTGCACCGCCCTGGCGCACTGCCAGGCGAAAGGCCCGCCGCAGGTCAATGTCCAGGGGCGTCCCCGTCACGAGTAAACCGACGCGTGGTGCGGCGCCTTCTGTAAGGGAGACGAGGGAGCTGAGGAACGTGTGTGTGTGTGTGTGTGTGTGTGTGTGGCGATGTAAACGTGCAAATCTTATCTGCATCTCATCCATGGAAATGTGTACACACCAGCGTTGCCAGGAGTGAGGTGTGGCGGTGCATGGAGGAAGGTCCCCGCCATCACCACCGCCACACACGCCGCCACCGCCACCGCCCACCGCCCTGCGTGACGCCCTGCACGACGCGCCGCCTCGCTCTGCCATTGGTCCTCGTCTGAAAGAGAAAATGAGTTGCGTTACTTGTTAACTAGTACTGCTATTACAGTACTATTATAGATGAAACAACGGCTGCGTCAATGCTGCGGCTAAAATAACATAACAGACAATATAAAGATGTATCGTATAATCTTTGTTCTTTTCTTCAATTGTCCTCTCTCTTCCACCTGTCCTCTACTTTATCGTCCAATGAAGCTCGCACACCAGATAAAGGGGGGGAGGGGGAGGGGGGGTAAGGGAGCAGACGAGCACAGTTGTGACAATGAGTGGAAGCGTGACGAAAAGCTGTCCGCCTTGTCATGGCTAGGATAGTTTTTTGTGTGTTTTGAGGCCGTGATTAAAAAGGTGAAAGATTAATGATACTACCAGTAATAATGATGATGGTGATGATAATTACAATAATATTGAGAGAGAGAGAGAGAGAGAGAGAGAGAGAGAGAGAGAGAGAGAGAGAGAGAGAGAGAGAGAGAGAGAGAGAGAGAGAGAGAGAGAGAGAGAGAGAGAGAGAGAGAGAGAGAGAGAGAGAGAGAGAGTTGTAATCGTAAATTTTTAGAAGGCAAATTGCAAAACAGAAAGTATCAATAAGATAAATAAGCTTCACAATCGAGATCATCACAATAGTTGCCCTTGTGATGACACCCTTCCTGGGATACTCAAGAGAGCGTGTGACTGTGTGTGTGTGTGTGTGACTGTGTGTGTGTGTGTGACTGTGTGTGTGTGTGTGACTGTGTGTGTGACTGTGTGTGTGTGTGTGACTGTGTGTGTGTGTGTGACTGTGTGTGTGTGACTGTGTGTGTGACTGTGTGTGTGTGTGTGTGTGTGTGTGTGTGTGTGTGTGTGTGTGTGTGTGTGTGTGTGTGTGTGTGTGTGTGTGTGTGTGTGTGCTGTGTGTGTGTGTGTGTGTGTGTGTGTCGTGTGTGTGTGTGATTGTGTGTGTGTGTGTGTTGTGTGTGGTGTGTGTGTGTGATGTGTGTGTGTGTGTGTGTGTGTGTGTGTGTGTGTGTGTGTGTGTGTGTGTGTGTGTGTGTGTGTGTGCGCCTGGCGGAGGAGAAAGTCAGTGGCGAGTTCAATTAACGTTTGATAGAGTTGGGGTTGGATGCGAGTATTATAACCTTTACCTTGAGATGTGTTTCATTACTAGTATCGACTTTATGATTGAACCGGCTCTTAGAAAAAACAAGGAAAACTACTCTTAATATTATATAAGGCAACAGCAGTATACGAACATTCCAATATAGAAGAATGATAAAAGAAAGCCTTGAAATTAGTGTGATGAAAATGTATGTTCTATTATCATGATTAAGACGAGAAAAAAAAAAAAGTTACTAAGAAAAAAAAGGAAAGTTAGTCAGTCTTGATTATAATATGAGGCAACAGCAGTATACGAATAATCCAATAATAGAAGAATGATTATAGCAAGATCGATTGACCATCTATATTATTAACCCCTTGAGGCCCACAACATAATTACCTCCGCCAACGAAGTTGGAGGGGTTATGTTTTCACCCCGATCTGTCTGTCTGTCTGTCTGTCTGTCTGTCTGTTTGTTGGTGTACAGGACTTCTCGAAAAGTTACCAATAGATTTGGACCAAACTCGGCATACCAAGTCTATTTGGTATAAGGAAGAACTGATTTAATTTTGGATGAAATCTATTGATAACTGTTGCCATGGCAACCAATTGATGAAATATTCGGCCGGAGGTATGCGTTCATATGAGTGCATATATATATATATATATATATATATATATATATATATATATATATATATATATATATATATATATATATATATATATATATATATATATATATATATATATATATTATATTATATATATATATATATATTATATATATATATATATATATATATATATATATATATAAATAATAATCACAACTGTTGCCATAGCAACCAATTGATGAAATATTCGGGCGGAGGTATGCGCTCTACTGAGTGCCCCCCCTAGTTTCCATTGTAATTTGGCTACCATTAGACGATTTTTAGTGAATGTAAGCAATGTTTTATAGATATGACCTGTTTAGTATCCTTGTTGACTAACTAATTTGGTATATTCAGTAAGTTTTCGAAATTTTATGTCTAACAACAGATGATTTTTTATAACAAAGGAAAGATCTGGGTGCGAAGGGGTTAATATAATGCGAGGCAACAGCAGTATGAAAACTAGGGGGGGGGGGGGCACTCAGTAGAGCGCATACCTCCGCCCGAATATTTCATCAATTGGTTGCCATGGCAACAGTTGTCAATAGATTTCATCCAAAATTAAATCAGTTCTTCCTTATACCAAATAGACTTGGTATACCGAGTTTGGTCCAAATATATTCGTAACTTTTCGAGAAATCCTGTACACTAACAAACAGACAGACAGACAGATCGGGGTGAAAACATAACCCCTCCAACTTCGTTGGCGGAGGTAACAAAACATTCCAATATATAATAGAAGAAGAATTATAGCTAGATCGACTGACCATCTATATTATTAAAAGTCTGTTGATCTAGAATTATAGTGCATAAAAGAAAACCTTGAAATTAGCGGTAAGAAATTATGTTGTACCTAATTGTTATAAGAGAGAATATTTTTAACAAGGCTTAATTGTGACATGCTGCTTTTGTACACATTTATTAATACATATTTTTTCTGCTGCTGTTTAACCCCTTCACGCCCAGATCTTTCCTTTGCTACAAAAAATTATCTTATTAGCTATAAAATTAAGAGAAGTAACTGAATATACCAAATTAGCTAGTCGGCAAGGATACTAAACAAGTCATATACATAAAATATTGCTTATATTCACTAAAATTTGTCGAAGCCCTAAGGGTACCCAAATTACAATGGAAATTACGTTCTGGGTCTCAAGGGGTTAATACGTCGCGAGAGGCATATGAATGAGGAGGAGGAGGAAGAGGAAGAGGAAGAGGAAGAGGAGAAGGAGAAGAAGAAGAGGAAGAGGCAGATGAAGAGGCGGAGGAGCTAGGAAGAAGAAGAAGAGGAAGAAGAGGAGTAGGAGCTAGGAAGAAGAAGAAGAAGAAGAGGAAGTGGAGGAGGAGGAGGAGGAGGAGGAGGAGGAGGAGGAGGAGGAGGAGAGGAGAGGAAGAAGAAGAAGAGGAAGTGGAGGAGGAGGAGGAGCTAGGGATAAGAAGTTAAAAATATACTGATAACAATGATGATAATAATAATAACAGTAATCTTCCTAACACGTATTCATGTCTTCATTTCTTACCTGTCGTCTTACTATATAATCATCTTTATTTTTTTAGCATTTGGAAGTCTGTTTTTAGCTCAATTTTGTTAGTTTCTTGATATTTTTACGATTTTATCCTCGCGAACTAGATTGGTCCCCCACCTTATTACATTTTTTTAAGTCTTCTTTATAGGGACTGGCAATTAAGCAGGGTTTTTGTTACTTTAAGCGGGGTATTTGTTACTTTAAGTGGGGTTTTTGTTACTTTAAGCGGGGTTTTTGTTACTTTAAGCGGGGGTTTTGTTACTTTAAGCAGGGTTTTTGTTACTTTAAGCGGGGTTTTTGTTACTTTAAGCGAGTTTTTTGTTACTTTAAGCGGGGTTTTTGTTACTTTAAGCGGGGGTTTTGTTACTTTAAGCGGGGTTTTTGTTACTTTAAGTGGGTTTTTTTTATTACTTCAAGGGGGGTTTTAGTTACTTTAAGCGGTATTTTTGTTACTTTAAGCGGGGTTTTTGTTACTTTAAGCGAGGTTTTTGTTACTTTAAGCGTGTTTTTGTTACTTTAAGCGGGTTTTTTGTTACTTTAGCGGATTTTTTGTTACTTTAAGTGGTTTTTTGTTACTTTAAGCGGGGTTTTTGTTACTTTAAGCAGATTTTTGGTACTTTAAGCGGTTTTTTTGTTACTTTAAGCGGGTTTTTGTTACTTTAAGCGGGTTTTTGTTACTTTAAGCGGGGTTTTTGCTACTTTAAGCGGGGTTTTTGTTACTTTAAGCTGGTTTTTTGTTACTTTAAGCAGGTTTTTTGTTACTTTAAGCAGGGTTTTTGTTACTTTAAGCGGGTTTTTTGTTATTTTAAGCGGGGTTTTGGTTACTTTAAGCGGGGTTTTTGTTACTTTAAGCGGGGTTTTTGTTACTTTAAGCGGGTTTTTTGTTACTTTAAGGGGGTTATTGTCACTTTAAGCGGGTTTTTTGTTACTTTAAGCGGGTTTTTTGTTACTTTAAGCGGGTTTTTGTTACTTTAAGCGGGTTTTTGTTACTTTAAGCGGGTTTTTTGTTACTCTAAGCGGGGTTTTTGATACTCTAAGCGGGTTTTTTGTTACTTTAAGCGGGGTTTTTGTTACTTTAAGCGGGGTTTTTGTTACTTTAAGCGGGTTTTTTGTTACATTTAAGCGGGGTTTTTGTTACTTTAAGTGGGTTTTTTGTTACTTTAAGTGGGTTTTTTGTTACTTTAAGCGGGGTTTTTGTTACTTTAAGCGGGGTTTTCGTTACTTTAAGCGGGATTTTTGTTACTTTAAGCGGGTTTTTGTTACTTTAAGCGGGGTTTTTGTTACTTTAAGCGGTTTTTTTGTTACTTTAAGCGGGTTTTTTGTTACTTTAAGCAGGTTTTTGTTACTATAAACGGGTTTTTTGTTACTTTAAGCGGTTTTTTTGTTACTTTAAGCGGGTTTTTGTTACTTTAAGCGGTTTTTTTGTTAATTTAAGCGTTTTTGTTACTTTAAGCGGGTTTTTTGTTACTTTAAGCGGGTTTTTTGGTACTTTAAGCGGGTTTTTTGTTTCTTTAAGCGGGGTTTTTGTTACTTTAAGCGGGTTTTTCGTTACTTTAAGGGGGGCTTTTGTTATTTTGAGCGGGGTTTTTGTTTACTTTTTGTTAGGTTTAACTTTTTTTGGGTTTGGGGAATTTTCTTTTGCCCTTGGCCAGTCATTTGTGATTAAAAAAAAAATTATACGCTTAGACACGTTCCTATAACACCGTTCATAACAACACAATACCTAACCTAACCTAACACGTACTTAACACCTGTAACTTCATAATCGTGTCACCTGTCTCCATGTCCATCGTATATCGGCCACCACACCCTCCCTCACACCCTCCCTCACACCTTGTAACCCGTCATAGCCAGGTGTCCGCAGGGGCTTGTGCGAGGAGGAGGGGAGGAGGAGGAGGTTGAGGAGGAGGAAGAGATGGGTGTGGGGGAGTGGGAGGAGGTGGGTGAGGTTGAGGAGGAGGAAAAGGTGGTGTGGGGGAGGAGGAGGATGATGAGGTGGTGTAGGGGGGGAATAAGTTATGACAGTGTTGCCAGAAGGAAAGGTTAGCTGTCTGTATCACTGTTTGGCGGAGAAAATTAGAGCAAGAGAACCTGTCTGACGAAGGAGGAGGAAGAGGAGGAGGAGGAGGAAGAGGAAGAAAGGAAGAGGAGGAGGAGGAGGTGGGGGAGAAGAAGAGGAAAAGGAGAAGAAAAAGAGGAAGAGGCAGATAAAGAGGCGGAGGAGCTAGGAAGGAGAAGAAGAAGAAGAGGAAGAGGAGGAAGAAGAAGAAGAGAAGGAGGAGGAGGAGGAGGAGGAGGAGGAGGAGGAAGAAGAAGAAAGCTGATGAAGTAATGATGCTACAGAACTTGTTATCGTATCACTTTTTTCTTCTTTTTATTTATGCGTTTAGACTACTATGCTAGGAAAATTTAGAAAGTTCCTCGGATGAATTCATTTTATTATTCTTCATCGTTAGTCATCGTTAGTACCTCGCGTGGTGGCTCAGGTCGTGTTCCTGTCGCCCTGTAGGTAGTCTGGTAGTCTGGTATACGTAATGATATAGACAGCAGATAATGTAACTTCTTTCTTCTTATTCTTCTTCTCCTTAATTAACATGAATGAATTGGTTAACGCTTACATCCCAGAGAGAGAGAGAGAGAGAGAGAGAGAGAGAGAGAGAGAGAGAGAGAGAGAGAGAGAGAGAGAGAGAGAGAGAGAGAGAGAGAGAGAGAGAGAGAGAGAGAGAGAGAGAGAGAGAGACTGCGTGCACATTGATGTGTTTGTGCATGCGTTTGATGCTGGTGTCATAGTGGTGTGTATGTACGTACGTCTGTATTCGTAATATACAAACCAAACACGAACAATACAACATAAAACGAACACAACAACTCTGATGGATATTAATTGGCCAATGCAGTTCGTGGGTATCCTCGTGGGGTTGATTCCTTGCCGATCACGCAATGAAACCGTGACCTTGAACACCGTAGAATATCATGTGTGGCGGCGACAGGGCAGTGGCGTATACGTAGCTACAGGCCCATTGTTTGTTTGTGTCTATCGGGCCTCCAGCAGGGGAGGACCACGGGCTAGCTTGAGCCCGTCAACTAGGGGCCCATGACAATCCGGTGCCGCCCCAGGTGCCCCCCCACTGGCCATGGCTGCTGTATTCTGTATCTACTCTAATTATAATTATATACTAATAATCTAATCTAAAATACTCTAATACCCACCACTGATCTGTCAAAGTCAAACGAGAACAAGAACAAGAACAAGAACAAGAAAAAAAGTAAATAAAAACGATCAAGATAAGCTGAAGTAAGATTGTAAGGGAAATAATAAAAAAATAAAAAATCACAAGAAGACGTGAGATTAAGAATGTAATTAAGAATAAGCCATCAAGTCAAACAACAAGAAAAAAACGTAAACAAAAACGCTCAAGATAAGCTGAAAAAAGACTATAAAGGAAATAATAAAAAAAAAGAATCACAAAAAGACGTGAGATTAAAAAAGAAATTAAAAACACGTCATCGAATCAAACAAAAGCAAGAAAGAAAATCAATCTAAACTATCTAGATTAGCTAAAAAAAAATAAGACTGTACTTAGACCTGTGTACATGTGTGAGATGAGGCCTCAAGTCAAACAATTAAAAGAAAAAAAAGTAAATAAAAACGAAGTAAGAAGAAATAACTTGTGATTTATGTGGGGCGGAAAAGGAGGACTTAAAACATTTTCTGCTATGGTGCCCAGCCTACAGTAATGAAAGAAAGAAAAGTGTGAGGCTACAACAACCTTACCTAGAGGAGGGAGAGGATATAGTGGGGTAGTATTTGTTTGGAGATGGGAATGTGGAGGAAACAAAAAGAACAATCAACAGTTTTTGGATGACCAGAGAAAATAAGAAGAAAGAAAAAGAAAGAAACTAATAAGATAGAATAAGAGAAGAAAACTAATTAAAGACCCAGACAGCAAGAAGAAACACGTCAGGGAGTGCCGGTAAAAAAGGCCTGACTCCTAACCCACAACTGAACTGAACTGAACTGAAGACTGTATACTTCGCCGCGGCCCAAGATTCGCTCTGCACACAGTATTAAAACAAAAAACTTAAATTAATATGAAACGGCTCATTAAACTACTTACCATTAACCCCTTCACTCCCAGATCTTTCCTTTGCTATAAAAAAATATATATTGTCGAGCCATAAAATTACAAAAAGTAACTGAATATACCAAATTACCTAGTAGACAAGGATACTAAACAGGTCATAGCTATAAAACATTGGTTATGTTAAATAAAAATCGTCTAATGGGGGTCAAATTACAATGAAAATTACGATCTGGGTCTCAAGGGGTTAAACTGGAATAAAAAAAAAAGAATCACAAGAAGTGAAAAAAAGTCGTCAAACAAGAACATGAAAAATATATAAACGTAAATAAAAACTAACAAGAAAGCTAAAGTAAGGCTGTATATACTTGGCCGTCGCTCATGATTCGCTGTGACGCTTGGGTTGTCGAGGTGTGAGGTGGTGATGTTGGTGGTGGTGGTGGTGATGTTGTTGGTGGTGGTGGTGGTGATGGTGGTGGTGGTGGTGTCCCCGTCAGGTGGTGGGTGTTGGGGCGCCATGTATACACCGTCTGGAGGCCCTACACACACTGCCTCTAATGCCGGTGTTGTGTGTGTGTGTGTGTGTGTGTGTGTGTGTGTGTGTGTGTGTGTGGAAAGCGACTTGTCCTGCATCCTGTGTGTGTGTGTGTATGGAAAGCGACTTATCCTGCATTATGTGTGTGTGTGTGTGACTGTGTGTGTGTGTGTGTGTGTGTGACTGTGTGTGTGTGTGTGTGTGTGTGTGTGTGTGTGTGCGTGTGTGTGCATGTGGAAAACGGTCAGGTGTGTGCCTGGTGGTATGTGAAGGCTTGGGGTTGGAGGGAAGGAGGGTGTGTCATGCATGGTGGGTCTATTATATGGTATTGACGTGGTATTCCTCCCCCCTTTTTTCGTGATCCCCCTCATTTATATTTACTATTATAGCTATAATTGTAATGCTAAAGATTTACCTTGACAATAATATGAAGATAATAATAAGAAATACTTGAAATAGAGTGACTAGAAAAAAAAAATCTGGGAAGTACATTTTAATGAATTATAATATACCCTAGTAGATTTTTTTTTTGGGGGGTAATACCTTTTGGAATATGTGCCAGTAAACCGGTCCATTTTTTTCCCGGTATATTTTTTTCCCGCCCCTGTGATTGTAATATGACATTTACGTTCCCGGGACGATGCAAACCTTGTATTTGGTTGTGGTGAGGTTATGTTACCTCCCTCTATCTTATTACTGATTTCAATTTGCTCTCTATTCCTTCTCTTCTTTCTTCTTTTTACCTCCGCCAACGAAGTTGGAGAGGTTATGTTTTCACCCCGATCTGTCTGTCTGTCTGTCTGTCTGTCTGTTAGTGTACAGGATTTCTCGAAAAGTTACGAATATATTTGGACCAAACTCGGTATACCAAGTCTATTTGGTATAAGGAAGAACTGATTTAATTTTGGAGGAAATCTATTGATAACTGTTGCCATGGCAACCAATTGATGAAATATTCGGCTGGAGGTATGCGCTCATACTGAGTGCATATATATATATATATATATATATATATATATATATATATATATATATATATATATATATATATATATATATATATATATATATATATATATATATATACGTATATTTGATGAAATATTCGGGCGGAGGTATGCGCTCTACTGAGTGCCCCCCCCTAGTTCTTTCTATTATTGTCAGTTTCTTTGTATTCAATTTTGTATTCCTTCTCTTCTTTCATCTTCTTTCTTTCTCTTTTTGTTAGTTTCTTTGTATTTAATTTTATATTTAATTGTTTTTTTCTTTTTCTTGCAACTACTTACATTGATTTTTTTCCATTTTTGTCAGTCAGTCAGTCAGTCAGTCAGTTAGTCAGTCAGTCAGTCTTTTTTTTTTTTTTCTCTCTCTCTCTCTCTCTCTCTCTCACTCTCTCTCGTAAATGCGTTCAAATATATTCTTCAGTTCATTTCTTATAATATTTTCACAAACATATTTCTTTATTTTGATGTAACATAAATCGAGCGACTTTCAAATAATATACTAAAGATTTATTTTTCTCAGTATCATGCGTTCTCTTGTTTGCTGTGAATATCGTAAGACATTTTTGAAGGTTTAGCTCAAGATTGACCCCTTCACGCCCAGACCTTTCCTTTAGTATATAAAATCGTATGTTGTCAGCCATAAAATTAAGAAAAGTCACTAAATATACGAAATTAGTAAGTCAACAAGGCTACTAAACAGGTCATATCTATAAAATATTGCTTATAGTCACTAAAAATCGTCTAATGGTACCCAAATTACAATGAAAATTACGTTCTGGGTTTCAAGGGGTTAATAGACATACTATCTATTTAAAAGTCTATAGATCTTGGTTTTGCTTTGCTTCGAAAATTATTGCGTTTCGTCTTAGCAATTTGTTCAGGCAGAATTTTATTATCAGAACGAAATGTTATATACAGGTACACGAGATTTCCAGTGTTCACCTTTGGGCATTAGAAAGTAACATTGATTCATACCATTCATAATATACCAAGGAGGAAAAATAAGTTGGCCTAGAGGAAATTTCTATATTGCTGTATATTTTGGATTTGATATATCCTCCTCCTCCTCCTCCTCCTCCTCCTCCTCCTCCTCCTCCTCCTCCTCCTCCTCCTCCTCCTCCTCCTCCTCCCTCTCCTCCTCCTCCTCCTCCTTCTTCTCCATTTCCTTCACCTTTATCTTCTTATTCCCTCCTCTTCCTCTTCCTTTGTATTTTTTTAATGTTTCTGTTCCTCCTTACTCTTCTCCTTTTTCCTCCTCCTCCTCCTCTTTCCCCTCCTCCTTTTTAACCCTCCTCCTCCTCCTCATCCCCTTCTTTACTACCCTTCCCCACGTATTACTTGGTTAGGTTAGGTCAGTGCAATCAAACAGCCTGAATTATTTGAGGGTGAAAGTCTGCATATATGTTTGTGACTCCTGTGTGATCCTTTGTAATCCTCCTACGTCTACCTCCCCCCTTCCCCCCCTCCTCCTTCCTCTGCCTCCTCTCACCCTCCACCTTTCCTCTTTTTTTGGCCTGCCTCTCTCCCCTCTCCCTTTACCCCCTTTCCCTCGTCTGGAACAGTGCCCTCAATACCTACATCTTTATTATAAGGGACAATAGATGCTTGCTTGATCGAGATTCACACAACAATATAGATTCTCGCTTGATCAAGATTCACACAACAATATAGATTCTCGCTTGATCAAGATTCACACAACAATATAGATTCTCGCTTGATCATTCACCTCTTCCTGGACTCCTAAACAATGCATATCAATGGGAACGCAAAAGAAAGTCGCTAAAATTTTAACATACGTATTTATATTTCGTACAGATGAGAGATTTTCTGTATCTTTTTTTATTGTGTCCGTTTTATTTTTAAGTTT
>JACEEZ010022274.1:427500-437500 GCA_016584305.1 Chionoecetes opilio
GTGGCTGTGCGAAGAGTTTTGAGCGACGTGATAGATGGTGGTGATTGTTGTGGTGTGTGTGGTGTTGTGTGTGTGTGGTGTGCGTGTGTGTGTGTGTGTGTGTGTGTGTGTGTGTGTGTGTCACAGGTAACTCTGGAACTGTCCTTCCTGTTTCTTTTTTGCCACCCTCCTACGACTATTTCAAAAGGCATCAAGACACTCCCGAACTAAATTAATTACCTCATCGCTTTAAAAATGTATTATTGTCCTGCTTCAGAGGGGCTGACAGCTAGTGGGCTTCTTTTTCCTGTTTTCTTTTTTCTAGTCCCTTAAATTTACTGAAAAAAACTTGTACTTTGAGGAATAGGTAAAGAACTCGTATTTGTATATTATATATTGAGTAAAAAACTGCAATATCCTTTTTTTCTGATTAATGAACTAACTTCTAAGAAAACGGATCTTACAAAATAGATGAATTAGCCGTAAATAAAAGAGGGCAGAGGAAAAGAGAAGAGCAAGAGCAACAAGTGCTCACATACGTCTCCTTCTTCACGGTCTCGCTTTACTCACACCTCCATGATATCTAATTGCGTAACCTTAGCTTCCTTACTTAAGTAGTATGAAACAGGTGCGCGTCGCTCCTTCCTCCTCCTCCTCCTCCTCCTCCTCCTCCTCCTCCTCCTCCTCCTCCCTCCTCCTCCTCCTCCTGAATAGTAAACCGAGACCCCGAGATGAGATATCATCTCGGTGGCCACGATAAACACGTAAATTATGGGACTGACTTTGATAGGAGAAGCCTGTCTTGTTTTTGGAGTGAGGAGAGGAGGGAAAGAGGAAGGTGAGGAGAAGGAGAGGAGGACAAGATAGTGATTGTGGTGGTTGGTGGTAGTAGTGTGGTTTGAGTAGTAGTAGTGTGGTGGTGGTGTGTGGTGGTGTTGTTATAGTGGTGGTGGTGGGGTGGTGGTAGTATGGTGGTGGTGCTGGGTGGTGTGGTGGTGTGGTGGTGGTGGTGTATAGTGGTTGGGGTGGTGGGTAGTAGTGGTGTTTGGTGGTTTGTGGTGGTGGTGGTGGTGGTGGTGGTGGTGGTGGTGGTGGTGGTGATGGTGGTGGTGGTGTGGTATAGTGGTATAGTGGTGGTGGTGGTAGTAGTGGTGGTGTGTGTAGTAGTGGTGTGGTGGTGGTGTGGGGTGGTGTGGTGGTCATCAGTGGTGGTGTGGTGTAGTAGTGGTGGTGGATGGTGGTGGTGGTGTGGTGGTGGTGGTGGGGTGATGGTGGTGTGATAGTGGTAATAGTGGTGGTGGTGGTAGTATGGTGGTGGTAGTGGATAGTGGGTGGTGGTGGGGGGGTGTGGTGGTGGGGGTGTAGTGTGGTGTGGTCGTGGTGGTGTGGTGTGGTAGTAGTGGTGGTAGTTGGTGGTGGTTGGTGTGGTGGTAGTGTAGTGGTGGTGTTGGTGTGGTGGTGGGTGGTGGTGTTAGTATGGTGGGTAGTGGGGGTGTTGTTGGTGTGTGGTGGTGGTGTAGTGGTGGTAGGTGGTGTGGTGTGTGGTGGTAGTAGTTTGGTGTAGTCTTGGTTGGTGTTGGTGGTGGTGTAGTGGTGGGGTGGTGGTGGGGTGGTGGTGGTGTGGTGGTGGTAGTAGTGGTGGTAGGAGTGGTATAGGTGTTGGTGGTGTTGGTAGTAGTAGTAGTGTGGTGGGGTGGTGGTGGTGGTGGGGGTGGTGTGGTAGAGGGTGGAGTTGGGATCGTGGGTGGTGGTGTAGGAGTGGTGGTAGTAGTGTATAGTGTGGGGTGGTGGTAGAGGGGGGGGAGGGGGGGGGGGGGGGGAGTAGGGGGTGGGGTGGTGGTGGTGGTGTGTGTGGTGGTAGTAAGTGGGGGTAGTAGTGGGCTAGTGGTGGTGGTGGTGGTAGAATAAGACGAGGTATATTTTTCTTTACAGATTACTTATTTTTCCCCCTGATTTCTATCCCTATTATTTACATAGTCTTCTTTGCTGCTTCTTATTTATTTCCATGATTTTCTGGCGCTATTATTTTCCTCTCCATGCTTTTTTTTCCCCCTCTTGTTAGTTTTGTCGTGGCGTATCATTCCTTTGTTTTTAAAGATTGGTCGGGGGATTGGGGGCCGCCGGGGTTACATTCATTTCTTTGTTGTCTTTTCTTTTTACATTGTGCGTTTTTTTTTGGGGCGGTACGGTCCGTCCATTATTAGTATTTTTTTTTTTTCCCGTGTTGAATTGTGGCCGGTCCTGCATTCCAGTGTGTCCCTTCCTTTTTTTTTATTATTTTTTTTTTTTGTAGGTTGTTTGTTTTTTTCAGTTCCTTCACTCCTTCTTCCTTTTTTTAGTTTTCATTCGTTGTGGCCTTCCTTTTTTTTTGGTTTCTCATGGGGCGTGTCCTTGTTTTTGACATGTTAATGTATGCCGTGAAGATTCCTACGTTGCATGGTCTCGTGTTATTGCTGCGGGTGCGGGGGTCCCCTTCGTGTTGTCAGTGTGTGTTGTTGTGTGTGTGTGTAATACAGACTCCAACGACTCACAAGAGCAACGGTATTTGGTGGATGACTTCGCAGCTTTGCGATATTGTTGTTAGTTTTTCACTCTCATAAGAAAGAAATTAAGTAATAAAACTCGATGATTTAATGATCTCATGGTTTCACACCTCTCTCTCTCTCTCTCTCTCTCTCTCTCTCTCTCTCTCTGTCTCTCTCTCTCTCTCTTCGATCGCTCTCTCTCTCTCTCTCTCTCTATCTATCTCTCTCTCAAATGCATATTAGATGAGGGAGGGAGAGAGCCCGTTAGGGAGAACCGGTCTAGAAGACAATACTCTAAAAGAAATGAGAGAGAGAGAGAGAGAGCGAGAGAGAGAGAGAGAGAGAGAGAAGAGAGAGAGAGAGAGGTAGAGGGAGGGAAAAGGGAGAGAGATATAGAGTAGGGCATAACCCCACCCTCGCCTCAAGGATGCCGGTACTTTAAATTTAAAATTCCGAAAGAGAGAGAGAAGAGAGAGAGAGTGAGAGAGAGAGAGAGAGCGAGAGCGAGAGAGAGAGAGGAGAGAGATAAGAGAGAGAGAGAGGAGAGAGAGAGAGAGTAGATTGGTATCATATGAAAGAACACCTGCATTAACATTACATGCAAAAAGCCACATGCATACAATCAAAACTACATGCATACATATAACCTACATATATACGTCAAGACCGTACAGACAGCACGTACAGAAACCAGGTCAACGCACTTGCTAAATGAGAATGGGTACGTGGTCGTAGGGGGGGGGGGGATGGAGGGAGAGATAGGAGGGAGGGAGGAGGGAGGAAGAAAAGTGACCCACATTTTGTCAGTCCCGGGCTTTGGGGTTATTCTTTAAAGTTTTCTCTCTCCTTTCTCTCTCTCTCACCTCTCCTCGCTCTCTCTCTTCTGTCTTGATAATAGCGAGGTTAGAGAGAGAGATAAACTCCTCATCTCTCTCACTTCTCTCTCCTTCTCTGATCACCCCTCGCCAGCTTCCCTCGCCGTCGTCAGTCGTATAGTCAATGTCATGCAATCATTCTTCTGGCGTCCTCTCTCATGCTCAGTTATCTCGTCTTAGCTCGTATCATAGAGTCGGCATGTTCGGGAGTCGGTCTTCAGTAGCTCATGCTCTCTTCTTCTCTCTTCGATCTCTTCCAATAGGTTCCATCTCGGGGTTCTATCTTGATAATAGATGACAGAGGACAATAATATATCTGGGAGATATCAGACAGAGAGTAGGATAAGTCTCTCTCTCTCTCTCGCGTCGGTCTCACCTCAGCCTTTCTCTCAACTCCCTGCAATTCTCTCTCTCTTGCTTCGCATCTGGGCTTCTTCGATCTCTCTGCTCTCGTCAATCTCTCTCTCTCTCATCTCGTCTCTCTCTTCTCTCTCTCTCGCTCTGTGTTCCTCTCCACTGCTGTCTTGATAATCAAGGCTAGAGAGAGAGAGAGAGATAGATTAAGTCTTTCTCTCTCTCTCGCTCTTCAAATCCCTCTACCTTGCTCTCTCTCTCTCCTCTTTTTCACTCCTCTCTACTCGGCTCTCTCTCGGTGCTCTCTCTATCTCTGTCTTGATAATTATTGGAGGCAGAGAGAGAGAGTAGAGATTAAAGTCTTCTCTCTCTCTTCTCGTCTCTAGCTCTCTCTCCCATCTCGCTTCAATCATCATCTTCCTTCTCATCTGTTTTCTCCGTCTCTCTGACTCTCTCTCAGTCTCTTCTACTCTCTTCTCTCATGTCTTGATAATAGAGCTAGAGAGAGAGAGAGAGATTAAAGTCTCTCTGTTTTGATATAAAACAGGAGAGAGATAAGAGATCTAGAGAGAGAGAGAGTAGGAGAGAGAAGAGAGAGTAGTAGAGAGAGAGAGAGAGAGAGAGAGTAGAGTATAAGTGAGAGTAGTATTGAGGAGAAAGAGAGTAGAGAGATATCCAGAAATATGTTGGCATTCATTAAACTAGGGTATAAAAAAATGGGTGAGACTTTTGTTTCTTCAGTTCTCCCTGCCGTCCGCTGGCCTCGTTTTTTCTATCTCCATTCGCCTCCTGGGTTGGGGTTGGGGGTTGGGGGGGGGGGGGGGATTGACTCCTCCTTTCCCTCCCTTCCTCCCTTCTCGCTCGCCTCCTCATCCGCTTCGCCTCCCTTCCCTCCTCTTCTAACTCCATCTCTCTACCCTTTCTCTCCGCTTCCGCTCTCTGCCCCTATCCCTCCTCTCTTCCCTATCCTCTCGACCTCTCCTCTCATCTTCCCCTATAAATATAGGTTAGAATCGAACTCAATCAGGTTGTGCGAATGTTGTATGGTGATGGTGGGGGTGTTGTTGGTGGGGTGTTGTTGTTTGGTGTGGTCTGTGGTTGGGTGTGGTGGGTGTGTGTTGGTGTTGTTATTGTGGGGGGGCGGTGGGGGGGGGGGGAGGGGGGGGGGGGGGTGGCGGGGGGGGGGGGGGGGGGGGGGGGAGGGGGGGGGGGGGGGGCGGGGGGGGGGGGGGGGGGGAGGCTGGGGGTGTGGGGGGTGATTGGGGCTGTGGGGGTGGGTGTGGTGTTGGGTTGGGTGCTGGGGGGGGGGCGGGGGGGAAGGGGCGGGGACCATAGGGCGGAGGGGAAATGAGATATATATTAGCTAGATATTATATTGGTGGTGTCGCCGCCGAGGCGGAGCGATATTAGTGGCTCTGGCTGAGCGTGAGGCGCTGCTGGATAGTCATACTCCTCTCGCGCGCGCGCGAGCCGAGACGCCGCAGGCTCTCGCTCTGCATCGCGCGGCACCATGTCTTCAGTCTATCTCTCTCTCTAATTAGCGGTTTCCAATCTCTCTCAAGCTCTCTCTCTTCATCTCTCTCGGCTTGTCGGTTGGGACGATCGATTGTGTGTGGAGAATGGATTTTTTACAGGTGCGAGTGGTGGTAAGCGAGTAGTAGTAGTAGTAGTAGTAGTAGTACAGTATTTGTGGTAGTTGTTAGTAGTATGTAGTTGTAGTAATTCTTAGGTAGTGGTAGTATAGTAGTAGTAGTATGTGTAGTAGTAGTAGTAGTATTTTGTAGTGGATAGTAGTGTAGTAGTATAGTATGGAAGTAGTAAGTTATAGTATATAGTAGTAGTATAGTAGTAGTAGATAGTAGTAAGTAAGTAGTCCAGTAGTCGTAGTATGTATAGTAACGTGATAGATAGTCGTAGCAGAGTAGTAGTATAGTAGTAGTAGTAGTGAGTAGTAGTAGTAGTAGGAGTAGTTATATCGTAGTAGTAGTAATAGTATAGTAAGTAGTATTGCGTAATAGTAGTGGTGATGGTTTGGGGGTGAAATATGAAATTGTTCAGATTGAAAGAGGAGGATTAGCAAAATTGGGAAGATGTGTTAGTGATGGGCAGTGAAAGGAGGAAGTGAAGGAAGGAAGGAAGAAGTCCCCATAACTACAGAACAACCTCCCATAAGCTTTTAACTTTCCACACTTTCACTCATTTTGGGGAGTCTTCTTTACTCATTGTCATCTCACCATGCATAGGTTTTTTTTTATTAGAAAGAGTAGGAGAGAGAGAGGAGAGAGAGAGAGAGGAGAAGAGAGGTAGAGAGGTAGAGAGAGAGAGTAGAGAGAGAGAGAAAGGTAGTAGAGAGAGAGATAAAACAGAGAGAGAGAGAGGATTAGAGTAGATGAGAGGAGAGAGAGAGAGAAAAAAAATAATGTTGCTAGTAATAATGAGATAGCGGACGTGGTGACTCAGTGCTTTTCCATGTCTTAGGCTATGACGAATATAATAATAATAAAAATGATAATAAACATTCAGATTATTGTGTGTGGCTTCGTGGGCGGATTTATGATACTGATGTAGTGTGTGTGTGTGTGTGTGTGGTGTGTGTGTGTGTGTGTGGTGTGGTGGGGGGGGTGGTGGTGTGTGTTGTGTGTATTCATCTAGTTGTATTCATCTAGTTGTATTTTCAGGGCAGCATGCAAGGCCTCTATCATTTACACCACATCGTATGGCCCCGTCTCCGTCCCATTTGTTATCATTCATCGCTTAGTGCTTGTTTTTTTGTCGAAGTCCAGGCCGCCCGGAGGAGCGGGTGGCACTAACCCGCTAACACCCTTTTACCCATTGCACTGCTGGTGGACGGCTTGGGTTTTAGGAAAACGCGCACTTCTATGCTGTTTCCGCTCGCGCGCGGCGGGGTGTGTGTGTGTGTAGTAGTTGTGTGTGTGTGTTGTGTGTGTGTGTGTTGTGTGTTTGTGTGTGTGTGTGTGTGTGTGTGTTGTGTTGTTTGTGTGTGTGTGTACAGGTGTTTGTAGGACTAGGAAGTAACTCACAGAGAAATGTTTGTGGCATTCCCAGCACGTTTCTACATTTCCTCCTCCTCCTCCTCCTCCTCCTCCTCCTCGCTCGCGCCCTCCTCCTCCTCATCATCCTCCTCCTTCCTCCTTCTCTTCCTACCTCCTCCTCGCTTTTCATTGAACCATGCGCTGTCACATCTACACTTGCGTTGTCTATTAATAAGAAGATGCTACTTATCTCTCTCTCTCTCATGCTCGTTTCATTTACCTCTGTCTCTCGATTCACGGTTCTGTCCTGCTCTCTCCAGCACACTATCTCTTCTCATTCTTCCTTGCGCGTCCTCGCTCTCTTCTCAATCATTCTGATCTCATCTGCTCTCTCTTCACGTGTCAACGCGTAGTAAACTTGCCAAAATTTTGTTCATTGTTGTTTTCTATTGAGTATGTGACATCAATTCGATTTAGATATAAGTTTTGCCCCGCATGTGGCTGTGTGTTTGTTTGACTGTTTTTTTTTTGTGTGTGTTGTGTCTGTGTGTGTGTGCGCGCGCGCGCGCGCGCGCGAATGTGTTTTTGTGTGTGTGTGGGTGTTGGAACGTCGTAGTAATTCCAAATCTTTACTCACTATAATTACGAATCAATATTCGTCATCTTTCTGCTCTCTTCCTTTTGTATCTATTAACGTTCTCGTGTTATTACAGTAAAGCGTACCGTCTAACACTAGGCACTTTTCCGTCTAGTTTTTTTCACGCCATCTTTCTAAAAAACTCATTTTCTGACTGCTAGGCCGTCATCACATCACGACTATTCGTTCGCTCTGCAGGCTTATGCCCGTCATGGGCATGTTCCTCGGACTTAGTGAACAAGCTATGGCTGCCGACGCCAGTGCAAGGCTTATCGTTGGTATACCAACTTATTATTATGTGTATTATTTATCAATAGTAGAGCTAATTCGTACCTGAGATATAAATAAGACGCTAGGATAAGTACGCTAGAATAATCAAAGCCTTCTTGGTGTACAAGTCTGATCGTGGGTCCTCAGAGACATAGGGTGGGCTCATCGTCTGCATGTCAGCGAGAAATTACTCTAGCTCGTGTCCAACAAGCATTCGTCTATAATCTTAAGTGAAGTCTTTGAAGATGGAGAAACAAATTTTTAGTGTGTCTTGTAAAACGGATATTCGAAAATTAGACGGTAAAAAAGTGCTATATTTTAGTACGCCGCCCTTAAGTGAAATTGAATATATAATAGTAGATAGTTCAGTAAGATGAGGAACGCTAAGGAGAGAAGCTACTAGGCTCTACAGTCTTATATGGACTCATAACGTATAGGAAAAAAGTTGATATCATGGGCCTTCTTTACTTATTCACTTCTTAGACAAAACTCTTACGGGTTGTGACGGTATAGAATGGAAAGTTATCGACGTATTAGCTCCTTCATCACATTCCATAATCGAACCACGATAGTCGCCACCGAATTTGATTATTGACGTCTATCTGTGTAATTTGACCATGGGCGGAAGAGCGATAAATGCAACAGCACGGATAGCCCTGCACAACAATGTCAGCGCTGCCTGTACGTAGTGTCATGACGTCGTAATGAAAGATGGTCACGATGGAGTCATACATCTGTACAGACTACGTCACGATTGAAAATCAACGGTCATCTTTGTCGTCACGATGAGCTACGATAACCATCGATAGTGCCATGACGGTGGGCGCATGACGTTCGACATAGCGTCAAGTGCTAGGCGCCTTCTGCCGACACGTGGGTTGCATGGTGATGGAAAGAGGGGGGGTAGAAGGTTATGGTGAGATAACTAGGGGTGGTGTTTTACGGTGATGGTAAGATGGGGGTAAATCGGGGAGGGGGGGTTGTATAAAGTATAGGGGTGTTGGTGGGTAAACGGGGGTTGGGTGTTGGGAGGAGAATGCGTTGTGGTGTTGTGGGGGGAGTGAGTGGTTACAATGGGTGTGGTGGGGGGGAGAGGGGGGGGGGGGGGGGGTGCTTATCTCACTGCTTAGGGAGTAGGGGGGGTGGGGGGGTTTTTAGTGATTTTTTAGGGGGTTGGTGGGCATCTCCACGTGCTTAAGGCTGCGTCACCTAGCACTTTTTCGCGTCTAGTTTTTTCTGCGAACTTTCTGCATAACTAACAATTTTCTGGACTGCATAGCCGTCACACGCACACCACTAGATCGTTCGCCTGCACTACCAGTCAAGGCTGTTACATGTACACAAACAAGGCTCAGCGACGCCAGTGGGCTAAGCTATTGCTGGTATAGCACTTAATTATGTGCTATTATTTATCAGGTAGTAGTCCTATTATCGACCATGAGATAAGACCTAGTAATATCAATGCCTTCTGGTGTAGCAATCTCTGTGGTGCGTTCTCCAGCCACACCAAAAAAAAAACAAAAACGCCATGAGTACAAGCTAGAGGGTGCCACCAAGGCGTAGCCAGAGGGGGGGCCAATGGGGCCATGGCCCCCCCAATTCAACACATCTACTTTAGGAGTGTATGTATAATTTCATAAATTTTACTATATTGAATATCATGCAAAGAACCAATAAATGACCCCCCATAGGGCTCAATATGCCCCCAATTAAGTCATATCTTCAAAAATATTCTCTGGGGGGCTTACAGCGCCTCCCAGACCCCCAGTTGATTAAGGCACCCACCCCTCAACCATCATTGGGAGGTGGCCACCCCCAATTATTTTTCCTGGCTACGCCCTTGGTGGCCACGCGTATGCATTCAACGAGAAATTCTTCTGAGCTACCTACGTGTCCACAGCATTTCGTCTATAATCTTAAGTTGAAGTCTTGAAGAGTGAGAAACAAATTTTGAGTGTGTCTTGAAAAAGAAACACAACGAGCTTGACAGACGACCTACAAAGCGATAATAAGCAGAAAGGTCACAAGAAGAAGAAGAAAGAACGTCGAGTCATGCGAGAGACTGTTGCTGTTTATATAAACCGGCTTTTAAATGTATCTACATGTACAATAGTCACGTGAATATTTTTAATACTTTCAAATGTATTGAATTATAATTTGCAAAAAATTACTGATTTATATCGAATATCTTTAAAGTAATCACTATGGATTTTGATTTGACTAAGAAAGTTGACTTCAACTTTCCATATCAAGACGATCAGATCGACTGACTCAAACTGACTGATTCAGACGGACTAACTAATCAGAGCGAGAAAAAACCAACGGAGATCGTCTAACTAGACGGAAAAAGTGCTAGTGTGACGCCGC
>JACEEZ010022274.1:447500-493885 GCA_016584305.1 Chionoecetes opilio
TGCACCTTCTTCAGGAAATAAACGTTCTTATCTTCGTCAGTAGAAAATAAAAAGACAAAAAGAAAAGAAGATATAAAGGAGAATACATACCATTACCACCTCATTTTTTTCTCTTCAAGACCTCCGGCACTTTCTTCAGTAAAAAATCGTTCTTACCTTCGTCAGTAGAAAAGAAAGAAAATAAGATATATATAGAAAATAAAAAGAAGATATAGAAGAGAAAACATAAATTACCACCTCATATCATTTTTTTTCTTCAAGACCTTCACCTTCAGAAAATAATTGTTCTTACCTTCGTCAGTAGAAAAAAAAATAAGAGCGATAGAGAAGACATTCCATTACCACCTCATATTTTTTTGCACCTTATTTTCAGTTGTTTTTCTTATTTCCTTATTTTTTTGCACCATATTATTTTCCTTCTGCACCTCCTTCAGCCTCCGTGGTGTAGTGGCTAGCGTGCCTGGTTACGAATCTGCGGGCCATGGTTCGATTCTGGGCTAGGGCAAGTCGGCGACCAGCCAAAACAGCTGTTCTTACTTCTTTTCGGGGTTGATAAATGGGTACCTGGGGAAACCTGAGGAAAGTAACTGTGGTAACCCGGATGTCACACTAGCCCTGTGTCCCGGGATAACGGGTTCTCACCTACTACAGGCTCAAAGGGTTAATGCCACGGAGATGAGCACCGAAGGCCACGCGCAGCATAGCGTATGCCCCGATCTTTACCTTACCTCCTTCAGGAAATAATCGTTATTACCTTCGTCAGTAGAAAAAAAGAGGAGTTTACCAATGCAATACCTCTACGTCGCATCTAGCACCTCACTCAAAGCCCCTCAACGCCCTACAACAACCTCATATTTTTCTAAGACTCCTACACCTTCAGGAAATAATCGTCTTACCTTCGTCAGTAGAAAAAAAAGGAGTTTTGTTTACCAATGCAATACCTCCCTTTTACGCCTCGCCTAGCCGCCCCTCACCGCCCCTTACCGCCCCTCACGTAGAAAACACTTCACCTCACTTCGTCAGTAGAAAAAAAAGGAGTGTACCAATTACCTCCCTTTTATGCTTCGTCAAGCACCGCCCCTCACCGTCCCCCACGGCCTCCCAGTACCTCCCCGGGCCTACCTCCGTCAGTAGCCATGGCGGGAGTGTCCGGGCAAGCAAGGACGCCGCGTAACACCCTCGTCGGCGTCCGTCAGCTCTCACAGCTAACCACAAACTGTCGGACATTCCTAAGCCACACTGCTGCTGCCGCTCCAGTTTGTGTGTGGCCCCTACCTACCTACCTAGTACCTACCTGCCTGTCTGCCCCCGTTCCTTTCCCCTCCTTCCCCTCCTTCTCCCCCTTCTCTTCTCTTTCCCCTCCTCTTCCCCTCCCTCCTCCCCTCCCCCTTCCCCTTCTCTTTCCCCTCCTCCTCTCCTCTCCTCCTTCCCCCTTTCTTTCCCCGCCTCCCCTCCCCTCCACCTTCTCTTCCCCCCTCCCCTCCCCTGAGTCCCCTTCCCCCTCCCTCCTCTCTTCTCTTTCCCCTCCTCCCCTCCCCCCTTCTCTTTCTCCTCCTACTTCCCCACCACCTCCTTCCCCCTACTTCTCCATATTATTATTATTGTTCTTTTCAATTTTCATTTTTATGGAATATTTCATATTTATGGAATATTTATATATTATTGTTGTTATTATTATGATTATTATTATTATTATCATTGTTATTTTTAGTTTATTCCTCCTCCTTATTTTATTCCTCCTCCTCCTCCTCCTCCTCCTCCTCCTCCTCCTCCTCCTCCTCCTCCTCCTCCTCCTCCTCCTCCTACTCCTCCTCGGTTCCTACATCTGCCTTGTGAAATAAATGAGAAAGTGAAATCAAGTAACTGATGTGAATGAAATTAATACATTAATAAAACAGCTTAAAATTACCACGAGAAAGAGAAATCAATAACAGAAAGAGAGAGAAATTTAATTAAAGTTAATGAGAGAGATTAGGCAAAGGAGGATCTTAGACTATTATATATATATTACGAAGGAAAGTTAGTTATTGGTAATATTATGATACGCTCTTGTTTTATAATATATCTATCTTTTTATTTATCTTTATTTAATTTTCCTATGTATGAGGTAAACGCAACAACTTATTTTTTCTTCTTTCCTCTCTTTCTTTCTTTCTTCCTTATGTTGTTACTGATGAGGTAAATACAATGATGATGATGATGATGATGATGATAATAATAGTAATAATTAATGATAGTAATGATAATGAACCCACTCGGACACACGCAAGTAATTTCGTGGACCATATTCTTTTAATTTTTACTACTACTACTACTATTACTACTACTACTACTACTACTACTACTACTACTACTACTACTACTACTACTACTACTACTACTACTACTATTACTACTACTACTACTACTATTACTATTACTACTACTATTACTACTACTACTACTACTACTACTACTATTACTACTACTATTACTACTACTATTACTACTACTACTACTACTACTACTACTACTACTACTACTACTACTACTACTACTACTACTACTACTACTATTACTACTACTATTACTACTACTACTACTACTATTACTATTACTACTACTATTACTACTACTACTACTACTACTACTACTACTACTACTACTACTACTACTACTATTACTATTACTACTACTATTACTACTATTACTACTACTACTACTACTACTACTACTACTACTACTACTACTACTACTACTACTACTACTACCGATACCTCCACCCCATGTTTATTTATGAAATATACGAGGGCTCCACGAATTGGAGGTCAGTAGCCCCAACTCCGGTCGATACTGACTGTGGCATCCAACCATACTACTATTACTTATCTACTATTTACTTAATTACAATCCTTATTTACCTCTCTATATTATCTACACTATTATGCCGCTCTCCACTACAGTGGCCTGGTAGTCCAGGCCAGCTATATCGGTGGTTGTGGGGGCGGAGTATCTAGTACCCCTGAGATATAGGAGGGCAGACCTGAGCAGGGAGAAGGAGAGACGGCATCTCATCCAGGCGACAACGTGGCTCCTTGGCTGGTGCTTCTTTTCTGCCATTACATCTGCTAGTCTTGAGTAGAAGCACTTGGCCTTGGGGCCCATCCCGCCGGACGTAGTGAAGACCAGGGGTGTGAAGCTGCCCTGATCAACATGTTGAATCCTTTCCCCATACGCCCTGATTTTCTCCTGCTCATTCCTTCGGTGGGCGGTTTCCAGGGAGAGCTCCCGGTGGCAGGCGGCCATCGGATCGAAGATTCTGATGTCCATGAAGGCTCTCTGTCCTCTGGTCCAGAATCCACGAGCACTTATGTCCACCCGGGCCTCGTTGGCGGTGTTGGCCGTCCTGTACCGCATGTATTCGCCATCCAGGGGGAGAAGAGTTGGTTCGGTGGAGACGTCGCGGCACACCTCCCTGAGCATACTGGCCATCACATCCCTCACCTCGTCGTGCCTGATGCACACGAATCCCCCCTTTTTACACGTCATGGTGTGGTTGACGTTGTTTAGGGATCCACATACACAGGTTTTGGGAATTCCCTCCACTGGCCGGCCATACCTCAGAGCAACGACATCTACGAATTCTTGTTTGTTGAGGCTGAAGCCTTTTGCTCTGATAGGCAAGCATGTTAGCCAGTTGGACGCTCCCGTTTCCTGTGCAGTGTGAATTTTCCTCACGGTATCATCCAGCAGGGCACCTTTTAGGCGTTCCAAGCTTTCCACTTGTGCACTTTGCCTGTCTCTAGAAATGGTTTTCTTTAGATCGCATTCTGATCTGTTTCACCATTTGCGTCTTGAGCTATGATTTTTTCGGTGAGGGAACTGGTGAGGTTGATGGAGTTTAGGTTTTCTTTATCAGCCAGTCTCTCAGGGGATATGATCCCCATCCCACCCAGTCTTGGTGGAAATGTCAGCAGCTCCCTCTCGTTATCCCCTAAGATATGGGATCTCAGCAGCGCTGGTAGGAAGGTGTTCCTGATGGAGTCTTCCAGCGGTCTGAGGAGAAGGCTGATGCCTGGGATGGTGCGCTTGACGAAGCTCCATCGATGCTGTAGGCCATGCGTGAATGCTGAGTAAGCTGCGTGTGGTTCTGTCTTGGCCATGTCGGACAGGACGTCCACCTCTTTCACCCACTCCGACACTTTCTCCCCGACGTATTTCACCTTGAACTCCTCTGTTCCAATCACTGCACCAAGTGTCGTTGTCCGTCCTTTGTCACAATGACCCCACTGTCATTGAAAAGTCGCACTCTATTGTCATAATGTTCGGGTTTGACAATAAGGACAGACTTGGTGGCGTTGGGTGTGTATCCTATAATAGGGCCGTTGTCATTCACAAGGGTCCACCACTTCTTTAAGTCTATGATTTTCCCGGCCCCTGTTAGGTCATCCGCGTATGCCACTTGCTTCACCTGTGTTTTTTCATACGAAATCACATCTTGAAGCACTGATAGGCCAAGGGCGTACATTGCCATGGCCACTGGGTCACCTTGCGTTGTTCCCTCCATTGATTTCAAAACCTGAACACTACTATTATTACTATTAACACTTATGTACATGTCTGAAGGATCTCTGTATGTGTTTTCAACATATGTCGCAAGTGGGGGACACTTAATTCGAATGTTGTGAAGCATTGTCTTTCTGTTTAAAGTGTTAAATGCATTTGCACTACTAACTACTACTACTACTACTACTACTACTACTACTACTACTACTACTACTACTACTACTACTAGTCTACTACTACTACCACTACTACTACTACTACTACTACTATTACTACTACTACTACTACTACTACTAGTAGTCTACTACTACTACTACTACTACTAGCCTACTACTACTACTACTACTAGTAGTAGTCTACTACTAGCTTTATAACTACTGAAGAGCGACTGAGAAGATAAAGTAATATCTCTCTCTCTCTCTCTCTCTCTCTCTCTCTCTCTCTCTCTCTCTCTCTCTCTCTCTCTCTCTCTCTCTCTCTCTCTCTCTCTCTCTCTCTCTCTCTCTCTCTCTCTCTCCCTCTCGCTCTCATTATACGCAGACAACTATCACCACCACCATCACCATCTTCTTTGTTACCGTAAAAAAAGAAAAAAAGAAGTGTATCATCTGAGGCCGGTTCTGCTCTCTCTCTCTCTCTCTCTCTCTCTCTCTCTCTCTTTCTCTCTCTCTCTCTCTCACTCTCATAAGACTACTGGTAGCTTAGCACGGTGCAGGTGTCTTCTTTTTGCTGAGGAGGAGGAGGAGGAGGAGGAGGAGGAGGAGAAACTGATAGCAGAAGTAGCACGTGTCTGTTCGAAATTAAATGACCAAATAGCGCACACGAGATAAATGAATAACCCATGAATGAGGTGAGGTGAGGTGAGGTGAGATGAGGTGAGGTGAGGTGATCTTCCTGGTGGGCGTGGGCGTGGTGAGGAGGTGTGTAGGGGCGTGGCGGGCGTGGCAGGTGTGTGAAGACTGCTGGAAGGAAAGGTGTGGAGGTTGTGGAGGAGAAGGAGGTGGTGGAGGAGGAGGAGGTGGTGGAGGAGGAGGAGGTGGTGGAAGAGGAGGTGAAGGTGGTGGAGGAGGACGTGCAGGTGGAGGAGGTGGAGGTGAATGTGGAAGAAGTAGGATTAATACAAAGGAATCACAAAAAAAAAAAAAAAAACAGAAATTAATTATGGTTATGAATAGTGTGTTTGTTTTCACTACTCTGCTACACTAACTACTTGTATCAGAATTGTATACGTGTGACCGGCAGCTTAACCCCTTCACGCCCATATCTTTCCTTTGCTATAATCGTCTGTTGTTAGCCATAAAATTACGAAAACTAACTGAATATACCAAAATAGTTAGTCGACAGGGATATTAAATAGGTCATATCTAAAATATTGCTTATATGCACTAAAAATCGTCTAATGGTAGCCAAATTACTATGAATATTACGTTCTGGGTCTCAAGGGGTTAAACAAGGATAAGGATAAGGATAAGATAAGGATAATGCAATAGGAGGAGGAAGAAAGATAGGGAGGATGCAGAAGAGGTGCGCTGAGACTGCTCGACGCCAACTCATTTTTACTCTAATAAGGTGCCACTTTAACACCTTCACGCCCAGATCTTTCCTTGGCTATAAAAAAATGTCTGTTGTGGAGCCATAAAATCACAAAAGATAACTAAATAAACCAAGTAATATAGTGGACAAGGATACTAAACAGGTCATATCTATAAAAACATTGTTTATATTCACTAAAANCAAGTTGGTGGGGGGGGGCTGGGGCGAAGGTAGCATCGCTGCAGAGAGGGTTGAGGGAATTCAAGGGTGCCACATATTGGATTTTGCCCAAGATTTAGACGGGATTATTCATTATTATGCAGTCGTTTATCTGAAGGTAAGCATAGGTTCGTTGTACCGTACCTTGATATAAACCACTGAATAAATACTTGAATAATCCCTTCAAAAGTCCCAAGATAGACACAAAATATCCCAACGCCAAGCCCTACATCCCAATCTTTTGGGCAAAAAACCCAAAGGTTGGTAAATATCGGGGTACATCGTAATGAGGCAGATGGTGGTTGTGTTATGGGAGAGCTGACATCAAGGCGTATATGTGACACATAAGTAGACTTTTACGAATGTCGGCCTGGTTTTTGTAGCAATTGAAACTGCGGTTTCGGTTTCGCAGTAGTCAGCAGAGCCTTCAGGAAGGCTTGCCACAGCCCACGGGTTAACTGGATGGACTATGACAAGGAATTTCCTGAATAAGAATTTAGGAAGGTATCTATAAAGAGTGTTGACCAGAAATTAATGAAGGGCGTGGAATGAATCAAATTTAAGGAACATCTACAAGAAATAAAGATTTATAAAATATATATAAAAGACGACGTATATAAAAGATGGAAAACGTGATATAGAAAGATATATTATAATAGAAAAAATCGTATTAACATAAAACATCATTCAGGAGGAAACAGATACATGGAAATGAATAAGGTAAACAAGAAGGAGGAAAAAGAACCGTGAGTGACAGAGAAACACAAAAAAAACAAATCAACAAAATATAATTATAAAAAAACAACTAAAACACACACACCCACCCCCACACAAAACAACACACACAGACACACACAAACACATACACACAACAAACACATCGCACACAACACACACACACACACACACACACCACACACACACACACGTACACGCACACACACCCCACACACACTTACACACACAAACAACACAACACATACACACAACACACACACACACACACACACACACACAAACACACACACACACACACACACAACTCACACACACACACTCACCACACACACACACACACACACAAAAAACACACACACCCCACACACACACACACACACACACACACACACACACACACACACACAGACACACACACACACACACACACACACACCCCACACACACACACACACACACACACACACTAACACACACCCTCATGAAACAAAGGAAAAACCCGATGATCAAAAACACACAAAAACGAGAACAAAAGTCTCATTACAGCAAAACAAACACCATAAAAAAAAAGACCACAACAACAACAAAACAAAAAGGGATATATGAGAAAGGTGAGACAGCGATACGTGAAAATATGAGGGGAGAAAAAAATGGAAACACAACTAAATAACATCCGAAATAAAGATAGAAGCTATTGGTTAATAATAAATAATTAATTAATCATGGGGAACACTCGTTGGAAGGAGCGCCGAATCGCCAATCCTGAAGAGCTCCTACCATCCTACTCGACCTGTATAGTCTACTACTCTTAAAAGTTCAAATATGGGGACCATAATGGCCCAGATCTAACTCCAAGCTGTACAAACTCTTAAAAGTTTCCAGATGACATGACTAACCATGGGTCCATATCTAACTCCAATCTCTATTACCCTTAGAAAAGTTCCAAGATGATTGACCAACCACATCTAAGGATCTTACTCCAGCTGTTCTAGACACCCTAAAAGTTGCAAGAGAATGCCGGACCAAATATGGACAGATTCCAATATTAGCACCTATCAATGACCATAATCCAACTCCGACATATTTTTTTATACTGGAGGATACTAATTCTTATCCCTGAACTGCGGAGCACATCAATTTTTAGTGCACCAGTGGCAGGAATGTGAGAAAAAACGATGATCATACAGAATTGGATGCAAATCACATCACATCAATGGGGGGGGAGTTGTAGAAATGTGCATCCGGCATTATATCTACTATTAACCAAACGTATTGGGTTTGAGGTATGGTTGTGGTTGGGAGTTGAATAGCTGGGCGAAGGGTAGCAAGTCGGCTTGCGAAGCGAACGGTTGAGGTGAATACAAGGGTGCCACACATTGGGATTTTAGTCCCAAGATTTAGAACGGGATTGATTCATGTTATTTATGCAGTCGTTTATCTGAGGGTAGCAATAGGTTCCGTTGACCGTACCTGATATAAACCCACTGAATAAATACTTGAATAATCCCTTCAAAAGTCCCAAGATAGACACAAATTATCCCAACCCCAAGACCTACATCCAAGATCTTTTTGGCAAATAACCCAAGGATTGGTAAATATCTGCGGTACATCGTATGAGCAGATTGTGGTGTGTGTTATCGAGAGCTGACATCAAGGCGTTATGTGCACAATAAGTAGACTTTTACACGAATGTCTGGCCTGGTTTTTTGTATGCAATTAAAACTGGCGTTCGGTTTCGCAGTAGCTCAGCAGAGCCTTCAGGAAAACTTGGCCACAGCCCACGGGTTAACTGGATGGACTATGACAAAGGAATTCCTGATAAGATTGAAGACGTTATTCTATAAAGATGTTGACCAAGAATGTAATGAAGAGCGTGGAATGATACAAATTTAAGGAACATCTACAAGAAATAATATTTATAAATATATACAAAAGACGACGTATACAAATGATGGAAAAGTGTATAGAAAGATATATTATAATAGAAAATATCTGTTAAGAACACATCATTCCAGGAGGAACTGCATACATGGAATAATTAAGGTAAGCAGAAGGAGGAAAAGAACCGTGAGTGACAGGAAACACAAAAACACAAATCCAACAAAATATAATTCTACAACACAACTAAACACAACACAAGGCCCACCCACACACAAACCAACACACACAGACACACACAATGACCAAACCCTACACAAACACACACAGCGCACACAACACAAGAACACACATCCACACCACAGCACACACACACACACACGTACACGCACACACACACACACACGATTTACACACACAAACACACACACACCACATCACACACCACACCACACACACACACACCCACACACACACACACACACACACACACACACAACTAACACACACACACCACACACACACACACACACACAAACACACCCACACACACAAACACACACACACATACACACACACACAACACACACACACACCACACACAACACACACACACACACACACACACACACACACACTAACACACAACCTCATGAAACAAAGGAAACACCCGAATGATCAAAAACACACAAAAACGAAACAAAGTTCCTCATTACAAGCAAACGACACCATAAAAAAAAGACCACAACAACAACAACAAACAGGGATATATGAGAAAGGTAGGACAGCGATACAGGTTAATATAATGAGAGGGGGAAAAAAATGGAAACAACTAAAAACACATCCAGAAATAAAGATAGATAGCTTTGGTTATAATAAATAATTAATTAATCATGGAAACACTCGTTGGAAGGAGCGCGTATCGCCAATCCCTGAAGAGCATCCTACCATCCTAACTCCGACCTGTATAGTCTCTACTCTGAAAGTTTCAAATATGGGGGACCAATAATGGCCCAGATCTAAACTCCAAGCTGTACAACTCTTAAAAAGTTTCAAGATGATGACCAACCATGGTCCCGTATCTAACTCCAAGTTTCTCTATTACCCGTAAAGTTCCAAGTTGATTGACCAACCACATCTAGATCTTATCTAACCCAGCGTTCTACCCTTAAAGTTCAAGATAAATGAAGGACCAAATATGGACCAGATTCAATCTTGATGCACCAATCAATGACCAGATCCAACTCGCCACCTATTTGTTTTATATAACTGTAGGAAATAATTTTTATCCGTGAAACGCGGGAGCAAATCAATTTTTAGTGCCAACCCAGTGCGGAATGTGAAAAAACCCAGTATCATACAGAATTGGATGCAAATCACATCAACATCAATGTTGTCGAAATTTGGCATCCGTCATTATCTCTAATTTTAGCCCAAACGTATTGGGTTGAGGTATGGTTGTGGGTTGGGAGTTGAAATAGCTGGGGCGAAGGGTAAACAAGTCGCTTGCGAGAGACGGTTGAGGTGAATTCCAATGGTGCCACACATTGGATTTTGTCCCAGATTTTAGAACGGGATTATCATGTATTGATGCAGTCGTTTTTACTGAAGGTAAGGCATAGGTTTCCGTTGTACCGTACCTTATAAGAAACCACTGATAAATACTTGAATAAATCCCTTCAAAAAGTCAAGATAGACACAAATATCCCATCGCCAAGACCTACATCCCAAGATCTTTTGGCAAATAACCAAGGCTTGGTAATAATCTGCGTACATCGTAATGATGCTGCGGATGTGGTGTGTGTTTATCGATAGCTGACATCAAGGCTATATGTTGACACAACGTAGACTTTTTACGAATGTCGGCTGTTTTTGTGACTGCAATTGCAAACTGCGGTTTTTCGGTTTTCGCAGTAAGCTCAGCAGAGCCTTCAGAAGGCTTGCCACAGCCCACGGGTTTAAACTGGATTGGACTATAACAAGGCTTCCTGAATAAGAATTTAGGAAGGTATCTATAAGAGTGTTGACCAGAAATTAAAATGAAGGGCGTTGGAATAGTACTAAAATTAAGGAACATCTAACAAAGAATAAAGATTTATAAATATTATAAAGACGACGTACTACAAAAGATGGAAACTGTGATATAAAAGAATATATTATATAGAAAATAATCAGTATTACATCACATCATTCAGGAGGAAACTGCCTACATGAAATGAATAAGGTTAAACAGAAGGAGGGAAAAGAACCGTGAGTGACAGAGAAACACAAAAAAAACACAAATCCACAAAATATAATTATAAAACACAAAACTAAAACACAACACACCCACCCACACACACACACACACACACAGACCCAAAAACCAAACACAATACACAAACACAACACATCGCACACATACACAGCACACACACAACACACACCACACACACACACACACACGACGCGTTACGCGCACATACCACACAACACACTTTGACACACACAAACACACACACACACGACTACACACATCCACACACCACACACACAACACACACACACACCCACACACACACAACTCCACACACACACTCATACACACATACACACACAACACACACACACACACACACACACACACACACACACCACACACACAAACCACACACACACACACACACACACCCACACACACACCACACACACACACACACACACACACACACAAAACACACACTAACCACACCCTCATAAAAAAAGGGAACCCCGATGATCAAAAACACACAAACGAGAACAAAGTCTCTTTAAACAGCAAAAAAAACCCCATAAAAAAAAGACCACAACAACAACAAAAAAACAGGGATATATGAAAAAGGGTTTGGAACAGCATACAGGTGAATATAGGGGGAGAAAAAAGGGAAACAAAACTAAAACACATCCAGAATAAAGATAGATAGCTATTGGTTTTAATTAATAAATAATTAAATTTAAACATGGGAAACACTCGTTGGAAGGAGCGCCGAAACGCCAATCCTGAAGAGGGATCCTACCATCCCAAATCCCACCTGTATAGTCTACTACTCTTAAAGTTCAAATATGGGGGACCATAATGGCCCAATCTAACTCCAAGCTGTACAACTCTTAAAAATTCCAAGATGAATGACCAACCATGGTCCAGATCTAACTCCAAGCTCTATTACCCGTAAAAAATTCCAAGTGATTGACCAACCACATCTAAGGATCTTACTCCAAGCTGTTTTACCCTTAAAAGTTGCAAGATAAGACGGACCAAATATGGACCAGATTCCAATATGATGCACCATCAATGACCAATCCAACTCCCCCCATATTTGTTTTATACTGGAGGATAATAATTTTATCCTGAAACTGCGGGAGCAAATCAATTTTTAGTGCCACCAGTGCGGAATGTGAGAAAAACATGATCATTACAGATTGGATTGCAAAACACATCAATCAAGGGTTTTAGAAATTTGCATCCGGCATTATATCTAATTTTAACACCCAAACGTATTGGGTTGAGGTATGGTTGTGGTTGGGAGTTAATAGCTTGGGCGAAGGGCAAGCAAGTCGCTTGCGAGAGACGGTTGAGGTGAATTCAAGGGGGCCACACATTTGGGGTTTTGTCCCAAGATTTAGACGGATTATTTATGTATTTATGCAGTCGTTTATCTGAAGGGAAGCATAGGTTCCGTTGTACCGTACCTTGATATAAACCACTGAAAAAATTTTGAATAATCCCTTAAAAAGCCCCCAAGATAGACACAAAAAAACCCAAAAAACGGGGCCAAGGGAAAAATCCCAAAGATTTTTTGGGCAAATAACCAAGGAATTGGGGTAATAATTTTGCGTACATCGTAGGGCAGATGGGTGTGTGTTACGGAGCGACATAAAGGCGAAATATGTGACAAAATAGTAGATTTTTTAAACGAATGTGGGCCGGGTTTTTTTGAAATTAAATTGAAAACTGGGGGTTTCGGTTTCGCATACTCAGCAGATTTTTTTCCAAAAAGGCTGCCACAGCCCACGGGTTTTAAACTGGGGGGACTATGAAAAGGAAATTCCCCTAAAATAAAAAATTGAAAAGGGAAATCTAAAAAGTTGTTTTGACCAAAAATTTAATAAAGGGGCGGGGAAATAAAATAAAATTTAAAGGGAAACTTTGTACAAAATAAAGATTTATAAATTTAATAAAAAGACGACGTATAAAAAAAGTTGGAAACTTGATTAAAAGAAAATTTTAATGAAAAAATCAGTTAATAATCACATCATTCAGGGGGAAAACCCGCCTAAAATGGAAAGGAAAAAGGGTAAAAAAAGAAGGAGGAAAAGAACCATGGGGACGGGGAAAAACCCAAAAAAACACAAATCAACAAAATATTTTTTATAAGACACAACAAAAAACAAAACCACACCCACCCACACAAAAACACACACACACAGACACCACAAAAACACATCCCCAAAAACACACACATCGCACAAAACACAAAAGACATCACAACCCACACAAAAAACCCCCACAAAAACACACCACGACACACACACACACCCCACACAGCACTTCCCACACAAACACCACACACACATACCCCAAACCCACCACACAACACACACACACACACACACACAAACCACACACACACCCAATAACCCCAAAACCACACCCCAAAACTCACACACACACACCACCACACACACTCCACCCCACACACACCACCCCACACACACACACTCCCCACCCCAAAAAACACACACACACACACAAACACACACACCCACTAACACAAAACCCCCAAAACCACACCCCAAAACACACCCAAAACCCCCCAAAACCACACACACAACTAACCCCCACCCTCATGAAAAAAAAAGGGAAAAACCCGATGATAAAAAACACACAAAAACGGAAAAAAACCCTCTTACAGAAAAACCCAAACACCAAAAAAAAAAACCAAAACAAAAACAAAAAAACAGGGATATTGAGAAGGTGGACGCAAATAAGGGGGAAATAATGAGGGGAGAAAAAAAAGGAAACACAACTAAAACACATCCCGAAAAAAAAGATAGAAAAGCTAATGGGTTTAAATTAAAAAATTAATTAAAATTTAAACATGGGGGAAAACTCGTTGGGGGGAGCCCCCCATCGCCAATCCTGAAGAGCATCCTAAACCCCCTACTCCGCCTTTTAGTCCCACTCTCTTAAAAGTTCAAATATGGGGACCCAAAAATTGGGCCCCGATCTAACTCCAAGCTTACAACTCTTAAAAATTCCCAAGGGGGAAAGACCAAACCCATGGTCCGATTAAATCCCAACTCTATTCCCGTAAATTTTCCCAAAATGATTTTACCAAAACCCCATCTAAGGATCTTACTCCAACTGCTCTAACCCTTAAAAATTGCAAGATAATGACGGACCCAAAAATTGGCCAATTCCAATTTATCACCTATCAAGACCAATCCAACTCCCACAATTTGTTTTATACTGGAGGAATAATTCTTATCCCTGAAACTGCGGGAGCAAATCAATTTTTAGTGCCACCAGTGCGGGAATGTGAGAAAAACGATGATCATTACAGACTTGGATGCAAATCACATCAACATCAAGGTTGTAGAAATCTGCATCCGGCATTATATCTAATTTTAACCCAAACGTATTGGGTTGAGGTATGGTTGTGGTTGGGAGTTGAAATAGCTGGGGCGAAGGGCAGCAAGTCGCTTGCGTGAGACGGTTGAGGTGAATTCAAGGGTGCCACACATTGGGATTTTGTCCCAAGATTTAGACGGGATTATTCATGTATTTATGCAGTCGTTTATCTGAAGGTAAGCATAGGTTCCGTTGTACCGTACCTTGATATAAACCACTGTATAAATACTTGAATAATCCCTTCAAAAGTCCCAAGATAGACACAAAATATCCCAACGCCAAGACCTACATCTCAAGATCTTTTGGCAAATAACCAAGGATTGGTAAATATCTGCGTACATCGTAATGAGGTAGATGGTGGTGTGTGTTATCGAGAGCTGACATCAAGGCGTATATGTGACACAATAAGTAGACTTTTACGAATGTCGGCCTGGTTTTTGTATGCAATTGAAAACTGCGGTTTCGGTTTCGCAGTAGCTCAGCAGAGCCTACAGGAAGGCTTGCCACAGCCCACGGGTTAACTGGATGGACTATGACAAGGAATTCCTGAATAAGAATTGAAGAAGGTAGTCTATAAAGAGTGTTGACCAAGAAATTAATGAAGGGCGTGGAATGAAATCAAATTTAAGGAACATCTACAAGAAATAAAGATTTATAAATATATATAAAAGACGACGTATACAAAAGATGCAAACGTGATATAGAAAGATATATTATAATAGAAAATAATCAGTATTAAGATACACATCATTCAGGAGGAAACTGCATACATGGAAATGAATCAGGTAAACAGAAGGAGAAAAGAACCATGAGTGACAGAGAAACACAAAACACAAATCAACAAAATATAATTATAAAACACAACTAAAACACACACACCCACCCACACACAAACACACACACACAGACACACACACAAACACATACACAACACACACATCGCACACCACACACACACACACACACACACACACACACACACACACACACACACACACACACACACACACACACACAAACACACACACACACACACAAACCCCACACACACACACACACACACACACACACACACACACACACACACACACACACACACACACACACACACACACAAAACCACACAACACACCACACACACACACACACACACACACACACACACACACACACACACACACACACACACACACACACACACACACACACACACACACACACACACACACACAAACACACACACACACACACACACACACACACACACACACACACACACACACACACACACACACACACACACACACACACAACACACACCCTCATGAAACAAAGGAACACCCGATGATAAAAAACACACAAAAACGAGAACAAAAGTCTCATTACAGCAAAACAAACACCATAAAAAAAGACCACAACAACAACAAAACAACAGGGATATATGAGAAAGGTGAGACAGCGATACAGGTGAATATATGAGGGGAGAAAAAAATGGAAACAAAACTAAAACACATCCAGAAATAAAGATAGATAGCTATTGGTTAATTAATAAATAATTAATTAATCATGGGGAACACTCGTTGGAAGGAGCGCCGAATCGCCAATCCTGAAGAGCATCCTACCATCCTACTCCGACCTGTATAGTCTACTACTCTTAAAAGTTCAAATATGGGGGACCAATAATGGCCCAGATCTAACTCCAAGCTGTACAACTCTTAAAAGTTCCAAGATGAATGACCAACCATGGTCCAGATCTAACTCCAAGCTCTATTACCCGTAAAAGTTCCAAGATGATTGACCAACCACATCTAAGGATCTTACTCCAAGCTGCTCTACCCTTAAAAGTTGCAAGATAATGACGGACCAAATATTCCAATTCCAATATGATGCACCTATCAATGACCATATCCAACTCCCACATATTTGTTTTATACTGGAGGATAATAATTCTTATCCCTGAAACTGCGGGAGCAAATAAATTTTAGTGGCCACCCAGTGCGGGAATGTGAGAAAAACGATGATCATTACAGAATTGGATGCAAATCACATGCAACATCAAGTTTGTAGAAATTTGCATCCGGCATTAATCAATATTAACCCAAACGTATTGGGTTTTAGTATGGTTGTGGTTGGAGTTGAAATAGCTGGGGCGAAGGGTAGCAAGTCGCTGCGAGAGACGGTTGATGTGAATACAAGGGTGCCACACATTGGGATTTTGTCCAAGATTTAGACGGGATTATTCATGTAATTATGCAGTCGTTTTTCTGAAGGTAAGCATAAGGTTCCGTTGTACCGTACCTTGATATAAACCTACCGATATCAAGATCTTTGGCAATAACCAGGTGTAAATTCGCTAATCGTATGAGCAGATGGTGTGTGTTATCGAGAGCTGACATCAAGCTATATGGCACAATAATAGACTTTTACAATGTCGCCGTTTTGTAATTGAAAACTGGGTTTCGGTTTCGCAGTAGCTCACAGAGCCTTCAGTGAAAACTCACAGCCCACGTTAACGAATGGACTATGACCAAGGAATTTCTGAATAAGAATTGAAAAGGTAGTCTATAAAGAGTGTTGACCAGAAATACTGAAGGGCGTGAATGAAATCATATTTAAGGAATCTGTACAAGAATAAAGGATTTATAATAATTGAACAAGACACGTATAAAATGATGGAACGTGATATAGAAAGAATATATAATAGAAATAATCATAATATAATACACATCATTCAGAGGAAACTGATACATGGAAATAATTTAAGGTAAACAATGAAGAGTAGAAAGAACAGTGAGTGACGAGAAACCAAAAACACAAATCAACAAAATAATTATAAAACAACAAAACACATACAGAACCACACAACACAAACAACAACAAACACATACAACACACAACAAACACAACACACACACACAACACACACACACAACACACACAACACACACAACACACACACTACACAACCACAACACACACACACACACACACACACACACACACACACACACACACACACACACACACACACACACACACACACACACACACACACACACACACACACACACACACACACCACACACACACACACACACACACACACACACACACACACACACACACACACACACACACACACACACACACCACACACACAACACACACACACACACACACACACACACACACACACACCACACACACACACACACACACACACACACACACACACACACACAACACACACCCTCATGAAACAAAGGAACACCCGATGATCAAAAACACACAAAAACGAGAACAAAAGTCTCATTACAGCAAAACAAACACCATAAAAAAAAGACCACAACAACAACAAAACAACAGGGATATATGAGAAAGGTGAGACAGCGATACAGGTGAATATATGAGGGAGAAAAAAATGGAAACAAAACTAAAACACATCCAGAAATAAAGATAGATAGCTATTGGTTAATTAATAAATAATTAATTAATCATGGGAAACACTCGTTGGAAGGAGCGCCGAATCGCCAATCCTGAAGAGCATCCTACCATCCTACTCCGACCTGTATAGTCTACTACTCTTAAAAGTTCAAATATGGGGGACCAATAATGGCCCAGATCTAACTCCAAGCTGTACAACTCTTAAAAGTTCCAAGATGAATGACCAACCATGGTCCAGATCTAACTCCAAGCTCTATTACCCGTAAAAGTTCCAAGTTGATTGACCAACCACATCTAAGGATCTTACCCCAAGCTGCTCTGCCCTTTAAAGTTGCAAGATAAGACGGACCAAATATGGACCGGGATTCCATATAAATGCACCTAACCCCTTACCAATCCAACTCCCACATTTTTTGTTTTATACTGGAGGTAAAAATTCTTTTTCCCTGAACTGCGGGGAAAATAAATTTTTTAAGGGGCCACCATTTGGGGGAATGTGAAAAAAACGTGACTTTAAAAGAATTGGATGAAAATCCCCTCAAAAATCAAGGTTTAGAAATCTCCCTCCGGCATTATATCAAATTTTAAAAAAACCCAAAGTATTGGGTTGGGGAAATGGTTTTTGGTTGGGAGTTAAAAATAGCTGGGGGGAAGGGGCAGCGGGTTCGCTTGCGAGAAAACCTTTTTTGAGGTGAATTAAAGGGGTCCCACACATTGGGATCTTGCCCAAGGTTTTGACGGGATTATTTATGTATTTATGCAGTCGTTTATCTTAAAGGGAAGCATAGGTTCCGTTGTACCGTACCTTGATATAAAACCCTGAATAAATACCTTTAAAAAAAAAAATCCCCTTTTCAAAAGTCCCCAAAATAGACACAAAATTCCCAAAAGGGGCCCAAAAACTACAAACCCCCAAAATCTTTTGGGAATTAAACCCAAAGGATTGGTAAATATCTGCGTACATCGTAATGAGGCAGATGGTGGTGTGTGTTATCGAGAGCTGACATCAAGGCGTATATGTGACACAATAAGTAGACTTTTACGAATGTCGGCCTGGTTTTTGTATGCAATTGAAAACTGCGGTTTCGGTTTCGCAGTAGCTCAGCAGAGCCTTCAGGAAGGCTTGCCACAGCCCACGGGTTAACTGGATGGACTATGACAAGGAATTCCTGAATAAGAATTGAAGAAGGTAGTCTATAAAGAGTGTTGACCAAGAAATTAATGAAGGGCGTGGAATGAAATCAAATTTAAGGAACATCTACAAGAAATAAAGATTTATAAATATATAAAGAAGACGACGTATACAAAGATGGAAACGTGATATAGAAAGATATATTATAATAGAAAATAATCAGTATTAAGATACACATCATTCAGGAGGAAACTGCATACATGGAAATGAATAAGGTAACAAGAAGGAGGAAAAGAACCATGAGTGACAGAGAACACAAAAACACAAATCAACAAAATATAATTATAAAACACAACTAAAACACACACACCCACCCACACACAAACACACACACACAGACACACACACAAACACATACACAAACACACACATCGCACACAACACACACACACACACACACACACACACACACACACACACACACCACGTACACACACACACACACACACACACTTACACACACAACACAACACACACACACACAACACACACACACACACACACACACACACACACACACACACACACACACACACACACACACACACCACACACACACACACCACACACACACACACACAACCACACACACACACACACACACACCCACACACAACACACACACACACACACACACACACACCACACACACAGACACAAACACGACACCACACACACACACACACACACCACACAACCACCACACACACACACACTAACACACACCCTCGATGAAACAAAGGAAACACCCCCCGATGATCAAAAACACACAAAAACGAGAAAAAAGTTCTCTTTACAGGCAAAACAAACCCGATAAAAACAAAGACCAAAAACACAACAAACACAGGGGATATATGAGAAAGGTGAGACGCGAGACAGGTGAAATATATAGGGAGAAAAAAATGGAAACAAAACTAAAACACATCATAAAGAAAGATAGATAGCTATTGGTTAATTTAAGAAATATTAATTTAATCATGGGGAACACTCGTTGGAAAGGACGCCGAATCGCCAAACTGAGAGCATCCTACCATCCTACTCGACCTGTATATTCTATAGCTACTCTTAAAAGTTCAATATAGGGAACCAATATGGCCCAGATCTAACCTCCAAGCTGGGGGGGTACAACTCTTAAAAGTTCCAAGATGGAATGACCAACCATGGTCCAGATCTAACTCCAGCTCTATACCCGTAAAAGTTTCCAAGATGATTGACCAACCACATCTAAGGATCTTACTCACCTGTTCTACCCTTAAAAGTTGCAAGATATGACGGACCAAATATGGACCAATTTCCAATATGATGCACTATCAATGACCATATCCAATTCCCACATATTTTTTTTTATACTGGAGGATAATATTCTTCATCCCGAGAAATGGCGGGAGCAAATCAATTTTAGTGTCCACCAGTGGCGGGAATGTGAGAAAAACGATGACATTACAGATTGGATTGCAATAACATCAACATCAAGGTTGTAGAAATCTGCATCCGTCATATATATCTAATTTTAACCCAAAACGTCTTGGGTTGCGGTATGGTTGTTGTTGGGAGTTGAAATAGCGGGCGAGGGCAGCAAGTCGCTTGCGAGAGACGGTTTAGGTGAATTCAGGGTGCCACACTTGGGATTTTGTCCCAGATTAGACGGGATTTATTCTGTATTTATGCAGTCGTTTATCTGAAGTAAGCATAGGTTCCGGTTTACGAACCTTGATATAACACTGATAATACTTGAATAATCCTTCATAATCCCAAGATAGACACAAAATATTCCCAAACGCCAAGACCTACATCCCAAGATCTTTTGGCAAATAACCAAGGATTGTAAATAATCTGCGTACATCGTACTGAGGCAGAATGGTGGTGGGTGTTATCGAGAGCTGACATCAGGCGTATATGTGCCACAATAGTCGACTTTTACGAATGTCGGCCTGGGTTTTTGTATGCAATTGAAAACTGGCGGTTCGGTTTTCGCAGTAGCTTCAGGCAGAGCCTTCGGAAGCTGCCACCGCCCACGGGTTTAACTGGAATGGACTATGACAAGGAATTCTGATAAGAAATTGAAGAAGTATCTATAAGAGTGTTTTGACCAGAATTAATGAAGGGCGTGGAATGAAATCAAATTTAAAGGCACATCTACAAGAAATAAAGATTTATAAATTATAATAAAAGACGACGTATCCAAAGATGGAAACGTGATAGAGAAAGATATATTATAATAGAAATAATCAGTATTAAGATACACATCATTCAGGAGGAAACTGCATACATGGAAATGAATAAGGTAACAAAAGTCGTAAATGAACCGTGAGTGACAGAGAAACCAAAAACACAAATCAACAAAATTTAATTATAAAACACAACTAAACACACCACACCCACCCACACACAAACACACACACACAGACACACACACAAAAACAACATCCATGACACACACATCGCACAGCAACACACACACACAAACACACACACACACACACACACACACACACGTACACACACACACACAGACAGGACACACACACAATTGCAATCCCCCACACAAACACACACACACACATATAACCCACAGCACAAACCACACACACACACACACACACACACACACCACACACACACCACACACACACACACACAACACTACACACACCCTCATGACAAAGGAACAACCGAATGATCAAAAACACACAAAAACGAGAACAAAAGTCTCATTAACAGCCAAAACAACACTAGAAAACACCATAAAAAAAGACCACACCACAACAAACCAACAGGGATATATGGAGAAAGGTGAGACAGCGATACAGGGTGAATAATGAGGGGATAAAAAAAGGGAAACAAAACTAAAACACCATCCAGAAATAAAGATAAGATAGCTATTGTTAATTAATAAATAATTAATTAATCTGGGACCACTCGTTGGAAGGAGCGCCGAATCGCCAAACTGAAGACCATCCTACCATCCTACTCCGACCTGTAAGGTCTACTACTCTTAAAATTTCAAATATAGGGGACCAATAATGGCCCAGATCTAACTCCAAGCTGTACAACTCTTAAAAGTTTCCAAGATGAATGACCAACCATTGTCCATATCTAACTCCAAGCTCTATTACCCGTAAAAGTTCCAAGATGATTGACCAACCACAGTCTAAGGATCTCTACTCCCAGCTGTTTCTCCTCTATAAGTTGCAAGATATATGACGACCAAATATTCCAGATTCCAATTGGATGCACATTCATGACTAGGATCCGAACTCCCGCAGATATTTGTTTTATACTGGAAGGATTTAATACTTTTTATCCCTGAAACTGCGGAGAGCAAATCAATTTTAGTGCACCATGCGGAATGTGAAAAAACAGTGATTCATTACAGAATTGGATGCAAATCACCAACATCAAGGTTTAGAAATTTGCATCCGGCATTATATCTAATTTTAACAGCCAAACGTAAATTGTTGAGGTATGGGTTTGTGTTTGGGAGTTGAAATAGCTGGGGCGGAAGGGTAGCAAGTTCGCATTGCGAGAACAGTTGAGGTGATTCACGTGTGCCACACATTGGGATTTTGTCACCAAGATTTAGTCCTCTGGATTATTCATGTATTTAATGCGTCGTTTATCTGAAGTTAACATGGTTCCGTTGTACCGTACTTGATATAACCACGAATAAATACTTGAATAATCCGCTTCAAAGTTCCCAGAAGACACAAAATATCCAACGCAAGACCTACAATCCAAGATCTTTTGCAAAATAACCAAGGATTGGTATTCCTGCGTACATCGTAATGAGGCAGATGGTGGTGTGTTGTTGTCGAGAGCTGCATCAAGGCGTATAATGTGACACAAAAGTAGACTTTCTACAAATGTCGGCCTGGTTTTTGTATGCAATTGAAAACTGCGGTTTCCGGGTTCGCAGTAGCTCAGCGAGAGCCTTCAGGAGGCTTACAAAAGCCCACGGGTTAACTGATGACTATGACAAGGAATTCCTAATAGAATTGAAGACAGGGGTGTGAGAGGGTAGAGAAAGTAGTCTATAAGAGTGTTGACCAAGACATTAATGAAGGGGTGAATGAATCAAATTTTAAGGAACATCTTACAAGAAATAAAGATTAAAATTATATAAAGACACGTATACAAAGAGGGAAACGTGATATAGCAAGATATATTAAAATAGAAAAATAATCAGTATTAAGATACACATCATTCAGGAGGAATGCATACATGGAAATGAATAATGTATACAGAAGGAGAAAAGACCATGAGTACAGAGTAAACACAAAAACAACAATCAACAAAATATAATTATAAAACACAACTAAAACACGCATCCACCCACACAAAAAACACACACACACAGACACACACACAAACACATACACAAACACACACATCTCACACAAACACACACACCCCACACACACACACACACCCCAAAACCACCAAAACCCACACCACGTACCACACACCACACACCACCACACACACACCCCAAAATTTACAACACACAAACACACACACACACATACACACACCACACACACACACACACCCCACACACACACCACCACACACACCACACACACACACACACACAACTAAAACACACACACTCTCACACACACACACACACACACACACACACACACACACACACACACACACACACACCACACACACACCACAACACACACACACACACACACACCACACACACACACACCACACACACACACACACCCACACACACACACACACACACAACACACTAACCCACACCCTCATGAAACAAAGGAACACCCGATGATCAAAAACACACAAAACGGAAACAAAGTCTCATTACAGCAAACAAACCCATAAAAAAAAGACCACAACAACAACAAAACAACAGGGATATATGAGAAAGGTGAGACGCGATACAGGTGAATATATGAGGGGAGAAAAAAATGGAAACAAAACTAAAACACATCCAGAAATAAAGATAGATAGCTAATGGTTAATTAATAAATAATTAATTAATAATGAGGAACACTCGTTGGAGGGAGCGCCGCATCGCCAATCCTGAAGAGCATCCTACCATCCTACTCCGACCTGTATAGTCTACTACTCTTAAAAGTTCAAATATGGGGGACCAATAATGGCCCAGATCTAACTCCAAGCTGTACAACTCTTAAAAGTTCCAAGATGAATGACCAACCATGGTCCAGATCTAACTCCAAGCTCTATTACCCGTAAAAGTTCCAAGATGATTGACCAACCACATCTAAGGATCTTACTCCAAGGTGTTCTACCCTTAAAAGTTGCAAGATAATGACGGACCAAATATGGACCAGATTCCAATATGATGCACCTATCAATGACCAGATCCAACTCCCACAGATTTGTTTTATACTGGAGGATAATAATTCTTATCCCTGAAACTGCGGGAGCAAATCAATTTTTAGTGCCACCAGTGCGGGAATGTAAGAAAAACAGTGATCATTACAGAATTGGATGCAAATCACATCAACATCAAGGTTGTAGAAATCTGCATCCGGCATTATATCTAATTTTAACCCAAACGTATTGGGTTGAGGTATGGTTGTGGTTGGGAGTTGAAATAGCTGGGGCGAAGGGCAGCAAGTCACTTGCGAGAGACGGTTGAGGTGAATTCAAGGGTGCCACACATTGGGATTTTGTCCCAAGATTTAGACGGGATTATTCATGTATTTATGCAGTCGTTTATCTGAAGGTAAGCATAGGTTCCGTTGTACCGTACCTTGATATAAACCACTGAATAAATATTTGAATAATCCCTTCAAAAGTCCCAAAATAGACACAAAATATCCCAACGCCAAGACCTACATTCCCAAGATCTTTTGGCAAATAACCAAGGATTGGTAAATATCTGCGTACATCGTAGCTATGCAGATGGTGGTGTTTGTTATCGAGAGCTGACATCAAGGCGTATATGTGACACAATAAGTAGACTTTTACGAATGTCGGCCTGGTTTTTGTATGCAATTGAAAACTGCGGTTTCGGTTTCGCAGTAGCTCAGCAGAGCCTTCAGGAAGGCTTGCCACAGCCCACGGGTTAACTGGATGGACTATGACAAGGAATTCCTGTATAAGAATTGAAGAAGGTAGTCTATAAAGAGTGTTGACCAAGAAATTAATGAAGGGCGTGGAATGAAATCAAATTTAAGGAACATCTACAAGAAATAAAGATTTATAAATATATATAAAAGACGACGTATACAAAAGATGGAAACGTGATATAGAAAGATATATTATAATAGAAAATAATTAGTATTAAGATACACATCATTCAGGAGGAAGCTGCATACATGGAAATGAATAAGGTAAACAAGAAGGAGGAAAAGAACCATGAGTGACAGAGAAACACAAAAACACAAATCAACAAAATATAATTATAAAACACAACTAAAACACACACACCCACCCACACACAAAACACACACACACACAGACACACACACAAACACATACACCAACACACACATCGCACACAACACACACACACACACACACACACACACACACACACACGTACACACACACACACACACACACACACTTACACACACAAACACACATACACACATACACACACCACACACACACACACACACACACACACACACACACACACACACACACACACACAACTCACACACACACACTCACACACACACACACACACACACACACACACACACACACACACACACACACACACACACACACACACACACACACACACACACACACACACACACACACACACACACACACACACACACACACACACACACACACACACACACACACACACACACACACACACACACACACACCATAACAACAACCACACACACACACAACACACAAACACAGACACACAACACATACACACAAACACACACACACACACACACACACAAACCACACACACCACACACACACACACACAGAAACAACAACACACACTAACATGACAACCCTCATGAAAAAGAGGAACACCCATGACTCAAAAACACAAAAAACGAGAACAAAAGTTCATTACAAAATAATAAACACATAAACATAAAGACCACAACCACAACCAAACACCAGGGATATTATGAGAAAGTTGGACAGCGTACAGTTGAATATATGAGGGGACCAAAAAATGGACAAACAACCATCCAAAATTAAAGTCATAGCTAATGGTTAAATTAAAATAATACTTAATCATGGGGATCACTCGTCGAGGAGCTGCCCAATCGCCAATCCTGAAGATCAATCTACCATCCTACTCCAACTGTTAGTACTACACTTAAAAGTCAAATATGGGGACAAATAATGCGGCACCAGACTACTCCAGCTGTACACCTAAAGTTCCAAGATGAATGACAACCATGGTCATGATCCAATCCAAGCTCTATTACCCGTAAAGTTCCATGATTGCCAACCACTTCTAAGGATTACTCCAAGTGTTCTACCCTTAAAGTTGAAGATATGACGACAATAGGACCAGATTCCATTGTGCCCATCAATGACCATCCAACTCCCACATATTTTTTATAGGATGATATACATTCTTACCTGAAATGCGGAGCAAATCAATTTTTAGTGCACAGTGCGGAATGTGAGAAAAACAGTGATCATTACAGAATTGGATGCAAATCACATCAACATCAAGGTTGTAGAAATTTGCATCCGGCATTATATCTATTTTTAACCCAAACGTATTGGGTTGAGGTATGGTTGTGGTTGGGAGTTGAAATAGCTGGGGCGAAGGGCAGCAAGTCGCTTGCGAGAGACGGTTGAGGTGAATTCAAGGGTGCCACACATTGGGATTTTGTCCCAAGATTTAGACGGGATTTTCATGTATTTATGCAGTCGTTTATCTGAAGGTAAGCATAGGTTCCGTTGTACCGAACCTTGATATAAACCACTGAATAAATACTTGAATAATCCCTTCATAAGTCCCAAGATAGACACAAAATATCCCAACGCCAAGACCTACATCCCAAGATCTTTTGGCAAATAACCAAGGATTGGTAAATATCTGCGTACATCGTAATGAGGCAGATGGTGGTGTGTGTTATCGAGAGCTGACATCAAGGCGTATATGTGACACAATAAGTAAACTTTTACGAATGTCGGCCTGGTTTTTGTATGCAATTGAAAACTGCGGTTTCGGTTTCGCAGTAGCTCAGCAGAGCCTTCAGGAAGGCTTGCCACAGCCCACGGGTTAACTGGATGGACTATGACAAGGAATTCCTGAATAAGAATTGAAGAAGGTAGTCTATAAAGAGTGTTGACCAAGAAATTAATGAAGGGCGTGGAATGAAATCAAATTTAAGGAACATCTACAAGAAATAAAGATTTATAAATATATATAAAAGACGACGTATACCAAAGATGGAAACGTGATAGAGAAAGATATATTATAATAGAAAATAATCAGTATTAAGATACACATCATTCAGGAGGAAACTGCATACATGGAAATGAATAAGGTAAACAAGAAGTCGGAAAAGAACCGTGAGTGACAGAGAAACACAAAAACACAAATCAACAAAATATAATTATAAAACACAACTAAAACACACACACCCACCCACACACAAACACACACACACAGACACACACAAAACACATACACAAACACACACATCGCACACAACACACACACACACACACACACACACACACACACACACACACACACGTACACACACACACACACACACACACACTTGCACACACAAACACACACACACACATACACACATCACACACACACACACACACACACACACACACAACACACACACACACACACACACACACACACACACACACACCCACACTAACACACACCCTCATGAAACAAAGGAACACCCGATGATCAAAAACACACAAAAACGAGAACAAAAGTCTCATTACAGCAAAACAAACACCATAAAAAAAAGACCACAACAACAACAAAACAACAGGGATATATGAGAAAGGTGAGACAGCGATACAGGTGAATATATGAGGGGAGAAAAAAATGGAAACAAAACTAAAACACATCCAGAAATAAAGATAGATAGCTATTGGTTAATTAATAAATAATTAATTAATCATGGGGAACACTCGTTGGAAGGAGCGCCGAATCGCCAAAACTGAAGACCATCCTACCATCCTACTCCGACCTGTATAGTCTACTACTCTTAAAAGTTCAAATATAGGGGACCAATAATGGCCCAGATCTAACTCCAAGCTGTACAACTCTTAAAAGTTCCAAGATGAATGACCAACCATTGTCCAGATCTAACTCCAAGCTCTATTACCCGTAAAAGTTCCAAGATGATTGACCAACCACATCTAAGGATCTTACTCCAAGCTGTTCTACCCTTAAAAGTTGCAAGATAATGACGGACCAAATATGGACCAGATTCCAATATGATGCACCATTCAATGACTAGATCCAACTCCCGCATATTTGTTTTATACTGGAGATTAATAATTTTTATCCCTGAAACTGCGGGAGCAAATCAATTTTTAGTGCCACCAGTGCGGGAATGTGAGAAAAACAGTGATCATTACAGAATTGGATGCAAATCACATCAACATCAAGGTTGTAGAAATTTGCATCCGGCATTATATCTAATTTTAACCCAAACGTATTGGGTTGAGGTATGGTTGTGGTTGGGAGTTGAAATAGCTGGGGCGAAGGGTAGCAAGTCGCTTGCGAGAGACGGTTGAGGTGAATTCACGGGTGCCACACATTGGGATTTTGTCCCAAGATTTAGTCGGGATTATTCATGTATTTATGCAGTCGTTTATCTGAAGGTAAGCATAGGTTCCGTTGTACCGTACCTTGATATAAACCACTGAATAAATACTTGAATAATCCCTTCAAAAGTCCCAAGATAGACACAAAATATCCCAACGCCAAGACCTACATCCCAAGATCTTTTGGCAAATAACCAAGGATTGGTAAATATCTGCGTACATCGTAATGAGGCAGATTGGTGTGTGTGTTATCGAGAGCTGACATCAAGGCGTATATGTGACACAATAAGTAGACTTTTACAAATGTCGGCCTGGTTTTTGTATGCAATTGAAAACTGCGGTTTCGGTTTCGCAGTAGCTCAGCAGAGCCTTCAGGAAGGCTTACCACAGCCCACGGGTTAACTGGATGGACTATGACAAGGAATTCCTGAATAAGAATTGAAGAAGGTAGTCTATAAAGAGTGTTGACCAAGAAATTAATGAAGGGCGTGGAATGAAATCAAATTAAGGAACATCTACAAGAAATAAAGATTTATAAATATATATAAAAGACGACGTATACAAAAGATGGAAACGTGATATAGAAAGATATATTAAATAGAAAATAATCAGTATTAAGATACACATCATTCAGGAGGAAAACTGCATACATGGAAATGAATAAGGTAAACAAGAAGGAGGAAAAGAACCATGAGTGACAGAGAAAACACAAAAACACAAATCAACAAAATATAATTATAAAACACAACTAAAACACACATCCACCCACACACAAACACACACACACAGACACACACACAAACACATACACAAACACACACACATCGACACAACACACACACACACACACACACACACCACACACACACACACACACACACACACACACACCACGTACAACACACACACACACACACACACACACACACTTACACACACAAACACACACAACACATACACACACCACACACACACACACACACACACACACACACACACACACACACACACACACACACACACACACACCACACTCACACACACACTCACACACACACACACACACACACACCACACACACACACACACACACAACACACCACACACACAACACACACACACACACACACACAACACACACACACACACACACACACACACAACACACACACACACACACACACACACACCACACACACACACTAAACACACACCCTCATGAAACAAAGGAACACCCAATGATCAAAAACACACAAAAAACGAGAACAAAAGTCTCATTACAGCAAAACAAAACCATAAAAAAAAGACCACAACAACAACAAAACAACAGGGATATATGAGAAAGGTGAGACAGCGATACAGGTGAATATATGAGGGGAGAAAAAAATGGAAACAAAACTAAAACACATCCAGAAATAAAGATAGATAGCTAATGGTTAATTAATAAATAATTAATTAATATGGGAACACTCGTTGGAGGGAGCGCCGCATCGCCAATCCTGAAGAGCATCCTACCATCTACTACGACCTGTATAGTCTACTACTCTTAAAAGTTCAAATATGGGGGACCAATAATGGCCCAGATTAAATCAAGCTGTACATCTCTTAAAAGTCCAAGATGAATGACAAACATGGTACAGGATCTAAACTCAAGGCTCTATTACCGTAAAAAGTCCAAGAGATTGACCAAACCACATCTAAGGATCTTACTCCAAGGGTGTCTACCCTTTAAAAGTTGCAAGAATAATGAGGACCAAATTATGGGAAAGATTCCAATATGATTGGACCTATCAATGACCAGATCCAACTCCCACAGATTTGTTTTATACTGGAGGATAAATAAATTCTTATCCTGAAACTGGGGAAGAAACATCAATTTTTAGTGCCACCAGTTGCGGAATGTAAGAAAAAACAGTGATCATTACAGAAAAGGGATGCAAAATCACATCAACATCAAGGTTGTAGAAAAATCTGCATCCGGCATATACTAAATTTAACCCAACACGTATTGGGTTGAGGTATGGTTGTGGTTGGGAGTTGAAATAAAGCTGGGGCGAAGGGCCAGCCAAGTCACCTGCGAGAGGACGGTTGAGGTGAATTCAAGGGTGCCACACATTGGGATTTTGTCCCAAGATGTTTAGTGACGGGATTATTCATGTATTGATGCAGTCGTTTATCTGAAGGGTAAGCATAGGTTCCGTTGTACCGTACCTTGATATAAACCACGAAATAAATATTTGAATAATCCTTCCAAAAGTCCCAAAAAAGACACCAAATAATCCCAACGCCAAGACTACATTCAAGATTCTTTTGGCAAATAAAACCAATAGGATGGTAAAATATCTGCGTACCATCGTAGCTATGGCAGATGGTGGTGCTACTTGTTATCGAGAGCTGGACATCAAGGCGTATATGTCGACACAATAAGTAGACTTTTGACGAAATTTCGGCCTGGTTTTTGTATGCAATGAAAACTGCCGGGTTCGGGTTTCGCAGTAGCCTCAGCAGAGCCTTAGGAAAGGCTTGCCCAAGCCCCACGGGTTAAACTGGATGGACTATGACAAGGGAATTACTGTATAAGAATTGAAGAAAGGAGTCTAATAAAGAGGTGTTGATCAAGGAAATTAATGAAAGGCGTGGAATGAAAATCAAATTTAAAGGAAACAATCTACAAAAAAAAGAATTTATAAATAATATAAAAGGACGACGTATAAAAAGATGGAAAAAACGTGTGATATAGAAAGATATATTATAATAAGGAAAAATAATTAGATTAAGATACAACCATCATTCAGGAGAAGCTGCATACAGAAAAAAATGAATAAGGTAAACAAGAAGGAGGAACAGAACCATGAGGTTGAAGAGAAAAACACAAAAACACAAAATCAACAAAATATAATTATATAAACACAACTAAAAACACACCACACCCCACCACACACAAAACACCACACACACACAAGACCACACACACAAAACCACATACACAAACATCACACATCGCCACACAACAACACACACACACACAACACACCCACACACACACACACACACACAGTACCAAACACACCACACACACACACACACTTTACACACACAAAAAAAAAAACACATACACACATACACACACCACACACAAACAACAACATACACCACACACACACACACACACACACAACACAACTCACACCACACACAATCACACACACACACACAACCCACCCACCACCACACATACACACCACACACAACACACACCACACACCCACCACACACAAAATACACAGACACACACACACAACACACCCACACACACACACACTACACACACACACAAAACACACACACACACACACACACACACACACACACCACCAACACACACACACAACAACACACACAACACACACCACACACACCACACACACACACACACACACACACACACACCAAACACACACACACACACACACACACACACACACACACACACACACACACACACACACACACACACAAACACAAACACACCTCATGAAACAAAGGAACACCCGATGATCAAAAACACAGAAACGAGAACAAAAGTCTCATTACAGCAAAACAAACACCATAAAAAAAAGGCCACAACAACAACAAAACAACAGGGATATATGAGAAAGGTGAGACAGCGATACAGGTGAATATATGAGGGGAGAAAAAAATGGAAACAAAACTAAAACACATCCAGAAATAAAGATAGATAGCTATTGGTTAATTAATAAATAATTAATTAATCATGGGGAACACTCGTTGGAGGGAGCGCCGAATCGCCAATCCTGAAGAGCATCCTACCATCCTACTCCGACCTGTATAGTCTACTACTCTTAAAAGTTCAAATATGGGGGACCAATAATGGGCCAGATCTAACTCCAAGCTGTACAACTCTTAAAAGTTCCAAGATGAATGACCAACCATGGTCCAGATCTAACTCCAAGCTCTATTACCCGTAAAAGTTCCAAGACGATTGACCAACCACATCTAAGGATCTTACTCCAAGCTGTTCTACCCTTAAAAGTTGCAAGATAATGACGGACCAAATATGGACCAGATTCCAATATGATGCACCTATCAATGACCAGATCCAACTCCCACATATTTGTTTTATACTGGAGGATAATAATTTTTATCCCTGAAACTGCGGTAGCAAATCAATTTTTAGTGCCACCAGTGCGGGAATGTGAGAAAAACAGTGATCATTACAGAATTGGATGCAAATCACATCAACATCAAGGTTGTAGAAATTTGCATCCGGCATTATATCTAATTTTAACCCAAACGTATTGGGTTGAGGTATGGTTGTGGTTGGGAGTTGAAATAGCTGGGGCGAAGGGTAGCAAGTCGCTTGCGAGAGACGGTTGAGGTGAATTCAAGGGTGCCACACATTGGGATTTTGTCCCAAGATTTAGACGGGTTTATTCATGTATTTATGCAGTCGTTTATCTGAAGGTAAGCATAGGTTCCGTTGTACCGTACCTTGATATAAACCACTGAATAAATACTTGAATAATCCCTTCAAAAGTCCCAAGATAGACACAAAATATCCCAACGCCAAGACCTACATCCCAAGATCTTTTGGCAAATAACCAAGGATTGGTAAATATCTGGTACATCGTAATGAGGCAGATGGTGGTGTGTGTTATCGAGAGCTGACATCAAGGCGTATATGTGACACAATAAGTAGACTTTTACGAATGTCGGCCTGGTTTTTGTATGCAATTGAAAACTGCGGTTTCGGTTTCGCAGTAGCTCAGCAGAGCCTTCAGGAAGGCTTGCCACAGCCCACGGGTTAACTGGATGGACTATGACAAGGAATTCCTGAATAAGAATTGAAGAAGGTAGTCTATAAAGAGTGTTGACCAAGAAATTAATGAAGGGCGTGGAATGAAATCAAATTTAAGGAACATCTACAAGAAATAAAGATTTATAAATATATATAAAAGACGACGTATACAAAAGATGGAAACGTGATATAGAAAGATATATTATAATAGAAAATAATCAGTATTAAATACACATCATTCAGGAGGAAACTGCATACATGGAAATGAATAAGGTAAACAAGAAGGAGGAAAAGAACCGTGAGTGACAGAGAAACACAAAAACACAAATCAACAAAATATAATTATAAAACACAACTAAAACACACACACCCACCCACACACAAACACACACACACAGACACACACACACAAACACATACACAAACACACACATCGCACACAACACACACACACACACACACACACCACACACACACACACACACACTGTACACGCACACACACACACACACACTTACACACACAAACACACATACACACATACACACACACACACACACACACACCCACACACCACAACACACCACCCACACACACACACTCACACAACCAAACACAACACACACACACACACAACACACACGCACAACACACACCAACACACACACACAAACACACCACACACACACACACACACACACACACACACACATCACACCACAACACAGACACACACACACCACACAACACACATAACAAACACCCTCATGAAAACAAAGGAACACCCGATGATCAAAACCACACAAAAACGCGAACAAAAAGTCTCATTACAGCAAAACAAACAACATAAAAAAAGACCAACAAACAAACAACAAAAACAAGAGGGATATATGAGAAAGGTGAGGACCAGCGATAAAGGTGAATATATGGGGGAGAAAAAAATGGAAACAAAACGAAAACACATCCAGAAATAAAGATAAGATAGTAATGGTTCAATTAATAAATATTAATTAACATGGGGTACACTAGTTGGAGGAGCGCCGCATCGCCATATTCCTGAAGGCATCCTACATCCTATTACGACCTGTATAGTCTACTACTCTTAAAGTCAAATATGGGGGACCAATAATGGCCCAGATCTAATCCAAGCGTACAACTCTTAAAAGTTCACAGATGAATGGACCAACCATGGTCCAGATCTAACTCCAAGTCTATTACCCCGTAAACAGTTCCCAGATGACTTGACAACCACATTCTAAGGATCTTACTCCAAGCTGCTCTACCCTTAAAAGTTGCAAGATGATGACTCTGACCAAATATGGACCAGATTCCAATATGATGCACCTATCAATGACCAGATCCAACTCCCACATATTTGTTTTATAGGAGATAATATTCTTATCCCGATAAAACGCGGGGAGCAAATCAATTTAGTGGCCACCAGTGCGGGAATGTGAGAAAACCTTCATGATCATTTACAGAATGGATGAAAATCACAGCAACATCAAGGTTGTAGAAATCTGCATCCGGCATTATATCTACTTTTAACCCAAACGATTGGTTGAGGTATGGTTGTGGTTGGGAGTTGATACTAGCTTGGGCGAAGGGCAGCAAGTCCGCCCATTGCGAGAGACGGTTGAGGTGAATCAAGGGTGCCACCACATCGGGATTTTGTCCCAAGAATTAGACGGGCTTATTCATGATTTATGCAGTCGTTTATCTGAAGGTAAGCATAGGTTCCGTTGTTACGTACCTGATATAAACCACTGAATAAATACTTGAATAATCCCTTCAAAAGTCCCAAGATAGACACAAACTATCCCAACGCCAAGACCTACATCCCAAGATCTTTTGGCAAATAACCCAAGGATTGCTAAATATCTGCGTACATCTTTAATGAGGCAGAGGTGGTGTGTGTTATCGAAAGCTGACATCAAGGCGTATATGTGACACAATAAGTAGACTTTTACGAATGTCGGCCTGGTTTTGTATGCAATTGAAAACTGCGGTTTCGGTTTCGCAGTAGCTCAGCAGGGGCCTTCAGGAAGGCTTGCCACAGCCCACGGGTTAACTGGATGGACTATGAAAAGGAATTCCTGAATAAGAATTGAAGAAGGTAGTCTATAAAGAGTGTTGCCCAAGAAATTAATGAAGGGCGTGGAATGAAATCAAATTTAAGGAATCTACAAGAAATAAAGATTTATAAATATATATAAAAGGACGACGTATACAATAGATGGAAACGTGATATAGAAAGCTATATTATAATAGAAAAAAAAATCAGTATTAAGATACACATCATTCAGGAGGAAACTGCATACAGGGAAATGAATAAGGTAAACAAGAAGGAGGAAAAGAACCATGAGTGACAGAGAAACACAAAAACACAAATCAACAAAATATAATTATAAAACACAACTAAAAACACAACCCACCCACACACAAAAACACACACACACAGACACACACACACAAAACACATACAAAAAACCCCACACATCGCACACACCACACACACACACACACACACACACACACACACACACACACACACCGTACACGCACACACCACACCCCACACTTACACACACAAACACACACACACAACAAAACCCACACCACACACACACACACACACACACACACACACACCACACACACACACAACTCACACACACAAAACCCACACACACACACACACACACACAACACACACACACACACACACACACACACACACACACACACACACACCCCACACCCCACACCCCACACACACCCCACACACACACACCCCACACACACCCCACACACACACACACACACACACACACACACACACACACACACACACACACTAACATACACCCTCATGAAAAAAAAGGGAAAACACCCGATGATCAAAAACACACAAAAACAGAAAAAAAGTCTCATTACAGCAAAACAAACACCATAAAAAAAAGACCACAACAACAACAAAAAAAACAGGGATATATGAGAAAGGTGAGACAGCGATACAGGTGAATATATGAGGGGGGAAAAAAATGGAAACAAAACTAAAAAAAACATCCAGAAAAAAAAGATAGATACCTAATGGTTAATTAAAAAATAATTAATTAATCATGGGGAACACTGTTGGAGGGAGCGCCGCATCGCCAATCCTGAAGAGCATCCTACCATCCTACCCCGACCTGTATAGTCAAATACTTTTAAAAAAGTTCAAATATGGGGGACCAATAATGGCCCAGATCTAACTCCAAGCTGTACAACTCTTAAAATTTCCAAGATGAATGCCCAAACCCATGGTCCAGATCTAACTCCAAGCTCTATTACCCGTAAAAGTTTCCAAGATGATTGCCCAAACCACATCTAAGGATTTTACTCCAAGCTGCTCTACCCTTAAAAGTTGCAAGTTAATGACGGACCAAATATGGACCAGATTCCAATATGATGCACCTATCAATGACCAGATCCAACTCCCACATTTTTGTTTTATACTGGAGGATAATAATTCTTATCCTAAAAAACTGCGGGAGCAAATCAATTTTTAGTGCCACCAGTGGGGGGAATGAGAGAAAAACGATGATCTTTACCAGAATTGGATGCAAATCACATCAACATCAAGGTTGTAGAAATTTGCATCCGGCATTAAAATCTAATTTTAACCCAAACGTATGGGTTGAGGTAGGGTTGTGGTTGGGAGTTAAAAATAACTGGGGCGAAGGGCAGCAAGTCGTTTGCGAGAGACGGTTGAGGTTTAATTCAAGGGTGCCACACATTGGGGTTTTGTCCCAAGATTTAGACGGGATTTTTCATGTATTATGCAGTCGTTTATCTGAAGGTAAGCATAGGTTCCGTTGTACCGTACCTTTATATAAACCACTGAATAAATACTTGAATAATCCCTTCCAAAAGTCCCAAGATACACACAAAATATCCCAACGCCAAGACCTACATCCAAGATCTTTTGGCAAATAACCAAAAGGGTTGGTAAATATCTGCGTACATCGTAATGAGGCAGATTTGGGGGTGTGTGTTATCGAGAGCTGACATCAAGGCTTTTATGTGACACAAAAGTAGACTTTTACGAATGTCGGCCTGGTTTTTGTATGCAATTGAAAACTGCGGTTTCGGTTTCGCAGTAGTCAGCAGAGCCTTTCCCGGAAGGCTTGCCACAGCCCACGGGTTAATGGATGGACTATGACAAGGAATTCCTGAATAAAATTGAAAAAGGTAGTCTAAAAAGAGTGTTGCCCAAGAAATTAATGAAGGGCGTGGAATGAACAATTTAAGGAACATCTACAAGAAAATAAAAATTTATAAATATATAAAAGACGACGTATACAAAAGATGGAAACGTGAAATAGAAATATATATTATAATAGAAAATAATCATATTAAGATACACATCATTCAGGAGGAAACTGCATACATGGAAATGAATAAGGTAAACAAGAAGGGGGAAAAGAACCATGAGTGACAGAGAAATACAAAAACACAAATCAACAAAATTAATTATAAAACAAACTAAAACACACCACACACACCCACACACAAAACACACACACACAGGGCACACACACAAACACATACACAGACACACACATCGCACACAACACACACACACAAACACACACACACCACACACCACACAAAACGTACACGCACACACACACACACACCCTTACACCACAAACACACAACACACACACATACACACACCACACACACACACCACACCACCACACACACACACACACACACACAACTCACACACACACCCCTCACACACACACCACACACACACACACCACACACACACCACACACACACACACACACACACCCCACACACACACACACACACACACACACACACACACACACACACACACACACACACACACACACTAACACACACCCTCATGAAACAAGGAACACCCGATGATCAAAAACACACAAAACGAGAACAAAAGTCTCATTTCAGCAAAACAAACACCATAAAAAAAAGGCCACAACAACAACAAAACAACAGGGATATATGAGAAAGGTGAGAAAGCGATACAGGTGAATATATGAGGGGAGAAAAAAATGGAAACAAAACTAAAACACATCCAGAAATAAAGATAGATAGCTATTGGTTAATTAATAAATAATTTAATTAATCATGGGAAACACTCGTTGGAAGGAGCGCCGAATCGCCAATGCTGAAGAGCTCCTACCATCCTACTCCCCACATGTATAGTCTACCAGTCTTAAAAGTTCAAATATGGGGGACCAATAATGGCCCAGATCTAACTCCAAGCTGTACAACTCTTAAAAGTTCCAAGATGAATGACCAACCATGGTCCAGATCTAACCCAAGCTCTATTACCCGTAAAAGTTCCCAAAATGATTTACCAACCAATCTAAGGATCTTACTCCAAGTGTTCTACCCTTAAAAGTTGCAAGATAATGACGGGCCAAATATGGACCAGATTCCAATAGAGCACCTATCAATGACCAGATCCAACTCCCACATATTTGTTTTATACTGGAGGATAATAATTTTATCCCTGAAACTGCGAGAGCAAATCAATGTTTAGTGCCACCAGTGCGGGAAGTGGAGAAAAAAGTGATCATTACGNTATTAACCCAACGTTTGGTTGAGGTATGTTGTGTGGAGTTGAATAGCTGGGCGAGGGTAAAAGTCGTTTGCGAGAGACGGTTGAGTGATCAGGTCCACACTTGGGATTTTGTCCCAAGATTTAGACGGGATTTATTCATGTATTTATGCAGTCGTTTATCTGAAGGTAAGCATAGGTTCCGTTGTACCGTACCTTGATATAAACCACTGAATAAATACTTGAATAATCCCTTCAAAAGTCCCAAGATAGACACAAAATATCCCAACGCCAAGACCTACATCCCAAGATCTTTTGGCAATAACCAAGGATTGGTAAATATCTGCGTACATCGTAATGAGGCAGATGGTGGTGTGTGTTATCGAGAGCTGACATCAAGGCGTATATGTGACACAATAAGTAGACTTTTACGAATGTCGGCCTGGTTTTTGTATGCAATTAAAACTGCGGTTTCGGTTTCGCAGTAGCTCAGCAGAGCCTTCAGGAAAACTTGCCACAGCCCACGGGTTACTGGATGGACTATGACAAGGAATTCCTGAATAAGAATTGAAGAAGGTAGTCTATAAAGAGTGTTGACCAAGAATTAATGAAGGGCGGGGAATGAAATCAAATTTAAGGAACATCTACAAGAAATAAAGATTTATAAATATATACAAAAGACGACGTAATACAAATGATGGAAACGTGATATAGAAAGATATATTATAATAGAAAATAATCTGTATTAAGATACACATCATTCAGGAGGAAACTGCATACATGGAAATGAATAAGTAAGCAAGAAGGAGGAAAAGAACCGTAGTGACAGAGAAACACAAAAACACAAATCAACAAAATATAATTATAAAACACAACTAAAACACACACCCCACCCACACACAAACACACACACACAGACACACACACAAACACATACACAAACACACACATCGCACACAACACACACACACACACACACACACACACACACACACACACACACACGTACACGCACACCACACAACACACTTACACACACAAACACACACACACACATACACACACCACACACACACACACACACAACACACACACACACACACACACACACACAACTCACACACACACACTCACACACACACACACACACACACACACACACACACACACACACACACACACACCCTACACACCACACACACACACACACACACACACACACACAACAACACACACACACACACAACACACACACACACACACTAACACACACCCTCATGAAACAAAGGAACACCCGATGATCAAAAACACACAAAAACGAGAACAAAAGTCTCATTAAGCAAAACAAACACCATAAAAAAAAGACCACAACAACAACAAAACAACAGGGATATATGAGAAAGGTGAGACAGCGATACAGGTGAATATATGAGGGGAAAAAAATGGAAACAAAAACAAACACATCCAGAAATAAAGACAGATAGCTATTGGTTAATTAATAAATAATTAATTAATCATGGGAACACTCGTTGGAAGGAGCGCCGAATCGCCAATCCTGAAGAGCATCCTACCATCCTATCCGACCTGTATAGTCTACTACTCTTAAAAGTTCAAATATGGGGGGACTCAATAATGGCCCAGATCTACCTCCAAGCTGTACACTCTTAACAGTTGCAAGATGAATGACCACTGGTCCAGTCTAACTCCAAGCTCTATTAACCCGTAAAAGTTTCCAGATGATTGACCACCACATCTAAGGATCTTACGCCAAGCTGCTCTACCCTTTAAAAGTTGCAAGATAATGCCGACCAAATATGGACCAGATTCCCAATATGATGCACCTAACATGAACCAATCCAACTCCCACATTATTTTGTTTTATAACTGGAGGATAATATTCTTATCCCTGGAAACTGCGGGAGCAACAGTTTTTTTAGAGTGCACCGATGCGGGAATGTGAGAAAAAAACGATGTCATTACAGAATTGGTGCAAATCCATCACCATCACGGTTTGTAGAATCTGCAATCCGGCATTATATCTAATTTTAACCCAAACGTTTGGGTTGAGGTATGGTGGTGGTTGGGAGTTGAAATAGCTGGGCAAGGGCAGCAAGTCGCTTTGCGAAGAGACGGTGAGTGAATTCAAGGGTGCCACATTGGGATTATGTCCCAAGATTTAGACGGGATTATTCATGTATTTATGCAGTCTTTATCTGAAGGGTAAGCATAGGTTCCGTTTGTAACGTACCTTGATATAAACCACTGAATAAATACTTGAATAATCCCTTCAAAAGTCCCAAGATAGCACAAAATATCCCAACGCCCAAGACCTACATCCCAAGATCTTTGGCAAATAACCAAGGAATTTGGAATATCTGCTACATCTGTAATGAGGCAGATGGTGGTGTGTGTTATCGAAGTCTGACATCAGGCGTATAATGTGACACAATAAGTAGACTTTTACGAATGTCGGCCTGGTTTTTTTGTATGCAATTGAAAACTGCGGTTTCGGTTTCGCAAGTAGCTCAGCAGAGCCTTCCCAGGGAAAGGCTTGCCACAGCCACGGTTATCTGGATGGACCTATGACAAGATTCTGAATAAGGAATTGAAGAAGGTAGTCCTATAACGAGTGGTTGACCAACGAAATTAATGAAGGGCGTGGAATGAAATCAATTTAAGGAACATCTAAAGAAATACAGATTTATAATATATATATCAAGAAGACGTATCAAAAGATGGACCCGTGATATAGAAAGATATATTATAATAGAAAATATCAGTATTAAGATACACATCATTCAAGGAGGAACTGCATACAGGGAAATGAATAAGGTAAACAAGAAGGAGGAAAAGAAACATGATGCAGAGAAACACAAATACAAATCAACAAAATATAATTATAGAAACACAACTAAAACCACACACACACCCACACACAAACACACACACACAGGACACACACACAAACACATACACAACACAACATCGCACACAACAAACACACACACACAACACACACACACACACATACACACACACACACACGTACACGCACACACACACCACACACTTACACACAGACAACACACACACAGCACATAGCAACACACCACACACACCACACACACACACACACACACACACAAAACACACACACACACACACCACACTGACACACACACACACAACACACACACACAAACACACACACACACACACACCCACACCACACACACACACACACACACACACACACACACACAACACACACACACACACACACACACACACACACACACACACCACACACTAAAACACACACCCTCATGAAACAAAGGAACACCCGATGATCAAAAACACAGAAACGAGAACAAAGTCTCATTACAGCAAAACACACCATAAAAAATTGCCCACAACAACAAAACAACAGGGGATCGATGAGAAAGGTGAGAAAGCGATACAGGTGAATATATGAGGGAGAAAAGCAATGAAACAAAATAAAACACATCCAGAAAAAAGATAGATAGCTATTGGTTAAGTATAAATTAATTAATTAATCATTGGGGAACACTCGTTGGAGGGACGCCGGAATCGCCAATCCTGAGAGCATCCTACCATCCTAGACTACGACATGTATAGTCTACTAACGCTTAAAAGTTTCAAATATGGGGGACATAATGGGCCATAATCTACTCCCAAGCTGTCAACTTCTTAAAAGTTCCAAGATGAATGACCGCACCATGGTCAGATCTAACTCAAGCTCTATTTACCCGTAAAGTTCCAAGACCTATTGACCAACCACATCTAAGGATCTTACTCCTAAGCTGTTCTAACCCTTAAAAGTTGCAAGATAATGACGTGACCAAATATGGAACCAATCCAATATATGGCACCGATCAATGACCAGATTCCAACTCCCACATATTTGTTTTATACTGGAGGATAATAATTTTATCCCTGAAACTGCGGTAGCAAATCAATTTTATAGTGCCACCAGTGCGGGAATGTGAGAAAAACAGTGATCATTCAGAATTGGATTGCAATACATCAACATCAAGGTTGTAGAAATGTGCATCCGGCATTATATCTAATTTTAACCCAACGTATTGGTTGAGGTAGGGTTGTGGTTGGGAGTTGAAATAGCTGGGCGAAAGGGTAGCAAGTCGCTTGCGAGAGACGGTTGAGCTGATTCAGGGTGCCAACACATTGGGGATTTGTCCCAAGATTTAGACGGGATTATTGCATGTATTTAGGCAAGTCGTTTATCTGAATGGAGCATAGGGTTCCGGTTGTACCGTACTTGAATATAAACCACTGAATAAATACTTGAATAATCCTTCAAAAGTCCCAAGATAGAACAAATATCCCAACGCCAAGACCTACATCCAGATCTTTTTTGGCAAATAACCAAGGATTGTAAATATCTCCGTACATCGTAATGAGGCAATGGTGGTGTGTGTTATCGTAGAAGCTGACATCAAGGCGTATATGTGACACAATAGGTAACTTTATTTACGAAATGTCCGGCCTTGGTTTTTGTATTCAATTGAAAACTGGGTTTCGGTTTCGCAGTAGCTCAACAGAGCCTTCGAAGGCTTGCCACAGCCCACGGGTTAACTGGATGACTGACATGGAATGTTCCTGAATAAGACTTGAAGAAGGAGTCCTATAAAGAGTGTTTGACCAGAAATTAATGAGGGCGTGGAATGAAATCACATTTAGGAACCATCACAAGGAAATAAAGATTTATAAACATATATAAAAGACGACGTATACAAAAGATGGCAACGTGATATAGAAATATATATTATAATAGAAAATAATCAGTATTAAGATACACATCATTCAGGAGGAAACTGCATACATGGAAATGAATAAGGTAAACAAGAAGGAGGAAAAGAACCATGAGTGACAGAGAAACACAAAAACACAAATCAACAAAATATAATTATAAAACACAACTAAAACACACACACCCACCCACACACAAACACACACACACAGACACACACACAAACACAATACACAAACACACACATCGCACACAACACACGCACACACACACACACACACACACACACACACACACACGTACACACACACCACACACAACACACACACTTACACACACAAACACACACACACCACATACACACACCACACACACCACACACACACACACACACACACACACACACACACACACACACACAACTCACACACACAACTCACACACACACACACACAACACACACACACACACACACACACACACACACACACACACACACACACCACACACACACACACACACACACACACACACACACACACACAACACGCAACACACACACACACACACACACACACACACCCCCACACACACACACACACACACACCCAACACACACCCTCATTTAAACAAAGAACACACCCGATGATCAAAAACACACAAAAACGAGAACAAAAGTCTCATTACAGCAAAACAAACACCATAAAAAAAGACCACAACAACAACAAAACAACAGGGATATATGAGAAAGGTGAGACAGCGATACAGGTGAATATATGAGGGGAGAAAAAAATGGAAACAAAACTAAAACACATCCAGAAATAAAGATAGATAGCTATTGGTTAATTAATAAATAATTAAGTAATCATGGGGAACAGTCGTTGGAAGGAGCGCCGAATCGATAATCCTGAAGAGCATCCTACCATCCTACTCCGACCTGTATAGTCTACTACTCCTAAAAGTTCAAATATGGCGGACCAATAATGGCCCAGATCTAACTCCAAGCTGTACAACTCTTAAAAGTTCCAAGATGAATGACCAACCATGGTCCACATCTAACTCCAAGCTCTGTTACCCGTAAAAGTTCCAAGATGATTGACCAACCACATCTAAGGATCTTACTCCAAGCTGTTCTACCCTTAAAAGTTGCAAGATAATGACGGACCAAATATGGACCAGATTCCAATATGATGCACCAATCAATGACCAGATCCAACTCCCACATATTTGTTTTATACTGGAGGATAATAATTTTTATCCCTGAAACTGCGGGAGCAAATCAATTTTTAGTGCCACCAGTGCGGGAATGTGAGAAAAACAGTGATCATTACAGAATTGGATGCAAATCACATCAACATCAAGGTTGTAGAAATTTGCATCCGGCATTATATCTAATATTAACCCAAACGTATTGGGTTGAGGTATGGTTGTGGTTGGGAGTTGAAATAGCTGGGGCGAAGGGTAGCAAGTCGCTTGCGAGAGACGGTTGAGGTGAATTCAAGGGTGCCACACATTGGGATTTTGTCCCAAGATTTAGACGGGATTATTCATGTATTTATGCAGTCGTTTATCTGAAGGTAGGCATAGGTTCCGTTGTACCGTACCTTGATATAAACCACTGAATAAATACTTGAATAATCCCTTCAAAAGTCCCAAGATAGACACAAACTATTCCCAACGCCAAGACCTACATCCAAGATCTTTTGGCAAATTAACCAAGGATTGGTAAATATCTGCGTACATCGTAATGAGGCAGATGGTGGTGTGTGTTTATCGAGAGCTGCATCAAGGCGTATATGTGACACATAAGTAGACTTTTTACGAATGTCGGCATGGTTTTTGTATGCAATTGAAAACTGCGGTTTCGGTTTCGCAGTAGCTCAGCAGCGCCTTCAGGAAGGCTTACAAAGCCCACGGGTTAACTGGATTGACTATGACAAGGAATTCCTGAATAAGAATTGAAGAAGGTAGTCTATAAAGAGTGTTGACCAAGAAATTAATGAAGGGCGTGGAATGAAATCAAATTTAAGGAACATCTACAAGAAATAAAGATTTATAAATATATATAAAAGACGACGTATACAAAAGATGGAAACGTGATATAGAAAAATATATTTATAATAGAAAATAATCGTTTAAATACACATCATTTGGAGGAAACGCATAATGGAAAAGAAAGGTAAACAAAAAAAAAAAAAAGGGAAA
>JACEEZ010022275.1:0-20000 GCA_016584305.1 Chionoecetes opilio
ACCGGTAGTCTCACACTGTTCGATCAAAGCGGTTCCGATCCCGGTTTAAATACCGGTATTACCGGTATCGGGTATTTGCTTTTTTCTTGTCTTTTTTTACTTGTCCATTCGCAGACAATTATTAACCCCTACAGCATAGACCCCCCTAAAATAAAGTTTCCTGTGGCGTCGGCAATTTCTTTTTTTTTACAATTCTTAACCCCTACCGTACAGCATAGACCCCCCTAAAATAAAGTTTCCTGTGGCGTCGGCAATTTCTTTTTTTTTACAATTCTTAACCCCTACCGTAGGGCATAGACCCCCCTAAAATAAAGTTTCCTGTGGCCTTGGCCATTTCTTTTTTTACAATTCTTAACCCCTACCGTACAGCATAGATCCCCCCTAAAATTAAGCTTCCTGTGGCGTTGGCCATTTCTTTTTTTACAATTCTTAACCCCTACCGTACAGCACAGACTCCCCTAAAATAAAGTTTTCTGTGGCGTCGGCCATTACTTTTTTTGCATCAGTAATTAATACGTATAATGTAACCTCTAAATAAGGAAATTAACAATAATTTGAATCAAATTTACTTTTAACATATATTTTTGGACAAAGAGTTCCTGAGATTCTTGGGAAAGACTTAGTTTAGATATTTATTTATTTATTTAGATATATATATAGCCAGAGCTGGGCAGTATTCGCATACATTTGTATTTAAATACATTTGTGCATTAAGAAATGTATTTATAAATACATTACTTTACATGTATTTAAATACAGTAATTAAATACTTTAATAAGTATTTAAAAACATTGTATTTAAATACATATAATATAAAAATGTTATTTTTTTTTTATTTTTTTTTTATTTGGCCATAAACCCGCCCAACTATCCAGCAACCCTGATGTTACAGTGAACCCGTGTTTCTACTTTCAGGAAATTTCCTTAATATATAGTCGGTCAGCCCCGGTCCGAAATTTTGCTCACCGGTATCAAATTAGGGCGAGAATGCTAAGAGTGTTTTTTGAGAAGGTATAAATGCCTAGAGTTAGAAAACATGTGATAGCATTGTGGGGGTGGCAGCTTTATATGAGTTATCTCCCTTTTTCCAAAATGGCCGCCAAAATACACCCAATAATTCCGCAGTCCTAATTTGCAGTCCTTTGGGATTTATTCGTAGTACTAGTTGTATCTCCAGTGAGGAGCCCGACCAGAAATCGCTGTAACTCATTTGGTATGGCGATATGAGTAGCTACATCAGACGGATGATATGGCCACGGGGTGAAAATCATGTCCTTCTTGATGGCCGTTCGGATATGTGACGAAGTCTGATCTATGATCTTGTTGATATCTGTAGACTTTGCCTTCCAAAGCTTGAGCTCCCTATGTAGATTTTGATTTTCCAAGACAACATCCTTTAATGAGACACAGCATGGAACCATCAACAACCCTTGTCGTCGGAAAATATTTCTACTGCACCTCCAAGCTCGGATTTCAGTCTTCTGTGCATATTCTTCTTTGTTGAATCCTTCAGAAGATTAACTCCACCAGACAACATTAATGATTCCAATTTTGTGGTCAAGGAGGTGACTGGTATAATCCTCTTGTTGGGGATAATATCTTCTCTGATGTATTCGAAAAGTTCTTGGTAAGCTTCTCCTTCAACCTTGTGATACAGTATAAATTCATCTGTTACTTTCTCTTCTTCATTCTCATTGCTGTCCTCTTTGTTCCTAGTGTAATTCCTATAGCATGAAGCGTGGTAGTGTGCCTCTGCGGCAACAATGTCTCTACTGGTTAGTGCTATCATCCTGCCGTCTGCATTTCTGACGGCACTCTCTCTTAGTGTTTGATCTACTCTCAGTTGTGAAGCTAGCGTAAGTGTTTCACGTGTATTGGAGTGCTTTTTGAACTTGACCTTGCTACAGAATACGCAGATCGGAGCATAAACTCTTGATTCATGTGTTGATGTTCTGGAAGACTTTTTTGGAGGACAGTCACTACTACCAGATAGATCACTACTACATTCACCTGCTTTACTTTTCAGAGTTTCCAAGTCTCTTTTCATGGTGAACATGCTTCTACATTTTCGATGATAGAATATAATTGGAACTTCTTTGTCCTGAAGCGTTTTGAAACGTCTAGAATGGGGACATGGTTCCTGACTTTGGCGGCTTCAAGTAAGGTTAACCAGGAGGCATGGCTTTGAGGACTGACAAAATGTTCATCTCCGTCGGATACTGCCTGGTGTATGATGCACAGTTTCTTGGCGGGTGCCTGTGGCGTTTCCATGTTAACGGACATTCCAGGCCTCCTACGTTGAAGTTCCACAGCTACCACGACACCGGATTCTGGTCCCGGATTCTTCTCTACATCACCAGCCTTCAACAATAGCTTCGAGAGGTAGTCGGCTGCTACTCTACCTCTCCACTCCAAAAACCCGACTTTCTCTGAACGCACGACCTGCGGGCCGGCTGGTCTTCCGGCAGTGGTGGTCTCCTCGAGGGTCTCCAACGTCGCCAGTCGATCGTCCGGTCCGTCTCTCGCCGATGAAATACGACACCTGAAAAAGAATTTTTTTTAAAATTATATGTATGTATATTTATATAATTATATAATATACAGTTTGGAAAAGGGGGATAACTCCCATAAAGCTGCCACTGCCACAATGCTATCACATGTTTTCTAACTCTAGGCATTTATACCTTCCCAAAAAACACTATTAGCATTCTCGCCCTAATTTGATACCGACCAACCCCCCAGGCTGATCGCCTAATAAGGAAATTTAGGCCTGAGAAGGAAATTTCTAAGGAAACGCAAATTCTAAGGAAACACTAAGGAAATCGGTTTTTTGCAGACATTTCTAGAGATATGTAGATTAAGTTAAATAGCCAGGTGAGCTGATAATACACATTTTATTTGCCTTTGACAAAATGACCAAAGAATAAATTATTGGTGCTAATTTCGTATCATATTCATATCTATGGCATCTACCGCAGCAAGGATTTTGGGGAATGGGGAGGAGGGAGGTGGAGCAAAGGTGTTGGGTGGCGATGGGCTGGCGGGAGTCGCGGGACAGGGGGGTAGAGCTCTAACGACAAGTTCAGTTCCTGTTGCGTCTGATAAACACTGTTCGCGTGTCTCTGGGAGTCTGTTCTCAATCAGTCACTACTAGTGGTGTTCGCCCAGCCATTTCTATTACTGTATTTAGCTCCAAAAATTTCATATTTTGAAAGTGTGTGCCAATTTTTAATGATAAACTGGGTAACAAAAAACATATGTTTTGACAAATCGTCCAGGGTTTTCCAGCTGAATTAGGACTAATTTGATGCTCTGACGTCCGAAAATGACCTTGGTTTTGCTCAATCAGGTCAGGTTTTTTTTGCTACAGAAATTTAAAAAAAATCGATTTTTCGTAAAAAAAAAAATTCTGCGGATCATCAGCTGAGAACCCCTGATGATTTTTTTCGTTTTTCCCAGAAATAAAAGTCAGGTATCCAAATTCATATCAGTTCAGTTTTTATTTGTCCATCACAAATTTGATAAGCATTAATTATCATAATTTAATTAGTAGAAGAATGAGCGTTACGTGACACAAAAGTTCAGAGTTCACGGCATAAAACCCCCCCCCCCGGCGTTTTCTTCGATTCCCGTGTGTGAGCAGCTGCTGGGTTGTCTCTCTTCAGCGACCAGCAGTAGCGCCATCATGACTGCGTCACCACTCCCCTCGTTACCTCTCCTCCATTTTGGCGCATGTCCTGATGGAACCTTTCTCCCTGCCTCGTCGTAATCGGCCAAGGTTTTCAGAAACTTCTCCATGTGTGAGAACAGAAGTGCATTTAATACTCATCAAACACCCGAGTTTTTGGAAGGCCTCTACATGCTGCTGACGAGTCTGGCGTGGTTTGCTGCCTTCGTGTTCCCAGGGAGTTGTTCAACCACCTCACAAACGATTTCCACGGGCGAACTCTAGCGTGTTCATGAGTTTTGGAACTCTGTGTTCCTTTATGAGCTGCCGTATCTGTTGGGCCATCGAAAATGCCGGCTTCAGCTCTAAAGGTCAGTCCAGGAAAGTCTCGGCACAGGTAGTTGAAGCACCTCCATCCTTGTCCAGAGCGCGCGTTGAAACTGTTTCATTAACCCAAGCTTCAAGTGTAGCGGTGGGATCAATATCTTCTCCCGGTCAACAAGCAGGTTCGTTTATGATGTTTCTCGCCCCCCCCAGGTACTAACTGCTCTCGCGCCGGCCACTCTTCTTACATAGTGCGGGGCTCTGTCTCGACTGTCCCACATGATAAAAAGCATGGGACTTCGTGAACACGCGACTGTGACCAAGTAGAAAGTTCACCATCTTCAAGTCGACGCAGATTGATCATTGGTGCGCTCATATTGGATTTTGTGAGCAGTACTTCACTGCTTCATATTTCTCTTTGAGAGTTGTGGAAGTGCGCAAGAGGGATGAGTGCGAACGGGTTTCCCCGTTGTGGAGCAGCCAACACTTCAAAGAGCGCTTACATCTGTCAATGAGAGTCGCAATCTCTCGGATAGTATTGAGGAGCGCCGAGTTTAACAAGAAGGACCGGCTAATATCGGCAGTTACCACCGAGTCTATTTCCTCCTGGCAGAAGTAAGCCCATGTAGGCCTCATGGCCTTCTACGAAAAAAGTGATACGCGCGTCCTTGCAAGTAGATTTTTCTCTTTGAGTGGAGGCCAACAGCTCGGAGGAAGTCTTTGCGACAAGCTGATGATCCCGAAAGATCATTAAGCTCACATGGTGAAAAGGGCTGCGGGACTATCTGTGCTTCATACTTTCTTACTTCTGTATTATCCTCGCTCGTCTGTACTGGGGGCCTCGTCGTCGCTGTCGGGGATGCTCTGTTGAAACGCTGGTACAGGCAATTTCTTCGCAGTGAGCCAGTGGACGGCGGGGCCAGATGGAAGGTAGGGGTTACGGAGGCTGTGCCGATTCTTCGGTTGATGCCATTAGTATTGATGGCGCAGAAGTAAACAATCCGATGCAGGGTTCAAACCGGCTCCCTCCAAACCACCGGAAATCCCAAAACTTCAGTGAAGTTTTCGCGCCCTTCGTCCACCCGCCGGAGGGTATTCCACGCAAGGTCTTGCACACCGGTGCGGTGCCAGGACTTATCTTGGATCACCCGCTTGACTTTAAAGTAAGCCCGTAGGCGCGCTCAAAAATCCTGTGATGTTCTTCTGTCCCCACGACAGCGTGTATTGTCCGCAGAGTAGCAGAAAACGTCAGGATTATTCCTGCATGACTGTCCGCGCCGAAGCCATCAACAATAAACTGAAAGACAAAAGAAAGATGCAGCTGAGTGTCAGACCACATGAAAATTAGAATTAGAATTTAGAAATTTAGAATGGAGTAATGGTGAGACAGGTATTGATTGATGGCTAATGTGGAATCCTTATTCGTGTCGTGCATTGTTATCATATACTTCTTCAAGAAAAATTATGATTGAACTCAAAACCCCTGGATATTAGCATTATGTATAGGCTCGTCAGGTAGGCCTTATGGCTGTATCTCAAAAAAGTTGACCTGATAGAGCCAAATCAATGTGGTATCGACTCAGAAACACCTAAAATTAGTCTAAATCCAACTGAGAAACCCTGACGAATTTTTTGGCTGTACCAGGTGTAATAATGCAACTCGAACATAGTCAGGGAGTGGATTCCATAGTGTGGTAGATGGTTAGAGGAATTCTCAAAGGAATGCATACTTATATTGCAATTGAAGAAGAGCTTGGATAATGTTGTGATTTCATAATTTTGTGCCTCGGAGATGTTATCATTAAAATAAGTGATACTTTCGAAACTGATGTTTCGAATCTTGATGTATCATGGCAAAAAATGTGGTATTTAAAAATGTATTTACAAATGTATTTGAATACAATTATAATGTATTAGTATTCAGTATTTAAATACATTTCGTAAATGTATTTTAGTATTTGGTATTTAAATACATTTCCCATGTATTTAGTAGTTAAATAAATTCAATGTATTTAGTGGCCCGGCTTGTATTAGCATAGCATAGGCCATAAATTCTAGTTACTGACAACCACGCATCGCAATTAGTGACCTCATGCATACCAGCATATGTGTGCGTGGCAATATAATAATAATAATAATGATGAAAATGAAAAAAAATAGAATATTAACAATAATTATAAAAATAGCTTATAATGATAAAATATAGAAAATAATGTCAACAATTAAATCTATACTATATATTATATATATGTATATATATATATATATATATATATATATATATAAAGTATAATATATATATATATATATATATATATATATATATATACCTATATATATATATATATAATAAATATATATAAATATATATATATATATATATATATATATATATATATATATATTATATATATATATATATATATATATTATATATATATATATAATACTATAATATATATATATATATATAGATATAATCATTATTGGGTTTTTCCATTTTTATTATCTTATTGAGAATTATTACAATTGCCATCATTGTTATCATCATACTAGTATCAGGATCTTTATTTTTATCATTATGATCCATCAATATTATTATTATTATTATTATAATCATTATGATCCATTATTATTATAATTTTCATTATTATTTCTTATGTTGATTGAATAATAGATTATTTTTCGTATCACTATTATTGTTATTATATGTTATCTAAGGTATTTAATACTATTATAAATATTAGTATCCTTAATACCCATTGCCTTATCATATCATTATTATATTTTTATTTATTATTATTACTATTGTTGTTTTTAGTATTATAAATCGATCATTCATTTAGTGTTTATATATTATTATTGTTATTATTTCAAAAGGCGTAGACGGAGACCCGTGTAAACAGGGTGTGGTTCATCAAAATAGATGGTAAAGGAAGGATACGAGGAGTGAGTATATTGAGGTGAAAATACTCGACACACACACACACACACACACACACACACACACACACCACACAGTAACACACACTACCTTTGAAATAATTATTAGGTATAGGTGCCAAGGTGGACCGCACACCTGGCAATTACCCTAAATGGTCAAGCAACACCGGGGCCGTTAATCCTGACCTTAAAAACCGTAGAACAAAATGCAGCCAATGTTAGAGTAATAAGTTTGAGATGAGCTATAGTAGTGTAAGTAGGGGAAATATTCTTCTGCAAATAATTGCAACCACAGAAAAATGGGGTAATTATTAAGGAGAGCTGGGGCTCTTTTCTACCGTCCTCACTACTCGGCGTTTTCTGGATAATTTAAACTCCCCCATGTTAGTGACGATACTATGATAACTTCTAGCAAACAAAAAATTAGATCTATATTTCACTATAACCAGTATAGAAAAGTTAATTTGCATTGAACGGCGGTGAGGTCTTCGCTGCACTGCCAGCCAGCCTGACCGGCCGGCGGCGACCTAATACACCATTAGATTTGATCAATTAGGCCCTAAACAACCAAATAAGGGAAACCCAAATCAGCCTCTAGACCTAAAAAGCTAAACATAACCTGAAACCAAACCCTCAAACGTGAACCCAACTAACCCCTAACCTAGCCATCATCATATGAACTTTGCGTATGGAAAAACGAACAGGTTAAAATATATTCATATATCAATTCAAAACACTATGCATTAGTTTATTTGTCTATAAATCAGCAGTATCACAAAAAAAAGTGGCTAGAAATGGTTTTCCATAATTTCTTTCAAGCTCTTCACACACACACACACACACACACACACACACACGCACACACACACACCACACACACCACACACACATACACATACACAACACCACACACAACACACACACACACACACACACACACACCACACACCCCATACACACACAAATTATATATTGGTATTTGCTGGAATTTGATTGTTTGAAGGGTCTACAGGGCAAGGGCAAGGAGTACACACACACATACACACAACCAGACACACTAGCATATTTTACTTCAGCATTACCAATACTTCATATTATCCTCTCAACCCCACTATATAAATCAAGACTGCAAATTGAATTGACTTGTCAATAAACATAATGTGTATGAGAGCAAACCAGTGTTACCATGAATGGAACGGAACTAAGCAATTTTTTTTAATAAATATGTTTGTATATCTAATTTATTGATCACCTTAGAGATGAAAACGAAACGGTTTGACGGAAACCGCCCCTCTCTTGACCGAAGTCAGAGAGGCCTGTAGACAAAGTTGGGGGTGGAAGGCGGGGTGTTTGTAATATCAGTGCGGAGGCTCTCAAAAGAGGGGGGTGAGGGCATGATCCGCGGTGCATGCTGTCCTGAACTGCCGGTGGCAATCAAGTACCATTCCTCTGACTGGAAAAAGGGGGCTGGCGTCCTATCTGGAAGGAAAGGGGAACCGTCAGGCTGCAACAATTACCGTGGTATTACACTGCTCAGCGTACCAGGCAAGGTGCTTGCCCATCTATTGCTGACCACGGATTCGCAGTCATCTGGGTATAGCATCAGCGACCTCAGCGTCTGGGGTTCACGGCCTGGTAAGTCAAACAACGGACCGTTATCTAATGCTTCGTGTCCTGTGGAACGCGACGTCTGAGTTCGACAGGGGATGCTTGCAGCTATGTTGATCTCAAGAGGCGTTTTGACTCGTGCATCGTGAGTCAATTTGGGATCTTCTGCGGACTTCGATGGATCTGCAAAGCACTATTGGTTGATAAAACTGGTACTGTATTCTTGTGACTGAGAGGCTGTGAAGTGTGAGGCAGGTGTATCCAGCTGCTTTCCTGTGAATACAGGAGTGAGGCAAGGGTGCGTCCTTGCCCCATCACTTTTTTAACGCTTGTATGGACTGGGTATGGACAAGGTTGTAGACAAAGTGATGGTGGAGCATCCGTCGGCAAAACACCAAGATCATGATCTTGTATTGCCGGTGATGCAGTAATCTTTGCTGATTGCGCAGGTCCTGGTGATGGCTCTCGAGGCGTGCACGAAGAGGATTAAAGCCTTTGGACTTGAGGTCTCCTTGGCTTCAAGACTAAGGTTCCAGGCTGTTTGGAGACATACTAGATGAAGCAGTACAGTCTGGTCATGCGTGTGGCGAGGGACATGAGATCTTGGAAAGTTTTACCTACCTTGGTAGCGCAGTCCATAAATGACGGCGGGTCACGTCAAGAAGTCTTACGGGGAGTGCATAGCCCACGGTGTGTTATGGGACTCGCTCAGCGGGAGTATTTGGCGTTGTCGGTATCTGGCAGAAGGACAAAGATCCGGATCTTCAGTGCTTATGATCCCTGTTTACTCTATGGTTGTGAGAATGGACACTAAATAGTGACTGAAGAGACAAATCAATGCTTTTGGAAGCAGTGTCTTCGCAGGAATCAATGGGGTATCGCTGGGATAATACGTGTCAAATCAGCGATTGCACCGTGAGGACTGAAAATCAAGGCTATTACCTGCATTAGTCCGTCAGCGCCACACTTCGGCTATATGGGCATGTGGCACGCTCCCGGAAACCGACCTTCCCATCGCGGTTGTATCTGTAAGAGACAATCCGGCGTGGAGGAGGCAAGGGGACGACCACAAGGCTCGTGGGTGGGGGCCAGTTGATGTTTCATTGTCGAGAGCTTGTTGGTATGGGAACTAGCGCGTGGTGACCCCGGAGTGGCGTTCGTAGGTGGGCGATGGGACGCGCCCCCCCGGCGTATGCCCCAATGATTGATTGATTAGAGATGGAGTATAAACCAACCAGCCTAATAACAACCAAAATTGCAGATGTTCCCATCAATTTCAAAATAATAAAATTAGCATCCTTGCTTTACAGAAAACCAGAGGGAAACATATGTTGAATACTGATGCATGCTATCAAGCAAAGTAGTGAAAGTCTTGCCCCATCACAAGCAAATATATATGTACCTAATATCATTACAGTCAAAATGGTTTTCTCTTCTGTCACTGGTAAATAATGGGTACCTGGAACTGTCGCAAATAGGAATTCTCGCCGACGTCGGCGGTTGTTTCAATATTCACTTCGGCGATTGTTCTATTTTCGGTGACAGTCTTGAAATGGATATTAGCCATAGTACCCACTATATACATGTGATTAGCTTTAGCAGGTTTCTGCCTTCAGGAATTAGGTTTAAAATACCAAGAGCAATAGACTGAACAGCTAGGCTAGGTTATGTGGCTAGGTTATCTGCAGCTTACAGGGTTAGTAAACGGAGCAGGGGATCTGGGGGGGGCGAGTTATCCCCATTTAGGTTCAAGTTACGTACCCAGGCTACCAACAGTTTCACCAGTTACCAATGTCAAATGCAGCTTCAGGTGTTCTGGGGACAAGCGAGAAAAGTTCGTGGCCAATAATGAAAAGCTTTTATCTTCTTTTTCATCTATTACCCAGTGGAAATGTGCGCGAACATTTCCACGTGGGAGAGGAGTTCTCGGTTGGCGTTTCGGCGAGATTCCTAGTTTCTTAAAAGTTTATAGTGCGTTTATTTAACTCCCACCGTTTTGGAGGAATATATTTCTATACTGTGACCATAAAATCAAGACCCAAACAAACCCCATCTATTCCGGAAACATTAAGTTTCGTCTCTTTCAAATCTGTGGTTGCCCAATAACGAAAAGTTACCCCTTAAGGAGATTACGCCTACCTCAGCTACGTAGGGGAAAGTCTTATAACAATCTAAGGCAATGAAGCTGTGGTCACATCACATCCAAAACAGTCTTGTTTCCAACGCTGTCAGATAGAATAAATGTTAGTTCCATTTACGAGAAAAACCAGAGGAAGCCATCAGATAGGGGGAAAAAATACGGTCCTGCATTGGCTTATGGTACTCGAGATCTCGTCGACCCTGTTGGGAGTTGGGACGAGAATGTTTGGTAGACGAGAAGCACAGTCTAATACTGTGGGGCAAGAGTATACCCAGCTGACGGGAAGTACATGAAGTTACAATTGTCACTCATCTCTTACGCTAACATACAAAATTAATACACACACAAGACAGCGTCACAGCCCTCTACAACTTGCTAATGACAACGTTTTACATGAAAGGGGCCGTCGTGGATTTGACTGAAAAAGTGAAAATATACTCCCCGGCAACATTTTATAATCGTCGATATTTATTACAAATTCTTCAACATTTTATTCCATGTGAAACATTATTTATGAATTTATACTGTTTATCTAATAATGATTTAGTCTTGAAATGATACATTCTAATTTTTCTTAGAAATATATTTCTTTTCAGTTCGGTACTATGGTTTTGAAAACCAAGCGTCCATAGCAACGGGTTTACACTCAAAGTAGCCAGAATTGCTAATCGTTAAACTCAAAGTGGATGAGGATAGCATATGCATTGCCGTAATACCACTTTGTTACACTTAAGAGTAAACATTTAAGAGTAAATACTAATTGTAAGTGAGGGATTGGGCCATGGCGTGACCTGACTCTCGCCGCGACCAAATACCTCCCCGCGCTTCTCACCTTTCTTGTCTTGGGGGCCGATTCTGTCCATTTGGTAGCTCCCTACAAAGGTACCAACTGGTAAACAGTCCTAACTAAACAAAGATATCTGATTCTTGTCGCTGTTTTCGTGAACCCAGGAGCTCCCCACATGGTACGGATACCAACGAATCCAAAGACGGCAGGTTCGGTTAACTGTTGGTATGCCTGAGTGGCAGAAAATGTAAATATTCCATCCAAGTCAGTACCTAATTACTATTTACACACATAAATAATAACAACGATTATTTATAATATTTACTTTAATCTATAAATTAGTATTTTCTTATATTTTATTATATATAAATTATATATATTAAATTATATATAATTTAAATTCTTAATTATAATATAATTTTATCTATAAGAACAAGTTCACATATAACACTTTGTATATCTTACGCATATAAGCTACAATATAATGAAGTATAGAAAGAAATAGTGGTGACAGATAAATAACTTATTAAGGTAAGAGGGCCAGTGAAAAATATGTTGTCTGCTGACAGTGGTGGACGTGCATTCACCGCGGGCCATCCAAGTTCTTTAAAACTTTTCTTTTCTTTCATGATAACCCTCTAAGTGTTGATGCATTATCCCTGATACTTTTTACATCCTGTTCAGAAGAAAAATATAACCATATGGAAGTAAGCATATTAGGGTATTGATAAATAATTGCATTAGTAAGCTTCGTTGGGGAGGGCACTAGGTCCCCAACTCGGGTCCCCAAAGATTCCCAATCTAAGGTACTCGATACAAAACCAAACAGCGGCCCAAAAGACGACTAAGAAACGGATTTTGTTGTTAGGGATGGCACAATGGCCGCTCGTTGGCAAGGACCCCGACGAAAGGGGACGATGAGAAATCGGCCCTTGGTGACGAGCAGTGGAGGCTCGTGTGATACAATAAAAATGGAGGGACTGCAAGCTTTTACAGAACAGGAGATACACAATTGTACCTATTCATTTATGAGTTGTAGTTGATGTTTCACGGATTCAGGGCATATGGTAGTAGAGTGGTGGTGGTAGAAGGGATGGTGCGGTGGTAGTGTTGGTAGCAGAGGGGATGGCTGACGGTGGTGATGGTAGAATTACAGTTATTACTTGAAAATAAAGTCGGTGTTACGCTTGATTTAGTCTTTCATTAATGCAGCTGGAAAAGCTGAGTTGCAAATACTCACTGGATTTTCCATCGTCATAGGGGTAATAAAAAAAACACGTTTAAACACGACACTGTAAAACACGGAGAGGGACAGGACTTAGTGCACTCGACTGCAGCTCTTTGTGTTCACAAGTGGCGCGGCGGCGAGCGCCAGACATGAATTTACAGCAAATATGAAAGTAACTTAAAATTTTGGTCTGGTTTTTTTTTTTAAGAAAATTCACTTAGTAACGTATTTGAAAAAATAATTAAATAACATATAATGACTTTTTATTTGATCTATTGTTAGTAGTGTATCAATATGCTGGGTCTCTAAAGGCATCCATACACCTGGCAGTGAAGGTCTGAGGGTGCTTCAGCTCTACAGCCTATGCCACGAGCCGCCACTGCGTGGACGAGGATTCCCAGTTACCTCCCTGCCACCCACATAGAAACACAAGCACCTTCTCTGTGTGTTCCTCACTCATGGCCTCCTCTGCTGTACTTACCTTACATATTCTCGCGTAATAAACTTGTGTGTGAACTCTGTGTTTGGTGTAACTGTAACCCGTGTCTAGCTAAAGTGAATACTACATTATTATTAATATAATAATAATAATAATTTGGATGATAATAATAATAACAATAATGAAAATGATGAAGATAATAATTATAATAATAGTAGACTAATAATAATAATAATAATAATAATAATAACACTAATAATACTAATAATATAATAATATTAATAATAACAATAATGAAAATGTGAGCTAGGCTAGATTTTTATAGTGACGCTTGTGTGATATGTAATGGTCCGTTTTCTGTGATGGTCTACCCTGAGGGGTAGAGGGAGGGAGGGAGATTTTACAGCGCGGTATTGTCAGCTGAGGTGCAACCGGCCAATGATAACACGCTCCTCAGAAACTGAGCCAATGAGCGTTAAGCTACCATACGCGTCTCAGCAATCGGAGTAGTCACTATAAAATGGCCCTACAGCTATATTCAGTTCTTGGTCTTGTTACTAGTCAGGAGTCTGTTTCAAGAAAAGAAAAAAAAACATAATACCGAAATCCAATACCGACTAAATATTATACCGATACCGGTATACCAATGTAATACTAATACCGATACCGGTATACCGGAAAACCAAAACACCGGTAATACCGGTAATATCGACGCCAAAATACCGGTATTTCGGTATATCGGATACCGGTGCACATCCCTAAGTCACACACACACACACACACACACACACACACTAGGACTCCGTGGTGTAAGGGATAGCACGCTCGATCCACAACCGAGAAGTCCCGGGTTCGATCCCCGGGCGGAGCGGAAACAAATGGGTTGTTTCCTTAAAACCTGAGCCCCTGTCCACCCAGCAGTGAATGGGTACCGGGTGTTAGCCGGGGTTTGTGACCTGCTCTCCGGGGTGCTGGCTTCGGCCAACACAAAGCATTAAGGATGAATGATATAAAAATGTTGATATGGAGACGGGGCCACACGAGCATTGTTCTGGCCCTGTAAAATACAACTAGATGAATACAACTAGATGAATACACACATACACACACACACACGTAGCATTCACCACCACTGTTACATAACCTAAAATTACGTGCCCAGTTTCGCGAAGCCACGAAATTCAACCTCGGCCACTAACCCACCCACCATAAACCCCCTTCCTCCCACAACCCTCTCCTCCGACAAACCCCTCCCTACAACCCCTCCTCCACCTCACCGTAACTTAATTTAACACCCTTTCAACCCCTTACACTCATCGCCACTAACTTCAACATCTCCATAACAGCCTCTTCTTTACTTCCTATACACTCCTATTATCTCCACTCATCTTCTATAGCTTCTTCTTTTACTCCTATGTAAAACTACGTCACTATCAGCGACTTTCTATTAGGAACTGAAAACCTACGAAAATTCGCTTCGATATCCTGCCTGGTTACCGAGTGAACAGAGAAGTTGAAAACAGGCGGTCCTACTTTGGAGCCGTTGTGCAACAGGCCGATATTCCGTGCGCAGTCCAGATTTACAGTGGTCTATGCCCAAACGTATGGGGTTGTGGTGTGGTTGTGGTCGGGAGTTGAAATATTTGGCGCGAATGGCACCAAACCGCTTGCGAGAGACTGCTGAGGTGGGGTCAGGGATGCCACTCCTTGGGGATTTTATTCCCAAGATTTTGAGGTGATCATTCAAGTATTTCTCCAGTAGTTTATCTAAAGGTAAGCATGTGTACCGTCTTTAGGACTGACGCAAGACTGACCCCAAAAGATCATAAGATAGACAAAAATATCCCAGGTCGTTAAGAAAACATTGAAACTGAATCCTAAATACAGTACATAAGCTTACCTTGGATACACTTTTGAATAATCCTTCCAAAAATCCCAAGATAGACTAAAAATATCCAAAGGCTATGGCCTATATCCCAAGATCTAGGGAAAAGAACCCATGGAGTGATATCCCTGCGTAGAGCGTAGTTAGGCAGATATTGATCTGTGGTATCGAAGGCTGACATAGCGGCATACATGTGACACAGTTTGTAGACTTCTACGAATGTTGGCGCGGTTTTTGTATGCAATTGAAAATTGTGCTTCCAGAAGGCATGTCGCAGTCGCTCAGCAGAACCTTCCGGAAGGCTTGCTGCAGCCCACGGGTTAACTTAGGAGACAACGTTTAATATTCAATGATTGTAATGTCCTTAAGTTTACGTTAACATTATCCTCCAGCGGGTCGCGGGAAGAGGGTGGGGCACAAGGGGTAGTAATCGCCTGGGGCCCTTCTCTCCCTGTCAGGTGCTGGTGCGTTACCTGCCCCAGTACTACCCCGTTGAGGAACTCACGGCCTACGTCAAGGAGATACTCAAGGACGACCTGGTGGAGGTGACGCTGCTGTGGAGGAGGACCTTCTCCGCGTTCGTCGTCTCTGCACACAGGAGGCATCGCCGTGAGCTCCTCGACATGAACAACTGGGAGCAACATGTGTTTGTGTGCCCATATAGCTCTCTCCCAACAGCTGCGACTGCCTCTTCATGCCCTGTCAACAATGGAAGGTAAACTGAAAATTGCCTCCTATAACTGCCAGGGTGTGAAGAGTAGTGAGCCTCACATCAGGGATCTCCTGGGGCAGGTTTTATTCTTATTTACTCTTTCATCCCTTTCACTGTTAAACTCTGGAACTCTCTTCCTGTTTCTATTTTTCCACTTTCCTAAGACTTAAATCTTTTCAAAAGAGGAGTAACAAGACACCTCCCGAACTAAATTGGCTCACCACTCTTTTTTATTTTATTCTCTTACTGTCTTCTTTATAGGGACGGGCAACTAGCAGGGCTTTGGGGTACCCATTTTTGTTGTGCCCTTGGCCAGTTCTTTGTGATGTAAAAAAAATAAAAAAAATAAAAAGTGCACGTTCTGGCCCTACAGGAGACGTGGCTGTGCCCTGACGAGGTGCACAGACCGAATGGCCTCCATAAGGACTTTGTGTCGTTCTCGACTTCGGCGGTGGACGAGACAGGTGTCCTGAGGCGTGGCAGGCCATACGGTGGTCTTACTTTTTTGTGGCACAAGAGTCTTTCTAAATACATCAAAGTATGTAATGCTCAGGATCCTCGCATCTTGGGCATTGCATACAAGGATGACCGGTTCTTCATGTTGCTGGTGAATGTGTATCTGCCACCAGTAATGTGGAGAACAGGGACGAACAGCTGAGGGATTTAGGAAGACCGCCTCCATAATAGAGGATGCTGAGGAGCGGAATGTTTGCATTCTCGGTGACTTTAATGCTGCCCCGGGCACTGCCTTCTTCACAGACATTCAGCGCATGTGTGGAGACCGCTACATGGTGATGGCTGACGTGAGGGCGCTTCCCCCAAACGAGCTTCACTCAGTCAACCAGGGGTGTTTTCAAGCACGTGGCTGGATCATGTGCTGTTGTCACCATGCCTGTTTGATGTGATGGATGAGTGGGTCCATTATGTACAACAGTGTCTCTTCAGACCATTTTCCTCTCTTGGTGGATTTCAAAGTTAATGGGCTCCCTGCTCTGACACAGGTCAGGCAGGATACTGCGGCAAGGATTAAGTGGGATTTTCGGGACAAGCGGAAAAGAGAGGAGTATGGTCGTGTAGTGACAGAGTTGCTGAGGGGCATTGCCATAGATCCTGTCAGGGTTTGTTGCTTCCAGAATGCATGTCTGGATCGTTGGCACCATGACGACATCAACGCCTTCCACGAAGCGTTGATAGAGTGCATGATGCGTGCTGGCCAGACTGTGTTTGGTTTTTGCAAGAAGAGATGGAGGCAGGTACCAGGCTGGAATGAGTTTGTTCGTGAGGCGCACAGTGCCGCGCGGGAGTCCTTCCTTGAGTGGAGAGCGGGTGGAGGTCCACGTTGGGGGCCACTGGCTGAGAGGATGAGGAGCACCAGGGCCAGATTCAAGCTGTGTCTCAGGTGGTGTAAGTCACATGAGCACCAGCCACGTGCCCAGTTCCTGGCTGACAAGCTGGCATCTGGTGACTCCTTTAACTTTTGGCGTGGCGTGCGCAGCATGAACCCGGGCTCACACACGCTTCCCCTACGTGTGGATCACGCTGTGGGGGAGAAGGGCATCGTCTCCATGTGGGGAGAACATTTCAAGGGCATTCTCAACTGTGTGAGGGACGAGGAGAGTGAGAAATGCCCTGCGTTTTTGGGGGTGCGTTGGTGTGTCACAGCAGGTTTCCGCAGGTGGATCACGAGGAAATGAGAGGGGTTTTTGCAAAGCCTCTCCTCCAGTGAGGCTTTGGTATGGATGGGCTCCCATCTGGGACATTTAAGTATGCGCCCCCCAGCCTGGTTACTTGGCTCTGTCTCTTCATCAATGCCTGTGTCTGCCATCAGTACATACCCAGTCAGGTCTTGGCAGTGCTTATAGTGCCTTTACTTAAGACAAAAGTGAAGGACCCTGCTAACTCTGGCAATTACAGGCCAATTGCCATAGCAACCGCCCTGTCCAAGGTGCTGGAGAAAGTAGTGCTCCATCGTCATGAGGCCTGTATACACTGGACAATCAGTTCAGCTATAAGAAAGGCCTTGGCACTGAGATGTGTGTGTGAACATTGAAGAATATCCTTCATTACTACACTTCCAGAAATTCACCTGTTTATTTGTGTTTCCTGGATGCCAGAAAGGCGTTTGACAGAGATAATTACTGGAAGCTCTTTCATAAACTTATCGTCAGGGGTACATCTGGGTACATTGTTGATTTAGTAATGTACTGGTACACTACCCAGGAATTTACTGTTATGTGGGGTAATTCCTTCTAGCTGTCCTTTAGTACTACCAATGGTATTTGGCAGGGAGGGGTTTTATCCCCCTACCTGTACAATGTGTACACGGATGATCTCAGTGCCAACTGCGTGATACAGGTATCGGCTGCCACATACATGATGGGTGCATCAACTCACTGAGCTATACTGATGATATGGTACTGCTCGCACCCACTGCGGATGCGTTGCAGGACCTTATCAATGTGTGTCAGATGTATGCTGCCAGGCATGACATTGTCTACAATACCACTAAGACAGAGTGCATGGTAGTATCACCGGCAAGCGCTCAGGTGAATTACCTGAAAACAGCATGGCTCGGTGGGTCTGCCCTCACTTTTGTGGATAGATTCGCATACCTAGGCCATGTTATATCCCATGACATGACTGATGATGATGATATCATCAAGCAGACCACCAAGCTTCTTGTCGTGGGAAATACTCTACAGAGGAAATTCTCCTACTGTAGCAAAAAAGGTGAAGATGGAGTATTCAGGAGGGCACTGCTACTCTATATACTGCAACTCGCTGTGGTCGCGGTACAAGGTGGCCACTATGAACCGCCTTAAGGTCTGTCACAATGACATCCTTAAGAGGCTTCTGGGGCTGCCCAGGCCGTGCAGCTCGTCCCTGGCTTTCGCTAGGAACGGGGTGAACAATCTGGATGTGATCCGTCGACACTCCGTGTTCAGTTTAAGGAGTAGGGTGGAGCTCTCTACGAACTCCATCATCACCTCTGTAGGCAGAGCTCGGCTTATGTATGTGGACCTATACACCAGCGGTGGTTGGGTCTGCTGTTTGTGCAGAATGTGGGGTAGCACAGGTGTCCATGTATGCTTTTTTTTATTTTTATTTCTATGTCCCCTAATGTGCCTGTACTTTGTTCTTGTTTTTTGTTTTTGCTCTAGTATTTACGTTTACACCTTGGCTTGTTCGTATTGCTTTGTTTTTTGTATGAATGCCTCCGGGCGATAATAAAATTATTATAATTATTATTATTATTATTATTATTATCAATAATTTTAAAATCTTCTGGAATCAGCAAAACACCACAAGTCTCAGTGTGTTCCCTTATCGCAGAGTGAGGAGGGGAACCAAGTGTCCTGCTCGACTGATCTCTATGCTCATCGACTCGTGTTTTGAAGGCTTGCATAGTGCTGCCCACGTACCCGCTTGGTAGTGGGGCAGGTGAATTTGGGAAACAAAGATGAGCGTAGCTCAGTCGGCAAACGGTCCTTAATTAACATTAAAAAACGATCGTATCTTAAATCTGTTCACAGGAATGAACCTGAAGTCGAGCTTAGGATAAAATATGGCTAAATTGCTTCTGAGCAGTTTACGAATTTTTGTTTATACACTATTTAAGTAGGGAAATTTCTAGCGTATATTACCCCCTTTCCCACAGTTTTTAAACACGCTTTTGATATTATATATATATAATATATTTTATATATATATTATATATATATTTATAAAAAATATATATTTTATATATAAAAATAAAAAATTTAAATTTTAAAAAAAAAAAAAAAAGGCCTACACCCAGTGGCTCTATTAAAAATCTTGAGGGACATGATGGTGGCGCCCGCCGTTGTTGGCGCGGCTAGATTTTTAAAAGAACACCTTGATGTTATGGGGAAGGCCCCATTTTCTGTGATGGTCAATCCTCACTCAGTCAGGCCGTGCTGCCCCCTGCTGTCCCCACCCCCGCACTGAAGTCGCAGTCGATGGAGCAGGAATGCAGCAAGCGGGGGCTTCGGGCCCCTCGAGTTTGGATTTTCAGCTGCTCCTTTGGTGGGCTTTTAACTCGGGACCTTTTGCTCATCTCCCCGGCTCTTGCGACCACGTTTAAAAATGGCCCCCGGGGTTTTTTAATATAATAATATATATATATAATTATATTTTATAAATAATATATTAAAATAAAAATATATATATAAAATTTTTAAAATATATAAATAGAGAAATTTTATACGTATATATATAAATAATATATTTTATATATTTAAAATTT
>JACEEZ010022275.1:25000-28427 GCA_016584305.1 Chionoecetes opilio
AGATATTTGAATTTCTGCTTCAAATTTTACCCACGTTTACGTGAATACGTTGCACATATTTCATACACTAGTTGCAATTTATAAATAATAAAGAAGGTTGGTTATTTGCCAAAAAAGTGCAAAAACTTATAAATTTTGAAAATTTTGAAAAAATCAAACTTCGATCGCGTTGGGCCGCCTTAAGAATTTATTTGTATGTTCTAATATTTTAACATCGTTATACTGGTGTGATTTCGCAACTTTCCCGCACTAGTCAATCCAAAAAAAAAAAAAAAAGGAAATCGCTCGACCCTACTGCACAGGTACCGACAATGCCAAATACTCCCGCTGAGCGAGTCCATAACACCGTGGGCTATGCCAATCCGCCGTAAGACTTCTTGACGTGACCCGCCGTCATTATGGACTGCGCTACCAAGGTATGTAAGACTTTCCAAGATCTCAATGTCCTCGCCACACGCATGAACAGACTGTACTGCTTCATCTAGTAAGTCTCCAAACACCTGGACCTTGGTCTTGAGCCAGGAGAACTCAGGAGACTTCAAGTCCCAAAGGCTTTGCCTCCTCGTGCAGCGCCTCGAGAGCCATCACCAGGACCTCCAGCGACTCAGCAAAGATTACTACATTATCGGCAAAAACAAGATCAGTGATCTTGGTGTTGCCGACGGATGCTCCACAATCACTTTGATCTACAACCCTGTCCAATACCCAGTCCATACAAGCGTTGAAAAGTGATGGGGCAAGGACGCACCCTTGCCTCACTCCTGTATTCACAGGGAAGAAGCTGAATACAACTGCCCCACACTTCACAGCACTCTCAGTCCCAGAATACAGACCAGTTATCAAACCAATTGCCCTTGCAGGAATCCCTCGAAGTCGCAGAAGATCGCAGTCGAAGATCGTCGAATATATATATATATATATATATATACGTATAGTTATATAATTATTAAATAATTAATTAACCAACAGTGTTAATCTAAAATGTATATTTATTATTAGATCTATAGTACCATGATGCAACAAATGTATCCATATATACTATAATATATATACACCTCATTATATATATACACAGCGCGCCAAAGCATTGTTCGCGACATCATAAAACAGCGCTTCCATACGGGAATTCAGAAAATGTACTCTATGGCAGCCTACTGACTTCCGAGAGAGATATCTTACATATGGCAGCTTGTTTAAGGCACGGGCAGTCCATCAAGACCATTGAGGAATGTTCAGATGCCACTTGTCAATTATAGACGAAGCATTTAAAAAAGTATCGCCTTCCTTCCCGCGAGTAATTTGAACAGAGGCGCATTGGTATGACTATCATTAGTTTCATAATGAGTAGCAAGAAAGACCTAACAAAAGAGCAAATTAAAGTTATTGTATCTCTACACAAGGCAGAGAGGCCAGTGGAAGAAATATCAAGGATTGTGGATGTTACGAGGAGATGTGTGCATAAGTGGGTGGAAAGTTTGACGGTGGGTTACATCGTCGCGACAGCCGCGACACCAGAACATTATAAGTGGCCAGGGCGAGGATGTAAAAATCATATCGCAATATTTTTCTTGCTCTTAATTGAGGATGGGCATCCACTTGACGTTTCATGACATTTAGGGTGCTTGCTGATGTTTTACACCCTCGCCCTGGCCACTTATAATGTTCTGGTGTCGCGGCTGTCGCGACGATGTAACCCACCGTCAAACTTTCCACCCACTTATGCACACATCTCCTCGTAACATCCACAATCCTTGATATTTCTTCCACTGGCCTCTCTGCCTTGTGTAGAGATACAATAACTTTAATTTGCTCTTTTGTTAGGTCTTTCTTGCTACTCATTATGAAACTAATGATAGTCATACCAATGCGCCTCTGTTCAAATTACTCGCGGGAAGGAAGGCGATACTTTTTTAAATGCTTCGTCTATAATTGACAAGTGGCATCTGAACATTCCTCAACGGTCTTGATGGACTACCCGTGCTTTAAACAAGCTGCCATATGTAAGATATCTCTCTCGGAAGTCAGTAGGCTGCCATAGAGTACATTTTCTGAATTCCCGTATGGAAGCGCTGTGTTATGATGTCGCGAACAATGCTTGGCGGGCTGTGTATATATATATATTTTATATATATATATATATTATATATAAAATATATATATATATATATATATATATATATATAATATATATATATATATTATATATATATAATATATATATATATATATATATATATATATATATATATATATTATATACATATTTTATATGTATAATATATATATATTATATTATATATTATATATATTAAAATATATATAATGAGGTGTATATATATTATAATATATATGGATACATTTGTTGCATCATGGTACTATAGATCCAATAATAAATATACATTTTAGATTAACACTGTTGGTTAATTTTTTCTCAATATGTTACCAATGTATCTAGTTATTCAAATGAGGGGCAACGTCCTGAATTAAGGGTGGCACCCGAATGGGCACCACCCTAAAATGGGGGGGCACTTGCCCCCTCAGGCCCCCCCACAACTCCGACATTGCATGCATATAAACTCTCTCTCTTTCTCTCTCTCTCTCTCAGTCTACTTCGGGCAAAGGTTGTGTGCGAGCGGATCCTCTCTCTAATTCTCTCTCACTCACTCACTATCTCGTAATTTCACTTACTCTAATCACCCTACGAGATAAGTAAGGTAAGGGATGGGTAATATATATATATTTTTTTTTACTCTCTCTCTCTCTCTCTCTCTCTCTCTCTCTCTCTCTCTCTCTCTCTCTCTCTCTCTCTCTCTCTCTCTCTCTCTCTCTCTCTCTCTCTCTCTCTCTCTCTCTCTCTCTCTCTCTCTCTCTCTCTCTCTCTCTCTATGTAACAATGGATATAATCTTAAAAATACGAAATACTATAATTAAAACACTTTCTCTCCCCCTTTTTTCTCTCTCTCTTCTCTCTCTCTCCTCTCTTCCTCTCTCTCTCTTCTCTCTTCATCTCTCTCTCTCTCGTCTCTCTCGCTCTCTGCTCTCTCTCTCCTCTCTCTCTCTTCCTCTCTCTCTCTCTCATCTCCTGTTCTCCCTCTCTCTCTCAGTGACCAGGACGGAGAACAGTTTCTGAAGCCTCTAAGGAGATGACAGATTACATCATTAGTTACCTGGATACACATCAGAGACAGGTGAGCAGTGTGTGTGTGTACGTGAATTTTATTTACTTTTTATTATATATTTTTTAATGATTTTTTTTTTTTTTTTTAAACCGTTATAATAGATTGACAACATCAGTGATAATTAAAGGAAGGAATTAAAGGAAGGAATTGGTAAGGTGAACGATGTAATAAGGAAAATTGTGATATTATATGGAGTGTTTTTTTTATCTTATAGTTTTTTTTTTGTTTTTTCTTTAATGATTGAAAAG
>JACEEZ010022275.1:29566-32066 GCA_016584305.1 Chionoecetes opilio
TTTATTATAAAATGCCACGATGTTGAATTTGCAGGAAACTTTGCATAGGGCGATATATACAATATTTTGGAGCTCTTCTGAAAAAATCAGCTTTCTACTATTTATTTCCACCTTTTAGCTAAAACAATGAATGGCGCTACCATCTCCATATAGGGTCCCTAGTATGGCCCCGTCTTCATATCAACATTTATTTTTCTCATTCATCTTTAGTGTTGGCCGATGCCACCACCCCGGGAGGCGGGTCACAAACCCCCGGCTAACACCCTGAACCCATTCACTGCTGGGTGGACAGGGGCTCGGGTTTTAAGAAGACCGCCATCTGTCTTCACTCTGCCCGGGGATCGAACCCGGGACTTCTCAGTTGTGAGCCGAGCGTGCTAACCCTTACACTACGAAGTTCCCGTGTGTGTGTGTGTGTGTGTGTGTGTGTGTGTGTATGCGTGTGTGTGTGAATGTGTGTGTGTGTGTGTCTGTGTGTGTGTGTGTGTGTGTGTGCGCAGGTGCCTCAGGTGTTGTATTTACAGGTGTGTCCTCGTTAGTGAAGAGCTTTTGTTTGTGGTGAGTGAGAAGGGAAGGTAGTGATTTTTAATTTGCTATTTGTTCCCTACCTATTGTTGCTTATTAATTTACGTATGTTCTTTAGTAGTAGGATTGTGTTAGTATTATGTGGAGTAAGGAGAGAGAGAGAGAGAGAGAGAGAGAGAGGAGAGGAGAGAGAGAGAGAGAGAGAGAGAGAGAGAGAGAGAGAGAGAGAGAGAGAGAGACGGAGAGAGAGAGAGAGAGAGAGAGAGAGAGAGAGAGAGAGAGAGAGAGGAGAGAGAGAGAGAGAGAGAGAGAGAGAGAAGAGAGAGAGAGAGAGAGAGAGAAGAGAGACGAGAGAGAGAGAGAGAGATTGAGAGAGAGAGAGATGAGAGAGAGAGAGAGAGAGAGAGAGAGGGAGAGAGAGAGGAGAGAGAGAGATGAGAGAGAGAGAGAGAGAGAGAGAGAGAGAAGAGAGAGAGAGAGGAGAGAGAGAGAGAGAGAGAGAGATCAGTACTGTGTCTTAATAAAAATATTTATATCACTTCAAAACAACATCATAAAGACGAGAAGTATAGTGTTTTTTTACCATTTCCATTTCCTTCACCACCACGGTGGCGATAACTGGACGAATATATCCTCCTTCTCCTCCTCCTCCTCCTCCCCTTCTACATAGCATACAACCAGTCACACTCCCTCTTTCCCTGACATCATCCAATCATTGTAAGTACAAAAAATTTGAGTAATCAATTAATTAACTAATATCATGTAAAAGAGGAGAGAATTGGAAGGAATTTTACGTTCAATCAATCATTGGGGGCATACGCCGGGGGGCGCGTCGCCTCGCCCACCCTACGACGCCACTCCCGGGGGTCTCCACGCGCGAATTCCCATGCAGGCTCCTTTCCCATACCAAGCAGCTCACGACAAGAAACATCAACTTGCCCCAGCCACGAGCCTTGTGGGTGCCCCCTTGGCCTCCTTCACGCCGGATTGTCTCTTACAGATACAACCCGATGGGAAGGATCGGTTTCAGGGTAGCGTGCCACATGCCCATATAGCCGAAGTTGGCGCTGACGGACTAAGCAGGTAATAGGCCTCGATTCAGTCTCACGGTGCAATCGCTGATTTGACACGTAATCATCCCAGCGATACCCCATGATTCTGCGAAGACACTTATTACCAAAGGCATTGATTCGTCTTTTCAAGTCACGATTTAGTGTCCATGTCTCACAACCATAGAGTAAGACAGGGATCACAAGCGAATTGAAGATCGGATCTTTGTCCTCTGCACAGATAACGACAACGCCAAATACTCCCCCGAGCGAGTCCAAAACACCCTGGGGTATGCCAACCCCCGAAAAGTTTTTGACGTCCCGCCTCTTTTGGGACTGCGCTATAAGGTATGAAGATTTTTCAAGATCTCAATGTAATGCCCACGCATAACAGACTTACGCTTCATTAGTAATCTCCAAACTTTTGGCCTTGGTTTTGGGCCCGGAGACCTAAAGCCCAAAGGCTTTGCCCCCTGTGCAGGGGCCTCGAGAGCCCCCCGGGACCTCCGGACTCAGAAAATTACTGCATCATCGGCAAAAAAAGACAGTGTTTTGGTGTTGCCGCGGATCTCCACAATCACTTGATCTAAAACCTTGTAAAATACCCGTCCAAACAAGTGTTGAAAAGTGATGGGGAAGGACCACCCTTCCCTCATCCTATATTCCAGGGAAAAAGCGGATACACCTGCCCCAAAATTCACGCCCCTTCAGTCCCAAAAATACGACCATTTTATAAAACCAATGCCCTTGCAGGAACCCCTCGAAGTCGCAGAAGATCCAAAGGACTCCGAGCCGAGTCAAACGCCTTTTTGAGATCAACAAGGGGCAGCATCCTCGTCGAAACTCACTGGGGTTTCCCCCAGGACCCAAAGCGCTGGGAAGGGCCGTTGTTGATTTACCAGGCGGAACCCAGACGCTGAGGTCTC
>JACEEZ010022275.1:39566-94243 GCA_016584305.1 Chionoecetes opilio
GCGGTGAGTAATCCACAGGGTGGTGAGTAATCCACAGGGCGGTGAGTAACGACCGTGGAGTAAGTTACTCTAACACCGCGGGGTTGAGGGGTAGGGTTTTGACTGACGACGCGGGAAACCACGCTGAGGGAGCAGGGGCCGCGCAGAATGCGCGTGAGGCCGTGCTGAGGACGCAGGAAGGCATCAGAGGTTGCAGAGGCCGCGCAGAATGCGCATGAGGCCGCTGAGGACGCAGTAAGGCGTCAGAGGGCGTAGAAGCCGCGCAGAGTGCGCATCAGGCCGGTGGAAGACGCAAGTAAGGGCGTCTGAAGGGGCAGGGGCCGCGCTGAACGCGCATAAGGCCATGCCGATGACGCAACAGGCATCAGAGGGGGGCACAGAAGGTGCCGGGGGGGGAGGGGGATAACCTTTAAGGTGGCAGCTACACATGAGTGTAGTTTTTCTCCCAACCTATGGATCAGCGAAGCGAACCCCATAATGGAGGCTAAGTTTTTTGCCTTAGGAGTGTTAGGACGAATGAGTCTTAGGACGCAGGTCCTTCCACTAGGAGAATTGTGCTTTTATATAGCACATGTTATAGCCACCTATAGACCATAGCTACACTCCGAGGGTCACCAATTATAACCGTTGGGTGTATTGATAGCTAGTTGGTCACACTGGAGAGAGAAACTCTGTTTCCAGTGGTAAGGTTAATTTTAATTAAATTGATTTGTAAAGGTTTATTGTACAATTATAACATACAGCATATATATATACAGTACAAGCATGTACAGAAATACACATAATGCAGCAGCAAAAAGTACAAAGCGGGCATCAGCCCGCCGGTGAGGAGAGTATCCCGTCAAGCTACGGGAGGGTCGCGTGGAGGCGAGGTGACGATGAGTCACCTGCGTCACTGGTCATACGATGAAACGTATGTATTTTTATTGACTCTATATACAGTAAAAATAACATAGTAAATGAACAAACAAAAAATTACATCAAAACATAATAAAAATAAAGTCGTATACAATCAATGCAACTCATGGAGGAGCTGGCCGTGAGTTGTTGACATGGCAAACAGTGGTCAAATTAACTATTGATTTCATTTTTTACACTTTCTACTCTTCTCTGATATACCGGTGTGAAACTTCACCCAAACCCCAGGTACCTCACCACTGCGATCGTCGAACGGTGGGCGGGCATCCCTGTCACCCGGCAGGGTAAGGCCAAAGCTGCGATGCAATGCAGCGGCATACTCCATGCCACCACTCTTCACCGCACGCATCATGTAGCCGAGGGCCGGCTCATGCGATACGCGAGCCAACTTCAGCTCTCTTTCCTGCTTTAGCAGGTGTTCGTACTCCAGTAGAAGGTCCCACAGGCTCTTCTTATCAAGAGTGTACACCTCGTGCTCCATCTGGGACCACGCATCGACCTGAGTGGGGCAGGACTGGGTCGCAGCGTCACATGTCGACGGCTACAGCTCCTCCATGGGCGGCGTCTGTTCCCCCACGGGCTCACACTGGGTCGTGACGTCCCGGCTGGTCACCGCTGGGGCGTCATCGACAGGCTGCTGCTCTACGGGCCCACATTGGCTGGCGGCAAACACGGCTGGGCGTCCAGCATGGCATTGCTTGCGGACTCCCCGCCGCACGCCGCGGGTTCCAGCGGGGGTAGGTCTGGCGTCGCTATGGGGCCGGGGCGTCATCCTCCACATCCACCTGGGGCGGGGTGGGGGGATCGCTCTCGGGCCTCGTCCTTCTCCTTCGTCTGGGGCGCCTCCTCGTCGCTGGTGTGGCGGTGTCCTCATTCCTTGGTGCAGGGGCTGGGGGCGGTGGACAGGGTGGATCCTCGTCTCGTCTCGTCTGCTGTCGTGGGGCCGCGGAACCAGCGATCCTCCTGAGTCTGGCAGGGCATCGGACGGGTTCCAGGCATGGTGTCCAGCGCTACAGTTGGGGCAACGCGTCACGGGACGTTCACCGCCCTCCCAAAGGCGGCGGATGCAGTCCCTGGTGGCGTGCTCTCCACTGCAGACGCCGCAGAGCTCCTGCCGCCGTGGACACTGGTCTTGGTAGTGTCCAAAGGCCTGGCAGTGGAAGCAGCGGACAGGTTCTTGAACATACTTGCGTACTGTGTAGCTTCCCCAGCATCCAGGTTCAGGGTGGCAGGGATGGACGTCCTCGCACTGTCAGTTTTGACCTGCCGGGTAGGCAGTAGACGTCCGTGGCCGGCGTTGAAAGTGCACCGCTCAGCATCCTCCACGAGCGGGTGCTCCAGCACAGGGTCCAGGGGGAAGGGCAGTGGGGAATCCGAGGAGAAACACCTCTTCCTGCTAGGCTCCCACCTCTCCAACACGATGTTCCGCGGCTGGCCATCCGCTACTTCCTGAAGGGTGGTGGCGGCGGCCAAGTGCGCTCCCCGGAGAAGAAAGTCCCCGGCGGCAGAGATGTCTATCTTGAGAGCGAGTTTGAGCTCGCTCTCCAGCCATTGCACGGTCTTGAAGGGGCTGGGGAAATCGTCGTGCTTGACGAGTTTCCAAACTGGGATTGCAGCTACCGTGAATCCACACTGGCGTGGAGGGGCCGCTCGAGGGGCCTTGCTCGTCCTCGAGCGTCTACCCTGCACGATGTAGAAGCCATCGGCGTCCATAGAGGCCTCTTGTCTCCGAGCACCAGCCATGATGGGAGCAAGCTCAAGCTGCTCAACCACCAATGGCGAAGCGGAGAGATGGGAGAGCGGAGAAGACCCGCTCTTAATGTAATGTAACACTGATGTAGGAAGAGTAGAGTAATCCACAGGGCGGTGAGTAATCCACAGGGCGGTGAGTAATCCACACGGCGGTGAGTAATCCACAGGGGGATGAGAAATCCACAGGGCGGTGAGTAATCCACAGGGCGGTGAGTAATCCACAGGGCGGTGAGTAATCCACAGGGCGGTGAGTGGCGATAGTGGAGTAAGTTACTCTAACACCGCTGGGCAGAGGGGTAGGGTTTTGACTGAAGACGCGGGAAACCACGCTGAGGGAGCAGGGGCCGCGCTGAATGCGCGTGGGGCCATGCTGAGGACGCAGGAAGGCATCAGAGGTTGCAGAGACCGCGCAGAATGCGCATGAGGCCGCTGAGGACGCAGTAAGGCGTCAGAGGGCGTAGAAGCCGCGCAGAGTGCGCATCAGGCCGGTGAAGACGCAGTAAGGCGTCTGAGGGGGCAAGGGCCGCGCTGAACGCGCATAAGGCCGGGCTGATGACGCAAGAAAGCATCAGAGGGGGGCACAGATGGTGCCAGGGTGGGAGGGGATAACCTTTAAGGTGGCAGCTACACAGGAGTGTAGTTTTTCTCCCAACCTATAGCTCAGCGAAGCGAACCCCATAATGGAGGCTAAGCTTTTTGCCTTAGGAGTGTTAGGACGAATGAGTCTTAAGACGCAGGTCCTTCCACTAGGAGAATTGTGCCGGGTACTGGGTGGGGACCTCGTGTGTTCCCCTGGTGAACACACGTGACTGTTTGTAATTTTAATTGAAAAAACAATAACACATATATAAAATAACAGATTTAACAATAAATCTTACATTAGTTTATGCTCAACGCGCTAATGGTGTGCGCGTTGAGTAAAGGGTGTATGTTGAGATTGAAGAGTTATTTGTTGGTTAAAATACATGTATCAAAAGCAAACATAAAATACAGAGGTATTAAAGTATATATGAATACTGAACATTAATAAAAATAAGTTATAATAGTGTGGGCTACAACCACACGTTTTCTCTTGTGGAGCTGGTGTAAGAAAGAAAGAAGTTTGTAGGAGAGACTGCTACAAACTCCCCTCCTAGCGGTGTGTAGGGGGGAAGCCGCTACAACCTTAAACTGGCTGTGAGTTTACCTGATCCTCAATACAGATAGTCTTTGCCTATTTGTTTCTACGTATTTATTATTATTGTTGATTTATAGTTATGTGTTTAAAATCGTCACCAAACTAATACCAATAAACAATAAAGTGACAAGTGAACATCAGAACTGACTAACACACACACACACACAACACACACACACACACACACACACACACACACACACACACACACACACACACCCACACATACACACACACACCCAAAACACACACACACACACACACAACACACAACAACACACACACACACACACACACACACACACACACACGGAAGGAGTAAGTTACGAATCAGAACTTTTTTAGGCTTAAAGTAATCGTCCAGTCCCATTTTTTTTTTTGCCTAATTATGTTGAATGTACTTTCAAAACACCTAATCCACCAAAAATAATTGATTTCCAGGCCTTATTTCTGTATAAACACGACTTTTGTAAAAAGCGCGCGAATTTTTTTTTCTTCCCTCCAACAGGGCTACGAATGTTATTGATGACATCAGAGGAGGAAGTCCTTCTCTCTCTCTCTCATCTCTCCTCTCTCTCTCTCTCTCTCTCTCTCTCTCTCTCCTCTTTTCTCCTCTCTCTCTCTCTTCTCTCTCTCTCTCTCTCTCTCTCTCTCTCTCTCCCCTCCTCTCCTTCCTTTACTTTCTTTCCTTTCTCTCTCTCCCTTTCCTTCTCTCTCTCGTCTCTCTCTCTCTCTCTCTCTCCCTTCTCTCTCTCGTCTCTTTTCTCTCTCTCTCTCTCTCTCTCTCTCTCTCTCTCTCTCTCCTCTCTCTTCTCTCTCTCTCTCTCTCTCTCTCTCCTCTCTCCTCTCTCTCTCTCTCTCTCTCTCACTCTTTTCCTTTCCCCTCTCCCCTTCTTTCCCTTATTATTATATTTTTTTTTTTTTTTATAAACTTAATACATTGAAAACAGAAGGGGAGTTGATGTGCTAAAGTCCTCACTGGGACGCCAAGGACTATCTCTAGCAGTCTTATATTTTATTCATGACAAAATTATACAAATAATATGGAAAAAGTACAGCAATTCTCTACTATGAAATAATACTGATTCACGAGTGATTAAGAAATTATACTAACAAACTATACGCTATTACACAAATAATACAGAAAGTATACTAATATATTGATACACATATATATATAAAGAAAATTATACTAATGTATAACATTAATCTTATAATACAAATATTTAGGTCATTATTTTTATAACATTTTCTATTGCGTTAGCTCCGCTTGCAGCCAAGCATTTACGCCCGATTTGAAGGCGTGCATGGCAGTGGTGAGGTGCAGGTCGGTCTGGCGCACCAAGGTGTTCCAGAGTCGACCATAGCGGGGTAGGAAGGAGCGGAGGTAATGTTCCGTCCTCGCGAAAGGCACAGTCACTTGATGGCGATGTTGTGGGCCCCGGGGGGGACCTGGGTAGGCGCCAGCTCTGCCTAGTTNTTTCCTCCCCGTGGGGATACGTGCTGGTTAGAATTAGTAACCGGATTCCTCGTACCTACCGCGCACATGGCACGACCTATTCAGCAACCTTACGTATTGCAAGTACCTGTACCTCGAGTGTCTTGTGTTTAGTAGCGGCTTACAAAGATTTACAGACTTTCAGCGGAAAGGAACACCTCTCCTGTAACTGATTTCATCATCTAGCTACTTATATAGGTAAGTTCTGATAGTGAATACTAATTTGTGATCATTTATATTGTTGCAAGAGTAGGGACATGTATACTAATAATCGAAATAAGTGCAACAGGCCGTGCAATGGACTTCACTAAGTTAACCTGTGATTGTGTCCTTGGCGGCGATAATGTGTCGTCATTCTAAGCACTGTCTTGATGTTCCACACTGCCACAGTTCATATGGTCGTGTGTGGTGGGGCTGGCAACATGTGGCAGGCAGGTGTGGTGTTATAACCGTTGGATGTATTAATAGCTAGTTGGTCACACTGGAGAGAGAAACTCTGTTTCCAGTGAGAAGGTTAATTTTAATTGAAAAAACAATAACATATATATAAAAAAACAGATTTAACAATAAATATTACATTCGTTTATGCTCAACGCACTAATGGTGTGCGCGCTGAGTAAAGGGTGTTTGTTGAGATTAGTGAGTTACTTGTTGGTTAAAACTTGTATCAAAAGCAAACATAAAATACAGAGGTATGAAAGTATATATGAATAATGAACATTAATAAAAATAAGTTATAATAGTTGGGGCTACAACCACACGTTTTCTCTTGTGGAGCAGTGTAAGAGAGAATGTAGTTTGTAGGAGAGACTGCTACAAACTCCCCTCCTAGCGGTTTGTAGGGGAGATACCGCTACAATACTCCCCTCCTAGTGACGAGGGAGGAGGAACGAGATCTTGGTGGTGCAGCGGTGCTGCTGTTGTTACTGTTGCCGATTTGATGGGGTTGACGTGGAGGGCTGTGGTGACCAGTTGCTGCTGCTGGGCCGCACAATACCTTGGCGCATCAGAGACTCTGACTCGGCCTTGGCTTGACGGTAGCGTTGTGGAGCTAAGCGACGGGCCTTGGCGTGTACTGGTGGTCCTGTGGTCTCGATGTGACGTGGTGTTTGACGGACATAGCAGTGTTGCAGGCGTGGCAGTGTTGCAGGCGTGGCAGTGTTGCAAGCGCGGCAGTGTTGCAGGCGTGGCAGTGTTGCAGGCGTGGCAGTGTTGCCGCCATGGCAGTGTTGCCGCCGGCTGTGTTGCGGGCGTGGCAGTGTTGCGGCCATGGCAGTGTTGCCGCCTGTTGCCGCCATGGCAGTGTTGCCGCCGGCTGTGTTGCGGGCGTGGCAGTGTTGCCGCCATGGCAGTGGTGCCGCCGGCTGTGTTGCGGGCGTGGCAGTGTTGCCGCCGGCAGTGTTGCGGGCGTGGCAGTGCTGCGAGCATGGCTGGTGTTGCAGGCGTGGCAGTGTTGCGGGCGTGGCAGTGTTGCCGCCGGCTGTGTTGCGGGCGTGGCAGTGTTGCCGCCGGCAGTGTTGCGGGCGTGGCAGTGTTGCGGGCGTGGCAGTGTTGCCGCCATGGCAGTGTTGCCGTCCGGCAGTGTTGCGGGCGTGGCAGTGTTGCCGCCGTGACTGGTGTTGCAGCCTGGTGATGAGTAATCCACAGGGCGGTGAGTAATCCACAGGGCGATGAGTAATCCACAGGGCGGTGAGTAATCCACAGGGCGGTGAGTAATCCACAGGGCGGTGAGTAATCCACAGGGCGGTGAGTGGCGATAGTGGAGTAAGTTACTCTAACACCGCGGGGCAGAGGGGTAGGGTTTTGACTGAAGACTCGGGAAACCACGCTGAGGGAGCAGGGGCCGCGCTGAATGCGCGTGAGGCCGTGCTGAGGACGCAGGAAGGCATCAGAGGTTGCAGAGGCCGCGCAGAATGCGCATGAGGCAGCTGATAACGCAGTAAGGCGTCAGAGGGCGTAGAAGCCGCGCAGAGTGCGCATCAGGCCGGTGAAGACGCAGTAAGGCGTCTGAGGGGGCAGGGGCCGCGCTGAACGCGCATAAGGCCATGCCGATGATGCAAGAAGGCATCAGAGGGGGGCACAGTAGGTGTCAGGGTGGGAGGGGATAACCTTTAAGGTGGCAGCTACACTTGGTGTAGTTTCTCCCGACCTATGGCTCAGCGAAGCGAACCCCATAGTGGAGGCTAAGCTTTTTGCCTTAAGAGTGTTAGGACGAATGGGTCTAAAGACGCAGGTCCTTCCACTAGGAGAATTGTGCTCTTATATAGCACATGTTACAGCCACCTAAAGACCATAGCTACACTCCGAGGGTCACCAATTATAACCTATGGGTGTATTAATGGCTAGTTGGTCACATTGGAGAGAGAAACTCTGTTTCCAGTGAGAAGGTTAATTTTAATTTGATTTGTAAAGGTTTATTGTACAATTATAACATACAGCATATATATATACAGTACAAGCATGTACAGAAATACACACAATGCAGCAGCAAAAAGTACAAAGCGGGCATCAGCCCGCCGGTGAGGAGAGTATCCCGTCAAGCTACGGGAGGGTCGCGTGGAGGCGAGGTGACGATGAGTCACCTGCGTCACTGGGCATACGATGAAACGTATGTATTTTTATTGACTGTATATACAGTAAAAATAACATAGTAAATGAACAAACAAAAAATTACATCAAAACATAATAAAAATAAAGTCGTATACAATCAATGCAACTCATGGAGGAGCTGCCCGTGAGTTGTTGACATGGCAAACAGTGGTCAAATTAACTATTGATTTCATTTTTTACACTTTCTACTCTTCTCCGATCTACCGGTGTGAAACTTCACCCAAACCCCAGGTACCTCACCACTGCGATCGTCGAACGGTGGGCGGGCATCCCTGTCACCCGGCAGGGTAAGGCCAAAGCTGCGATGCAATGCAGCGGCATACTCCATGCCTCCACTCTTCACCGCACGCATCATGTAGCCGAGGGCCGGCTCATGCGATACGCGAGCCAACTTCAGCTCTCTTCCTGCTTTAGCAGGTGTTTCGTACTCCAGTAGAAGGTCCCACAGGCTCTTCTTATCAAGAGGTGTACACCTTGTGCTCCATCTGGGACCCCGCATCGACCTGAGCGGGGCAGGACTGGGTCGCAGCGTCACATGTCGACGGCTGCAGCTCCTCCATGGGCGGCGTCTTGTTCCCCCACGGGCTCACACTGGGTCGCGACGCCCGGCTGGTCACCGCTGGGGCGTCATCGACAGGCTGCTGCTCACGGGCCCACATTGGCTGGCGGCATCACGGCTGGGCGTCACAGCATGGCATTGCTGCGACTCCCCGCCGCAAGCCGCGGGTTCCAGCGGGGGTAGGTCTGGCGTCGCTATGGGGGCCGGTGCGTCATCCTCCACATCCACCTGGGGCGGGGTGGGGGGATCGCTCTCGGGCCTCGTCCTTCTCCTTCGTCTGGGACGCCTCCTCGTCTCGGGTGTGGCGGGTGTCCTCATTCCTGGTGCAGGGGCTGGGGGCGGTGGACAGGGCGGATCCTCGTCTCGTCTCGTCTGCTGTCGTGGGGCCGCGGAACCAGCGATCCTCCTGAGTCTGGCAGGGCATCGGAGGTTCCAGGCATGGTGTCCAGCGCTACAGTTGGGGCAACGCGGCACGGGACGTTCACCGCCCTCCCGAAGGCGGCGGATGCAGTCCCTGGTGGCGTGCTCTCCACTGCAGACGCCGCAGAGCTCCTGCCGCCGTGGACACTGGTCTTGGTAGTGTCCAAAGGCCTGGCAGCGGAAGCAGCGGACAGGTTCTTGTACATACTTGCGTACCGTGTAGCTTCCCCAGCATCCAAGGTCAAGGGTGGCAGGGGAGAACGTCCTCGCACTGTCAGCTTGACCTGCCGGGTAGGCAGTAGACGTCCGTGGCCGGCGTTGAAAGTGCACCGCTCAGCATCCTCCACGAGCGGGTGCTCCAGCACAGGGTCCAGGGGGAAGGCAGTGGGGAATCCGAGGAGAACACCTCTCCTGCTAGGCTCCCACCTTTCCAACACGATGTTCCGCGGCTGGCCATCCGCTACTTCCTGAAGGGTGGTGGCGGCGGCCAAGTGCGCTCCCCGGAGAAGAAAGTCCCCGGCGGCAGAGATGTCCATCTTGAGAGCGAGTTTGAGCTCGCTCTCCAGCCATTGCACGGTCTTGAAGGGGCTGGGGAAATCGTCGTGCTTGACGAGTTTCCAAACTGGGATTGCAGCTACCGTGGATCCACACTGGCGTGGAGGGGCCGCTCGAGGGGCCTTGCTCGTCCTCGAGCGTCTACCCTGCACGATGTAGAAGCCATCGGCGTCCATAGGGGCCTCTTGTCTCTGAGCAGCGGCCATGATGGGAGCAAGCTCAAGCTGCTCAACCACCAATGGCGAAGCGGAGAGATGGGAGAGCGGAGGAGAAGACCCGCTCTTAATGTAATGTAACACTGATGTAGGAAGAGTAGAGTAATCCACAGAGCGGTGAGTAATCCACAGGGCGGTGAGTAATCCACAGGGCGGTGAGTAATCCACAGGGGGATGAGTAATCCACAGGGCGGTGAGTAATCCACAGGGCGGTGAGTAATCCACAGGGCGGTGAGTGGCGATAGTGGAGTAAGTTACTCTAACACCGCTGGGCAGAGGGGTAGGGTTTTGACTGAGGACGCGGGAAATCACGCTGAGGGAGCAGGGGCCGCGCTGAATGCGCGTGAGGCCGTGCTGAGGACGCAGGAAGGCATCAGAGGTTGCAGAGGCCGCACAGAATGCGCATGAGGCCGCTGAGGACGCAGTAAAGCGTCAGAGGGCGTAGAAGCCGCGCAGAGTGCGCATCAGGCCGGTGAAGACGCAGTAAGGCGTCTGAGGGGGCAGGGGCCGCGCTGAACGCGCATAAGGCTGGGCTGATGACGCAAGAAAGCATCAGAGGGGGGCACAGATGGTGCTAGGGTGGGAGGGGATAACCTTTAAGGTGGCAGCTACACATGAGTGTAGTTTTTCTCCCAACCTATAGCTCAGCGAAGCGAACCCCATAATGGAGGCTAAGCTTTTTGCCTTAGGAGTGTTAGGACGAATGAGTCTTAAGACGCAGGTCCTTCCACTAGGAGAATTGTGCTCTTATATAGCACATGTTATAGCCACCTATAGACCATAGCTACACTCCGGGGGTCACCAATTATAACCGATGGGTGTATTAATAACTAGTTGGTCATACTGGAGAGAGACACTCTGACTCCAGTGGTAAGGTTCCCTGTGTCCCTTAATGAATGTTGTTAATTTTAATTGAAAAAACAATAACATATAAAAAAACAGATTTAACAATAAATATTACATTCGTTTATGCTCAACGCGCTAATGGTGTGCGCGCTGAGTAAAGGGTGTTTGTTGAGATTAGTGAGTTACTTGTTGGTTAAAACTTGTATCAAAAGCAAACATAAAATACAGAGGTATGAAAGTATATATGAATAATGAACATTAATAAAAATAAGTTATAATAGTTGGGGCTACAACCACACGTTTTTTCTTGTGGAGCAGTGTAAGAGAGAATGTAGTTTGTAGGAGAGACTGCTACAAACTCCCCTCCTAGCGGTTTGTAGGGGAGATACCGCTACAGTGTGTGGTGGGGCTGACAACATGGGTTAGGCCTGAGGTGTGGTGGGGCTGGCAACATGTGTCAGGCAGTAAGCATCGTCATTACACATCCTGTCCAGTGTCTAGAATATATAAGATATGATAAAACAACAACCCACAGCACCGAAAGTGCAGCGCGTTACCGCCGTAAGTCTCCAATATCGCCTGTGTTAATCTCGCATCACAATTCACCTTCTGTGATTTATGTGTTAACCCTATTTCAGGTCAGGAGTCATGGGTCAGGGTCACTAATCCCACGGTCCCACCACGTCTATCCACTCCTGCCCATCGCTACGTACATCTCTCTTCAGTATTCCCGTAAGTGTTTTTTGTTTGTTGGTTAATCTGTTAATTACCTCACCAAGTAACTAAAGGTACCACCAAAAGAGATCCATAGGCTACATGATTAACTACGTCCTTTAAGACTCTTTTAAGATAGGCAGCCGGGTACCTGGAACTGTCGCCGATCGGAACACTCGCTGCCGTCGTCGAGTGTTCCAATTCTTGATATTACAGGACCCAATATATACATTTAATCAGGTTTTACCCGTGTTTCAGGGATGAGATACCAGCAATAGCTTGATCATTTAGGTTAAGATAGGTGCCAATGTCCAGATTAGGTTAGATTAACCACGTCGGCGAGAGTATAAACCGGCAGCCGAGGAATGGACACTGGTCAGAGAAAGGGAAGCCTGTGACACTATAAATAGTTTTAAAAGGCAGGGAACTGAAGGGATTTGTAAGAAGTGTGAAAGGAAGGGTTAGTTACAGCTATTAGAAAAAGGTAATAGGTAAGTTCTGATGGTGAATACTAATTTGTGATCATTTATGTTTTTGCAAGAGTAGGGTTATAATGGACGAGAACTTCGCGGTCGTTTTCAGAGACACCGACAAATTTTTCCTGGCCTACAATAGGTGCTTTTTCTAATGGAGATACGTAGTTTTATTTTCCGGAAACCTATTATAAAAAAAAATTCATCACCGAATTTTATGCAAGGTCAAGGTTAGGTTAGGTTTCACCTATAATGTTAGGTTAGGTTTCACCTATAATGTTAGGTTAGGTATACTTAGAGGTTAAGGTTAGGTTAAGTTTCATTAAAACCAATAAGATTAGGTTAGGTTAGGTATTAGTAGGTTAGGTTAGTAGTAGGTTAGTGGTTAAGGTTAGGTTAGGTTTCATTAAAACCTATAAGGTTTGGTTTGGTTTGTTCTATTCAATTACTTCCCTGTTATCTGAGACCCTGACTGACGGCCAAGTTTTAGTGCTTTTTCTGATGAAGATAGTGTTTTTAATGGAAACGGCGACCATAAAATTCGGTGATGAATTATTATTATTTTTTAAATATAGGTTTTCGGAAAACAAAACTATCTCCTTTAGAAAAAGCACCTATTGTAGGCCAGTAAAAATTAGTCGGTGTCTCTGAAAACGAACGCGAAGTCCTCGTCCATTATTACCGGGGTCTGGGAATGTGGGTCTGGCATTTATGTCAGGAGAGTACAATAGGGAGTCTTGGTTGAAACTGCATATTTACCAATATTTATTACAAGTGGAAATACTGATGTTTATGGATAGAAAAGACTTTAAATTTCTTCAGTAAAAACACCAACATTACTGAGGGTATGTCTCTTGTTTATGGTATATTATTGTGTAACAGCTGTTGTTTTTTTGGGGGGCGGGGGGTTAACCTTTCTCAAGTTCATTGCAATGTATATTAGAGTTAGCTTAGTTCCTCCGGTATTATTCCAGATGAACACCGAATTCACTTTGGTGTACGAAACTATTTTTTTCTGGTGAGTTTTTATGTGTTTTGGATTACGTATTTTGCTAACCGTTTCTGTCGCAAATTACTTTTTTTCTTTTAGTTAGGTAAAGGTTAAGTTAGGTATAGGTATGGTTAGGTTAGATATGGTAAGGTTAGGTATAGGTTAGGTAAAGGTTAGGGTAGGTCTTCAGTACGGTTAGGCTAAAAAAAAAAAATTGTCATTTTTGTTGACAACTCAAAAAAAAAAAAAAAAAAAAGTGATTTCCGACAGAAACGATTAGCAAATTAATTCAAAACACATCAAAACCCACCAGAGAAAAATAATTACATCCACCAAATTGAATTCTATGTTCATCTGGAAATTTAACGTTCCTTCCCTTGCTTGGATTTTTAGGTAAAAGGCTGAATCAAGAAAGCTAACCTATATTCCTTGATTGTTTGGGTCTCATCAAGGTAAACTTTATTAGTGTTTTATTGGTTATTTATATGTTTTGGTTTGATTAAACGACCAATTTATCCGGGTAGATTAGCTTTTTTTTCTCCGCTTATATTGAATACTAGCCGCAAAGCCGCCCTCCGGGCGGACTTCTTGGCTAGCTCCTGCGGAGGGCTATTGGTGGGACTTCGGCCCACCACCTGTGTTTGGTGGGCCGAAGCAAAGCCTTCTCTATGTAAAAGCCTGAGTCTGGGAGCGCGGGATGGACGTGACGTCACGAGCTGAGTCTGCTCCGCGAGTCAGTAGGAGCCGAGCTTTCAGCATGTGAGGATGTACGGGCGGTATAAGATATACTGTTATCTTTGGAAATGTTTGTTCTATAATATTATCAAATAAAAAACCGTAAAATACACTAAAGAAATGCCATTATGAGACTCTCAAAAAATATGCATGAACTTAAACTCTTCGCCATTTAATATTTTACTCGCAAACATTTTACATGGTGAATACCAATAGAAGCGGAATTTAATTAGCTTTCCATTGTTATATTTTGTTTTCTGATAAATGAATTAGAACCATACATACATTAGCGTTAACTAAATAAATAACATCATCAAACGGGAAAAATTACCCGATTTCATGACCTTTTTTGTTAGTTAACGCTAATTTATGTATGGTTCTAATTCATTTATCAAAAAACGAAATATAGCAATGGAAAGCTAATTAAATTCCGCTTCTATTGATATTCTCCATGTAAAATGTTTTTGAGCAAAATATTAAATGGCGAAGAGTTAAAGTTCATACATATTTCTTGTGAGTCTCATAATGGCCTTTCTTTAGTCTGTTTTACGGCTTTTTATTTGATAATATTATAGAACAAACATTTCCGAAGATAACAATATATCTTTTATACTGATAAACATATATTAGGTACGAAATTACCCGATTTCATGATGTTATGTATTTAGTTAACGCTAATTTATGCATGCTGCTAATTCATTTATCAGAAAACAAAATATAGCAATGGAAAGCGAATTAAATTCCGCTTCTATTGATATTCTCCATGTAAAATGTTTTCGAGAAAAATATTAAATGGCGAAGAGTTTAAGTTCATGCATATTTCTTGAGAGTCTCATAATGGCATTTCTTTAATGTGTTTTACGGGTTTTTATTTGATAATATTATAGAACAAACATTTCCGAAGATAACAATATATCTTTTATACTGATAAACATATAATTAGGTAGGTAAACTTGTCATCTCGGTGGCCTCGCCTTATCATTACAGACGCCGTATCATTAAAACCGTGACGTCATCAATCTCAGGCGCAGGCCTTTATAGATTGAGACGGCCTTGGCCGAAGGCCCATCAAACACAGACGCTCCAGATAGCCCCTTCTAGCTTTCCTGAAATCCCATCACCCATCACCCCCCACCCATTCACTCACCCATTACCCATCACCCCCCACCCATTCACTCACCCATTACCCATCACCACACACCCATTCACTCACCCATTTCCCATCACCCCCCATCTATTCCCTCACCCATCACCCCCCACCCATTCACTCACCCATCACCCTCCCACCCATTCACTCACCCATCACCCCACACCCATTACCCATCACCCCACCCATTCACTCACCCATTACCCATCACCCTACATCAAGGTTTCCTCAATTGGAGAGAACAGAAACTCGAGAAATGCCAGTGGTCGCTGGCAGTTTTAACTCATAGGTTGGTCTACTGTGTTTTCCCTCCGCGACTAATATTTTTCATAAATCAATTTCGCGATAAATATTGATGCACCGCATCTGAATACTAAAAAAGAACGTTCTTCTGTTGTTCTAGTAAGTGTATGCATGACATGCATTACGATTGAACGTTCTAAGATAGCAATTTAATGCAAATTACTCGCCTCGAGTAGCAAAGCTTAATATATTTTTTACATGTATATTGTGGCATGTAAAATTTGGGCGATGTTCACACTGTTTTCTAAGACAGTACTGCTGCGTCTGGCAAACGCTTGTCAAAATACAATAAGCAATGCCTTGGAAAAACGAAGAATAAAGAATGCCGAAATCGGCTTGTTGCTGCGACAATGTAGGTTATAATTGTGGAGGCGACACGCCGCGGCGGGGAGATTGTGGCGGGGAGATTGAATCAAAACATTGCTACTTCACGCGTCGACTCATTGCACTTCCAGGCTTTCTATCTGATTGATACACAATAATAACAGGAACATATGACTGCCTAGGTATAGATAACTTCTAAACATACGTTATTGACTGTATAATATCATAGAGTAACATTTACCTCGCCTCCTCAACTATAACCTACTTGGTTATTTGGTTAAATACATGTTTTACAGAATCAGGCTTCTATACAATATACATATAGAAGAAAATCGTTCTTAAAATTATACTTTTGTGTTTTAAGTGCAGTGGAATAAGCCCATATTTTTCTTTCAAGTTGACCAACTTTTCACCAAATTGTGAGTTAAAAACTGCCAGCGACCACTGGCATTTCGGAGTTGCAGTTCTCTCTAATTCTCGCAACCCACTTTTTTTTCACAATTCTCGCTAATAGGCTGCTAAAAGAAAAAGAAAAAAATGATCGGATCATCTCATAAGTGGGCTTAAAACCTTCCCCTGGTCGAACTGGTTCCAAAACTGTGCCATATGAGGGGATTGGGACACTGGGGGCGGCACCTATCGCGGACAGACAGACAGACACACACACACACTTTCGTTTATATTATTATAGATTTTTTTAGATGATGAGAACCCGTTATGTACGGTTAATTTTATTATTGATTGAAAAAAGGGATATTGTACCAAAAGGCTCGTTCACATCTTCACGACTCGATGGCGACCAGCCATGAGTTCCTGAGTCATGCTGTGGTAAACACCAGTAGTCATGTAGGTTGGCGTCAGACCCCGACAGTCGACGTGGGATCGTGGGAGTCGTAAAGGGGCGCACGGGGGGTCCCGACTGGGTTGTGCATGTTCTATACACTCGGGGCGTGTCTGCGACTAAAAAATTTAACGGAAAATGTCGGCTCCGTGCTGGGACTCGTCGCCGAAGGGTCCGATCCCCTCTTATATAGTATTTTTGGCCTAGTCAAGGTGGGCAAGTGTGTGGACAACATTGTGACCGACATCAGTGGCGTGGTTCACTAAACAAGCGAAGGTCGAAAAGTGGTGTGGGGGAGGGGGGCCAGTGAGCTGCTCACATCTTAAACCACTTGGCGTCAGTCGCAGCACAGCTGGAAACAGTTGCAGCAAGACGGCTACTGTAGGTATGCATCGTGCTGCAACTGGCGGTAAATGTCGCCGCATTACGCCAACTCAAAGTTGACGTTTCAATTTTCAAATACCCCTATAGTTTGCTACTATCGTTTGCAGATTAGTCGCCTAACTATGGCAAACCGTCGGTTAACCACGCCGACTAGTGTCGGTGGAGGGGCTTTCCATATCCGGTGTCAGTCACAGCATGCCTGCGAACAGTCGTTTTAGTCCGCGACTATCGCCGACAATCGCAGGCTATTCGCCGACTAGTTGCCTACTTCGGCAACCCGAGCAAACCACGCCAATTTTGGAGCTTCAGCCCCCGCAAAATCGGCTGCAGTCGGCACCGACTGGATTGACTGGAGCAAGTCGTGACCCGTCGCCGACGCTAGTCGGTGGAGATGTGAACGGGCTTTTAGGGGACCATAAACTAACCCTTTTTTTCACTTAATAATAGAAAATAACGGTAGATAATGGGTTCTCATCATCTAAAAGAATAATTAATAAAGTACGTAAGTGGAGAAAGAAAAGCTAATCAACCCGGATAAATAGTTTGTTTAATCAAACCAAAACATAAGATAAGATCAAGTAGGTCAGTCCATATGCTTATATTGTTTGTTGATAAAGGTGGTGAGCAAGAGTGAGTGAGAATTTATCGGTTTTAAGAATGAATGTCTCGCCCACCAGCAACAATTAACTATAGCCGTATTAGCATTCATACGCAACCTACCTAACTTTATATAGTAGTATAATATGCAAAACCCACACTAAAATAAAATATGTAGTGAATATTCTTAGCATATAAATTACTTCTAACTATTTAGGTTAAATAAGCAATGTGGGAGACATCTTAGATAGGGAATTAAGGTGAGTGATAATTGGTAATGTAGGATATTTAATATTCAGGTTTAATAATTCGCATTCAAGCTTTTTAAATTTCCATAACCTTGGACTTTTTTCTTATGAACTGTTCGTGCATCTAACTAAAACCTGCCATATTAAACCATACCTATTAAAAATAATAACTTTTTTCAGCTATCATGGAATTCTTGTGGGCAATGGAACACGACAGGCTGCACTTAGAAAGGGTCTTCAGAGATCGGCTTGATCCTCTAGAGTCTAGATGTCAGTGACAACCACCACCTACGGTATTACCACCTACCCTGCCATGAGATCCTGCAGCTCTGTGAGGAGATTGAACCACAGCTTTCCAGACCCACCAATAGGACTGTAGCAATTCCAATCCACACTCAAGTCTTGGTTGCCCTGCACTTCTTTGCTAGTTAATCATTCCAGTGTGTTAGGTGACACTGTTGCTCTCAGTTAGATTACTTAAATTCCCCATACTCCATAATAGCTGACAACAAAAACAGGTTTAAAATCCAACTTAAGTAATGCATACCTGAATCAAGTACTTATGTACTATACTCAGTGGTATTTCAAAAATATAACTTCTTATTTCATCCACTGCTATTCTAATAACTGCTCATCAGCTTCAACTATTTCAACTTAATTATCAGCAAGAAAATTATGTTGGATATGTCTTGTCTTTTCCTGTTTGTAATAAAAGTGAGACTACTACAGTGTTTAAATCATCATTTTGAATTTTAATATTATTAGTATATTATAGTTGTAAAGTTGTTTGATCGAAATGTAAGCGTTTGAATTTTAGTTGTACGTACAAGGTTATTGGAAGTACTGAATCATACATAACATAACTCAGCGACTCGGAGTACATAAAATTGAATTTAGAATATGCTAAATTTTTGTCGTATACCGATTCTGTATGGCCTCAAAACGATCATGACCCCCCCCTTAGCTGCACGGGCTCTCTGCGCTTGCCAAAATCATGGGCTACACAGAAAAATTTTACCTTGCACCCCACCCTACCCTCTCCTTTTCAACTTTGTGGGTTACGTCACTGACAATGCCATTATGATTTCATTATATGTTAGACATTTTGAGTAAAATAATTCCCTTCCAAATATCACTTCATACACGGTGGAAGAACTATTTCCCTAAGGCCACCTGCGCATTTTTTATCTACCCTAAATACCTCGAACCTAACAACTGTTAAAAGCTATGGGAAAGATTCGTCACAGTGACCCTCTCCATTTTCAGACGAAACTATATTTTTCTGATAGAATATGCTGTTTTAAGAGAATCTGACCTTTGTTTTTCGTGACAATCACTAGATTTTTTTTTACCCTCTAGACCCCACCTGTAAAAAACTAGTGATCACTAGTTTTTTATCGATTTCAAAGTAAGATAAAAATGAACGAGGACTGCGCGGTCATTTTATTAGACACTGACTAGTTTTTCTTTGCCTAAAATTAGTGCTTTTTCAGATATTCTTATTTCCGGAAACCCATTATTTTATTTTATTTTGTCACCAAAACCTACGGTTACGTTTCCATTGATAACAATGTATCTCATTCAGAAAAAGCACTAAAACTTGGCCAGGAAATAATAGGCAATGTCTCAGAAAACAGAGAAGTAACGGAATTGTACGGAAACAAGTGATTCCCGCCCCGCATTCGCCAGCCGCCGAGTGATCCGCTCTGCCTAGAATATTATTATACAGAGACCCTAGCTCTGCACCGCCCTGCCGGGACCATTATTACCTTAACGGAACTGAACCTAACCTCCCCCTCGGACCCCTGGCGGGATTATTAAACTCACCCGAACCTTAACCTAACCTCCTAAAGGGTTAGGGGGCTATATAATTTCTACAATATGTATATATGTTTTGAAGGTTATGCGGAAGTTGATTAAAACTGCGCAGCATACTGAACAAAAAATAATACAGAAAACATAAGTAGTAACGGCGGTAGCAACCGCCCAGTTCTCGTCATTATAACCCAATACTCTCCTGACAACTGGGGGGGGGTGGGGGGGGGCGCAGAACCTCCTGCTAGTTAACTAACCTAACCTGGGCATTGATCACGTAACCTAACTTCAGTGGGAGGTTTTTGCCCCTTCCCAGATCCCCCTTGAGTTCTTTTTAATTTCGGTAAATTTCTAGTGTTTGCCCATACTCTCCCACTTCCCCCAAACAAGTTTGGGGACCTGTGGGCATGCGGGGTTTTCGGGAGAGCAACAAATTATGCGTCGGAAACACGTAATTTAAGAGTTGTGTAGGGGGGCTAAAATTCCCTAGATCTAGGGTAATTTCCTTATATCTAGAGAAATTTGCATAACCAAAATTAACCTAACGTAGCCAAATTTAACCTAACCTAGCTGGGGGCTTGACCCACCGATAACCTAACCTAAGCTAACCTAACCAAAGCTAACCTAACCAAATCTAATCTAACCTAACCAAATCTAACTTATCCTAGCCTAACCAAATCTAACCTAACCTCCTAGCGAGGGTTTGGGAGGGGGTTCTCGACACTTCGGTCATCATTCTATGAGGATCGTCAGGTTCACACGTCTCTGGACTCAGAAGAAATCCAATACGTTTTCCCTAGATCTAGGGAATTTTTGGAACACCCCTAACTCAAAAACTATGTGGTTGCAATGCATATTTTTTACCACAGCCAAATATCCCGCATTCCCCCAGGTCCCCAAGTCTGATTTGTGGGAGAGGGGGAGTATGGGCAAACTAGAATAATACCTTAATTTCCGACGGCTGTTGTAGGTGTTATAATTACTCCTTCTGATAAGAACGAAACGCTCAGTAAAACCACCACCGATCGTGTATTGGTTTAAACTGCACATATAGCCGGTTTATGGAACTGTCGCCGATAGAAACTCGCCGAAACGCCAACCGAGAACTCTCGCCGACAGTGGAACACTCGCCAACGTGGAAATTTTCGGCGACAGTTCCACTGGTAAGGACCGTTCACTAACCTAACCTTGATATTGGTCAACTAGCCAACATAACCTAACCACATAACCTAACTCAAGATCAAGAACTAGAACTGTCGCCAGAAATAGGAACACTCGCCGACATGAAAAATTGGAACATCCGCCGACGTCGGCGAGAATTCCTATCGGCGACAGTTCTAGGTACCATATAGCCTACCCTTTCACACTCGTTTTGCAGACCTATAACTAACAGTAGAAAGGTGAAAAATACTTTAATCCAGGGGGGTCTTTCTTAAAAGACGAGCCCCTGTCCACCCAGCAGTTAATGGGTACCGGGTGTTAGCCGGGGGTTTGTGACCCCCCTCCCGGGGTGGTGGCTTCGGCCAACACTAATGCTGCAGCGGTAGTTCACTATGGATCTGAGGCATTATCCTCTAAACAAACAAACAAACAAAACCCACTGGTCATGTTATACATACACAAATATTAGCCAAATTCTCCACTTTTTCTCCTTGACAGATAATTATTTGATTGATTGATTTAATGCCTAAAAAGGTGAATGTGCCAGATCCTTGACAGATAAGAAGACGAAGAATTATTGCATATGTGTAGAATCACACACGGACACATCATATCAGGCTATTTTGTTGTGTTTTTCAGGAAAAGTCATGATTTTTTTTAATAGATTACCTCGTATCAGGTGACAGGCGTGCAAAACGAACCTTTATGATGCACAATAATGATAAATAAGCTCTTGAGACATCATTTACTACAATTATGAAGGTATGATACATGAACTTTAAATGAAATTTGTTTGTAAACAAAAGCACCTGTAAGCCCAACACGCATCATGTAAGCGTGGAGATGATTGGCTGTGCGCGACACGAGACCCCTCTGGTGGCTACCAGCGGCAATGGACCTCGTAGCTTACTAGATGCTTACAATATCGTTGCCGAATACAGTTTTGCCATCTCTCGTAGCGGTCTAGTAACTTCGACCTCGTAACAGGGTATCGCTGGTAAGTTTGCTGAATCCGGCCCCAGGTATACAGTGGTCTATGTGAAGGGTTATGGTACTCTCGTCTTCAGATCTGTCGATCGTCCCCGTCGGCGAGTTACAACATTTTCACGTTCTCAACAAGTGTGAGAGATCTCTAAGAACCAAAATTGGAGCATAATGCATCAGCGAAAACGTTTCCGGTCTGCTTTTGATAGCATAATTAGTAAAATTAGAAGAACTACGTCTGGTGTTATGGTTAAACGACTCGCTAAAGTTATTTCACCAGACTTGACGCTCTCCTATCGTCATGTCATACCATTTTAGCTCTATTAGTGTGGTCCGAAAGTTAAGCCCGTGCTACTAAATGTACACCTTATGCTAATTTGTGCCCTAATATCAGCGAAATTCTGTAAAAACTACTACATTACAGCTAGCGACTATCGTCAGGCTGATAAGACATGATAATTCTTTCACCAGATTTAATATTGTCCTGTCAGGTATTACACTGCTCAGCGTACCATGCAAGCCCATCTATTGCTGACACGGATTCGCAGTCATCTGGTGAAGCATCAGAGACCTCAGCACTCTGGGTTCACGCCTGGTAAGTCAACAACGGACCGTATCCTAGCGCTTCGTGTCCTGGTGGAACGCCGACGTGAGTTTCGACAGGGGATGCTTGTAGCCTATGTTGATCTCAAGAAGGCGTTTGACTCAGTGCATCGTGAGTCACTCTGGGATCTTCTGCGACTTCGCGGGATTCCTGCAAAGACTATTGGTTTGATAACTGGTCTGTATTCTGGGACTGAGAGTGCTGTGAAGTGTGGGGCAGGTGTATCCAGCTTCTTTCCTGTGAATACAGGAGTGAGGCAAGGGTGTGTGCTTGCCCCATCACTTTTCAACGCTTGTATGGACTGGGTATTGGACAAGGTTGTAGATCAAAGTGATTGTGGAGCATCCGTCGGCAACACCAAGATCACTGATCTTGTTTTTGCCGATGATGCAGTAATCTTTGCTGAGTCGCTGGAGGTCCTGGTGATGGCTCTCGAGGCGCTGCACGAGGAGGCAAAGCCTTTAGGACTTGAGGTCTACTGGCTTAAGACCAAGGTCCAGGTGTTTGGAGACTTACTAGATGAAGCAGTACAGTCTGTTCATGCGTGTGGCGAGGACATTGAGATCTTGGAAAGTTTTACATACCGTGGTAGCGCAGTCTATAATGACGGCGGGTCACGTCAAGAAGTCTTACGGCGGATTGGCATAGCCCACGGTGTTATGGACTCGCTCAGCGGGAGTATTTGGCGTTGTCGGTACCTGTGCAGGAGGACAAAGATCCGGATCTTCAAGTCGCTTGTGATCCCTGTCTTACTCTATGGTTGTGAGACATGGACACTAAATAGTGACTTGAAGAGACAAATCAATGCCTTTGGTAATAAGTGTCTTCGCAGAATCATGGGGTATCGCTGGGATGATTACGTGTCAAATCAGCGATTGCACCGTGAGACTGAATCGAGGCCTATTACCTGCATAGTCCGTCAGCGCCAACTTCGGCTATATGGGCATGTGACACGCTACCCTGAAACCGATCCTTCCCATCGGGTTGTATCTGTAAGAAACAATCCGGCGTGTAGGAGGCCAAGGGGGCGCCCACAAGGCTCGTGACTGGGGCAAGTTGATGTTTCTTGTCGAGAGCTGCTTGGTATGGGAAAGGAGCCTGCATGGGAACTCGCGCGTGGTGACCCACGGGAGTGGCGTTGTAGGGTGGGCGAGGCGACGCGCCCCCCGGCGTATGCCCCTAATGATTGATTGATTGATTGTCATGTCATTAACCTTGTATATTCTTGTTCGTGGTCTTAAGGTAAATCCATGCCTTTGAATGCACATCTTGTCACCTCTCTTTCAAATTTATGGAGAGCATTGATATATAAGTTACGGGCTCACACCTGATTGAAAATCAGCCCGCTTGAAGTGTAGAGAGGGCTCGTAGGACTTGTAACAACACACACACACACAACACACACACACACACTCCACACTTACAGGGTACTCCGTAGTGTAGGGGAAGCACGCTCGGTTCACAACCGAGAAGTCCCGGGTTCGATCCACGGGCGGAGCGGAAACAGATGGATTGTTTCCTTAAAACCCGAACCCCTGTCCACCCAGCAGTGAATGGGTACCGGGTATTAGCTGGGGGTTTGTGACCCCCCTCCCGGGGTGCTGGTTTCGGCCAACACTAAGCACAAAGGATGAATGATAAAAATGTTGATATGGAGACGGGGCCATACGAGCAGTGCTCTGGCCCAGGACCGGTATTACCAAAACTTAATCATAGCTATGACAGAAATGTATCATTACTCTTGAATATCATAAATTTTTATCATACGCCATTTATCATAAGTTTGGAATCTAGCACATTTTTTTATCATAGGCGTCTGCTAAATATAGCGTCATTGTTTCTTTAAAATGGTTATATAATCAGTAAATTCATCCTTTGACCACGTTTTATGGATTGATACTTCTTCCATTATGTTTATAAGGCCTCTTCCATTTGCGACATTTCTAGAACCAGTTCACGGAACCCAAGAATTCAGGCGTTCCATTTGCGCACGAAAACCTGGGTCCGAGGCAAAGCGCGTAGTGACTCAGCAAAACCCGTGAACTTTCTCTACTCACATAGGCAGGTGGGTAGCTTGGGTAGAGTTTTCAGTTCATAACAAACAATGGTCGCCTTGGGCCCTATTTCTCTTATCGTGAAGGGTTTTCCGCATGCACGAGTCGGAGAGGATGTCAGACGGCATACAAGAGGCCATACGGCATACAAGGTGGAGGCCATGCGTTCCCGCGATCTTAAACTTGATATGATCCCTTCACATAACAGCTAGCTGAGTTACCACTCTCTCTCTCTCTCTCTCTCTCTCTCTCTCTCTTTTTTTTTTTTTTTTTTTGCCTCGCCAGCTGAGTATGTTTGTAAACAATAAACGGGGTTTTTGCGTTCCATTTGTGACACGCGAACCCAACACTGAACCCAGAACCCAACCCTGAACTGAAAGAACTGGTTCATGCAACTTGGGCACAAATGGAAGAGGCCTATAACATGTTTAGGGCAGTGACACAGAGAGTAATGTAGTAATTCATTCCCGAAAATAAGGCATATAGATGTACCGTTGAGCAGTATCTGTGTAAACACGGGGCAGAGTTGCCAGATGGCGATGTTTTCGATCTAAAAGCTGTTTGTACAAAGTTGGTGAGGAACAATATGCCCTCACACGGTCTACTCGGTATTTCCTAATCAGCTGTGCATCACTCAGCTCACTCAACACATCCCTATGTGGGCGAATATTCCTTCACTGAGGCTGTTATTGTGTCTCGGCCCTGTTGACAGCTGGAAAGTTTATCATAGTCGCGGGGCCGTTATCATAGTCGCGCTAGAACTCGGTGAACCCACTCTAAAGCCCGGTTCCCACCTTCCCGCTCGTACGGCCGCCATACAACAACAATGACGTCACCATCATCACCGCTTGAGTGGTATTTGTGGTAACTGGGCACAGTTGGCAACTCCGCTCGAGCGGACACCGCTGAGCGGGAGAGATGACTTGAATTTAACTTTGTACGGCGGCCGTACAGCGGTACGGCGGTGCAGTAGACTTTGTTGTGACGTCATTGTTACGTCTATGTTGTTGTACGGCGGCCGTACAAGCGGGAAGGTGGGAACCGGGCTTTAGCCTCCCGCGCGGTTTGTGATAGTCCCCCCACAATTTATGATATCCGCCAGCCAGTTGTGACTAAAATGGGCTATTTTGTCCAGCTATGATAAACGTTCTTAACTATGATCTCTTTGGTAATACCGGTCCTGCAAAATACAACTAGATGAATACACACACACACACACACACACACACACACACACACACACACAATAATTTCCCCACCTGGCAGGCTGCTCATCACCATGGTCGCACCCAAGACTGCCGCCGCTACAAGCACTTCTGTCATCCCCATCATCGATGGTCGTTGATTGGTGTCCTATCACCTGTGCAGTGTGCACATAGCAGTAATAACGATAAAAAATGTTAATAATAGTAATTACAAAGATAATGACAATGATAGTAATAACGATAGATAGTAATAGAAATGGTAATAGTAGTGATGATAATGATGATAATTATGATAAAAATGAAAATATTGATATCAATAATAATGATAATAACAATAATAGGTGATGAAATAGACATGGGCTGAATAGCGAGCACTTTTTTTATCATATAGTTTCGCCCATGGGGCTTCGTGAGAGGATATAAGAAGCCCCATGGCCGAAATAAGTTTGGAATAACAGTGCTCCCTTCTCAGCCCGTGTCTCTTTCACCTTTGTTTATTACTCTTGTCAGTACGTCCACACAATAATAATAATAATAATAATAGTAATGATGGGAATGATAAAGCTAATAACGTGATACCATATAATATATAGACATGTTATGTAGTAATACACGTATAATAAGTCTAATTATAGTCTATGAAATGTACTCAATAAAGCCAGACACGTGCAGAGTTGATGTGGGTGCAAGGCTAACCACCAGGGCATCATCGAAAGATACTTTGAATCCGAATTAAGTCGTAATAGTGCTATGCATAGACCACTGTATACCGACTGCACACGCGACAATGTTTTGAATTGCGGAGCTGCATAGGGGCCTGCGACTTCGAGGGATTCTTGCAAGGACTATTGGTTTGATAACTGGTCTGTATTCTGGGACTGAGAGTGCTGTGAAGTGTGGGGCAGATGTATCCAGCTTCTTTCCTGTGAATACAGGGTGAGGCAAGGGTGCATCCTTGTCCCATCACTTTTCAACGCTTTTTTGGGACTGGGTATTGGACAAGGTTTGTAGATCAAAGTGATTGTGGAGCATCCGTCGGCAACACCAAGATCACTGATCTTGTTTTTGCCGATGATGCAGTAATCTTTGCTGAGTCGCTGGAGGTCCTGGTGATGGCTCTCGAGGTGCTGCACGAGGAGGCAAAGCATTTGGGACTTGAGGTCTCATGGCTCAAGACCAAGGTCCAGGTGTTTGGAGACTTACTAGATGAAGCAGTACAGTCTGTTCATGCGTGTGGCGAGGACATTGAGATCTTGGAAAGTTTTTACATACCTTGGTAGCGCAGTCCATAATGACGGCGGGTCACGTCAAGAAGTCTTACGGCGGATTGGCATAGCCCACGGTGCTATGGACTCGCTCAGCGGGAGTATTTGGCGTTGTCGGTACCTGTGCAGAAGGACAAAGATCCGGATCTTCAAGTTGCTTGTGATCCCTGTCTTACTCTATGGTTGTGAGACATGGACACTAAATAGTGACTTGAAGAGACAACTCAATGCCTTTGGTAATAAGTGTCTTCGCAGAATCATGGGGTATCGCTGGGATGATTACGTGTCAAATCAGCGATGCACCGTGAGACTGAATCGAGGCCTATTACCTGCATAGTCCGTCAGCGCCAACTTCGGCTATATGGGCATGTGGCACGCTACCCTGAAACCGATCCTTCCCATCGAGTTGTATCTGTAAGAGACAATCCTGCGTGAAGGAGGCCAAGGGGGCGCCCACAAGGCTCGTGGCTGGGGCAAGTTGATGTTTCTTGTCGAGAGCTGCTTGGTATGGGAAAGGAGTCTGCATGGGAACTCGCGCGTGGTGACCCCCGGGAGTGGCGTCGTAGGGTGGGCGAGGCGACGCGCCCCCCGGCGTATGCCCCCAATGATTGATTGAATGATAGGGGCCTGCGGGCGCCCGACAAAGAGATATAGTGGTCTATGGACTATCATATAGTCTGGTTTATCAGTATATATGATATACTGTAATCTTCGTAAATGTTTGTTCTATAATATTATCAAATAAAAAACAGTAAAACACGGTAAAGAAATGCCATTACGAGACTATGAAGAAATTTGCATGAACTTAATATTCCCTTAACTCTTCGACATTTAAAACCTTGCGAGTCAACTTTTATCATGAAGGGTATCAATAGAAGCGCAATTTTATTAGCTTTCCATTGCTATATTTCGTTATGTTGATAAATTCATTAGAACTATGCATAAAATAGCGTTAAATAAATAAATAAAATCATCAATCGGGTAATTTTCCCGATTGATGAGGTTATTTATTTAGTTAACGCTAATTTATACATGGTGCTAATTCATTTATCAGAAAACGAAATATATAAGTAAATAAATAACATCATCAATCGGGAAAATTACCCGATTGATGATTTTATTTATTTATTTAACGCTAATTTATGCATGTTTCTAATTAATTTATCAGATAACGAAATATAGCAATGGAAAGCTAATACAAGTGCGCTTCTATTGATACCCTTCATAATAAAAGTTGACTCGCAAAGTTTTAAATGGCGAAGGGTTGAAATGAATGTTCATGCATATTTCTTCATAGTCTCGTATTGGCATTTCTTTACCGTGTTTTACTGTTTTTTATTTGATATTATAGAACAAACATTTACGAAGATTACAGTATATCATATATATTGATAAACCAGTCTATGATGCGTATATATGTATATGAATCCGAGCGGCCCTCCGACTTCAAGGCAAGTTCAGGCCCATGTGCAACAGGCCGATATTCCGTGGGCAGTCCAGGTATACAGTGGTTTATGTGCTATGTAAAACCTTTGTAACGGTATCCTTTCTCTGTGTGTGTTTGGTTTTCGCAAATTCAATACTCGGGTTGTGTTGGTCATGGAAACGCTGTTGACCCAAGGGAAGCCATTGCTTTTTGGGAAATATCACCTGTAATGAGAGTTTGACCTCAAGGAAACGTCACACGGTTGAGTAGATTAGCACTGCTGCGAAGTGTGCGAAGTGTGGCGCAGCGTTTGCTCAACAATGTATATCACAATATTACTAAAGGAAAAAATACAATAGTACCATTATATCTAGCCAGCACCATCACTTGAAGATTATCTAAGGTACGATAGAACGGAACACCAACTCTGGTCAAAGAGACGCTATATATATATACCGTGTGATGGATGACATCTTAACTTACCGCTATGCACTGGCCATCCCGTAGGTTTTCTTACACTCAAATACCATTGTTTGTTTCGACCTCTTTATCCTCTTCTTGGTGATGTAAGGGTCGAGCGCATCTGTCCCAGTCGAGGATCATGCGTGTTCCAGGACATGAGTGCTGATTGGCTTAGGCTTGAAGGTTGTGCTCGTGACTGGTGCAAATGATCGGCCTCTAAATGTTGCTAAGAAGTTTGATTGTTGGCTGTTTGAAGCTTTTTGTTTAAGACAAGGCAAAATGTTTAACACCATTGATCAAGGAGTCATATTTGAAAAAAATGTTTTGACACCTTGACGAGACAGATCACGTTGGTAGAGACAAAATAAATATATTATAAGGCAAGAAAAAAAAATGAGAAGAGGCAAGTAGAGTACCGCAAAAATGTTGCAAGAAGAACAGAAATAAGAGTACAGGGAGAAAGGAAGGAAGGGAAGGGAGAGAGGGAGGGCATTGCAGGAAGTATTATTTATGTGAGGAGTAAAGTTTTGTAACCCTTTTTAAATGGGGAAAATTTCCCTTTTTTGTTTACCAGCTTTTTTCAAATTTTGGAAGGAGGGATAGTAAAGGGAACAAAAACCTTTTCTTTCCCAAAATTTTTTCCTTTGTTTCCCCCCTTCCTCTCTTTCACCCATTTTTTCTAACTTCGAGATATATATTGTTGGATTAGGTTTGTAAGATTAAAAATGTTTGTTTATTGTTTTTCCCAGTTTTTACCCCATGGGGGGGGTTTCTAAGGGCCCCATGAGGAGTGGTAGAGTAAAATTTTTTTTAAACTTTTACCCACGAAGATTTTCTTTAAAAGCACCCTTACTTTTCCAAATCCCTTCCCATATGTAAATTTTCAAAAAAAGAACACTTTTAAAAATAATTTATTTTAATCATCATGACTGTCTATGTGTCTATCTATACACGTGGAAAAAAAAAACCCACAAAAAACTTTCCCAATTTTTTTTTTTTAAAATAGGCATAGCAACAAAAATTGTTTTTTTAGTTTTTTTTTAATTCGAAAAATTTAAAATAATGTTTTTGCCCTGCAGGTGTTTAAAACCCTTTTATGCACGAAATTGTTTTAAAAAAAATTATTACTTAAATTAAATAATTACATATCCGTTATGTAATATGTTACAAATTTGTCCTCAAACTTGGGAATAAAAAATACAAAAATAATATATTTTGTTCCTTTTTTTTGTAGGGAAAAAGGCGGGAAAAAAACTGGCAAGCTGAAAAAAACATGGCATGTACGTATATTAAAATAAAAAATGTCAGAAAGATTCATGCATTTCAAAACAGCACAAAGGACAATTAAATATATTTTTAGATTTAAATTTTCTTATTTTTGTTTATGGAGAACACAATATTTGTGATGTTTTTGACCAAGCTATACAAAATGTAGCAAAAGTATATTTCAGATTTTCTTTTGTTAATGCAACTCAATTATTATATGATTAACTTATACATCGCTGTTATGATAACTATGGCCATGTAGTAGATACAGAAAAACTCAAGTTTTGTTGCTATTTTATCACTTAAGTTGCTGCCCGAGTTCAGAAAACTAAAAAAGGAAAAGACGAAGATTTATTTTTTGTTAGAAACCCGCAGAGGATGGGATTTCCCGACAAATTGTTTTATTGGAAAGGGAAACACTTTTCTATTTTTGGGGCAGAGTGGGGGGATGCAATTTTGCTTGTTCTAAAGGGAAACCTCATAAAAATTATTCAAATATATTTGTTCAAACATTTAAATTTAAAAATTTTTTTAACTACGTATTTGAGTAAGTTTCATTATATTTTTTTCCTTTTTACATCAAAAGGGATTGACCCCCCCCCAAAAAAGAGCAAAAAAAAATCCCCAGAAAGGCCCTCCCCCTACAGCCCGATTTGGGGCAGGCTAGTTTAAAGGGGGGGACGGTCTTTTCATTATAAAGTTTGTCTTTTTTTTCCTTTTCCTCTCTCTCTCTCTCTCTCTCTCCTCTCTCTCTCCCCTCTCTCTCTCCCCTCTCCTCTCTCCTCTCTCTCTCTCTCTCTCCCCCTCTCTTTTTCTCTCTCCAAAAAAACACACACACACAGGGCACACATTTAGCAGGCTACCCCACTATGTATTTAGGCCCCCCTCCCTTCCCTTTTTTCCATTCTTCGAGTGGTTAATTTCCCTTTCCTCGTTTTTCCCCTTTTCCCGTTTTTTTTTTTTTTCATTTTGTCGATCTTTATAAAAAAGTTAAATTACCCGGAGCGCCCCCGTTAGTGGACAGGAAAACAGACAGTGGTGAGTGCCCCAAATTTGCGGGTTTAAAGAGGGGGACGAGTGATATTTTCCTTCTCGCAGAAAAAAACATGCAAGGGAAATTTTTGGGTGAGGGCTATGACAAAATTTTGGGACACGAACACACACACACACACACACCCCACAAAAACACAACACCCCACAAACCCACACACACCCCACACACAAACAAAACACACCATAAAGCGCGATGGTTTAGGTTGATAAACGTGCTGGATCCCATTTGTGGGTAGGCGGTTGGAATCCTCGCGCTCCGGGGGATATTTCAGACAAATTCGGGCGGTTTCTGTCCCCCCGCCCAAAGGGGGTTGGGGGGGGTGGTGTGTGAGGTTTCCCCGCATTGCCCCCAAAAATCAGGATAATGAGCCCCCAAGGTGACGGAGGGGGAAAAAATGGCGATCGCCCAGCCAGCTCGCGGGGACCAAAACCGTGGGTGAATTTAAAACACCCCAAAGTTAGGAAAAGTAGAGTTTTGAAACATTTATATTTAAAATATGAAATAGTAAACATTATATATATATATATATATATATATATATATATATATATATGTGGTGTATAATATATATATATATATATATATATATATATATATATATGTGTGTGTATGATATATATATATATATATATATTATATATATATATATATATATATATATATATATATATATATATATATATATATATTATATATATATATATATATATATATATATATATATATATATATATTATATATATATATAGGGGAGGCGATAGCGGAGTGGTTAGCGTCTCCGACTGGCGTTCTCGGTGACCCGAGTTCGATACCCGAAGAAAACCAAAACCTTTCTGCACCGTCGAGTGGCTTAAGAACACCCACATGCCCTGCCTATCAACTCTAACTTCGATTGCGAGTGTATCGGAGGACACAGGAGGGCGGCATGAGCCTCTAATCACAGGCGTCACTATAAGAATCCTGCCTGCGCCACCACGGGCGAGGACCAACCATCAGAGCCCTCAAGTGAACCTCCAGAGCCTACCATCCGAGCCCTGGGTCACCACTGCCTACAGGCGCTATAGGCACAAATGTAATAAAAAAAAATATATATATATATATGTATATATAATATATAGTTATAGTTATATATATATATATATATATATATATATATATATATATATATATAGAGAGAGAGAGAGAGAGAGAGAGAGAGAGAGAGAGAGAGAGAGAGAGAGAGAGAGAGAGAGTATATACGGGCAGGAGATTTTCTCTGAGACAGATCTCGTTAAAAGTGATAGCTAGTTCAGCGTTTATTATCTTCTTAAAAGATATTTTCTCTTTGTCTTAAGAGTGTCTTATTCTCTTTTGTAATCACTTGTATGACTTCGCCGTAGCTTGTCATGTTTGCTGTGTCGCGATTTCGTGTCTAAGAACCCTTCTTCAGCAGCATATGAAAGATATTTTCTCCTCAGGAGTTGAGGTGAGCATGATTAAGATGAGAGGTGGAGCGCTATTTATAGCCGGTCTGCCTGCCACGCAGCCTATTAGCGGCATCGGTGATTGGTAGATAGCTTTTGCTTCTCGTCTTCTTGAGTGGGTGACGCTGATTGGTTGTTTGGTCTTCGCTTGGCTTTTCTGTGAGTGGGCTGTTATTTGCTTTTGTTCTTTTCATGCTGAGTAGAGCTTGTAGATCATTTGCCTGTACGTTAAGTTTGGGATTGATCTCTTTTATGTACAGCGCTTCTAGGATGGGAAGTCGCCGCACATCTGCACACATGTCAACCAATTCTGTATTTTCTTCTATAAATTTTCTTGTTATGATGATGCCATGTTGTTCTAATAGGTGACTTTTTGGGGCTCCGGAAGTTAGGTGGCAAGTAAGACGTCTGGACAGCTTCGTTGTCGTCATGCCGATGTAGGATGAGGGGAGGACTTCAGTTTCCTCTTTTGCATGTGATCCTATATACGACATGGGACTTTTGTTTTGTCTCCTTCGTCTGGCTTGGGCTGTTACGGAGAAGGAGGTTGCTGGTGTTCTTGTTTTTGTAGTAAATTTGTAGTTTTATTCTCCTCTTGGTCTGCAGGTTTCACGTTACGGTGGACGATTTGTGATATTATTCTTTCTTGTTCCTGGTGAGCGGTGGAGAAGAAAGCCCGGTAGAAGATAGTTATGTCTTGACTCTTTTTTGTGGCGTTAGGGTTGTACCAGTTCTCCAAGATTTTCTTAGTCTGACGGTTGATGTCTCTCTCGCTGAAGCCGTTGTTGATGAGGACTTGAGTGGATCGCTCGATTTCTTTGTGCATAAGTTGCCATGTACTGCAGTGTGTGAGAGCTCTTCTGATGTAAGCACCGATTGTGGAGTCTTTATATCTCTGTGGGCATTCGCTTTCTCCGTTGAGGCAGTGTCCGGTGTTCGTTGGTTTTACGTAGACGTTTGTGATGAATGATTCTTCTTCCTGCGTAACAAGGACGTCTAAGAACGGCATTGATTTGTCTGAGCTGCTTTCTATGGTGAAGGTGAGGCCTGAAGTATCTTGTAGACAGAGCTTCAGCTGTTCTGCTTCGTAGTGACTTGTTGTTTTGATGAAGATGTCATCGATGTAGCGGCAGTATATGTCGGGCTTGCTTATTTTCTTGAATACTTCTACGCAGCCCATGAAGAAGTTTGCCAACAATACTCCTAAGGGAGAGCCCATAGCGACGCAGTCTATTTGTTGATACTTGTTCCCTCGGGGAGAGGTAAAAGGTGCTTCTTTAGTGCAGCATTCGAGGACTCCACGTAGTACAGGTTCCGGGACGTCAAGCGGCGGGATGGAGTCATTGTTATACACCCGGTTGATGATGTAGTTGATGGTACGGTCAACAGGTACGTTGGTGAAGAGGGACTAGACATCAAGCGAAGCGATTGTACCTCTGGCGTTGTGGGTCTTGAGTATGTCTAGAAACTCTGATGCTGATTGAAGGCTGTAGGCATTGGGTGCGTATGGAGTCAAATTACCACACAGCTTCTTTGCGAGGTGGTACGTCGGCGTCGGTATTTGGGATATTATCGGACGAAGTTTATTGCCCGGCTTGTGTCTTGATATTGCCGTAGCAGTAACCCATGCCGTATTCCCCAGAGAGCTTTCCAAATTTGATGGTGGTGTTGGCAGAATTGTTCTTGCTTATCAATTTGTTGATTTTTAACTTGAGGGCTTCAGTGGGGTCTTTATTGATCTTGGCGAACTGTTTTCTTCTAGAAAAGAAAATTTCTAGAAGAAAATACAGAATTGGTTGACATGTGTGCAGATGTGCGGCGACTTCCCATCCTAGAAGCGCTGTACATAAAAGAGATCAATCCCAAACTTAACGTACAGGCAAACGATCTACAAGCTCTACTCAGCATGAAAAGAACAAAAGCAAATAACAGCCCACTCACAGAAAAGCCAAGCGAAGACCAAACAACCAATCAGCGTCACCCACTCAAGAAGACGAGAAGCAAAAGCTATCTACCAATCACCGATGCCGCTAATAGGCTGCGTGGCAGGCAGACCGGCTATAAATAGCGCTCCACCTCGCATCTTAATCATGCTCACCTCAACTCCTGAGGAGAAAATATCTTCCATATGCTGCTGAAGAAGGGTTCTTAGACCCGAAATCGCGACACAGCAAACATGACAAGCTACGGCGAAGTCATACAAGTGATTACAAAAGAGAATAAGACACTCTTAAAACAAAGAGAAAATATCTTTAAGAAGATAATAAACGCTGAACTAGCTATCACTTTTAACGAGATATATATAATATATATAAAATAATGGTCCCTCAAGGGCTTATAGTTTAGTAGTTCTCCATCCTTCAACTTTCAACACAACTTCGTCAAAAAATGTTTGGTTGACTTTTAATTTATCTGCCTGTGTTCAGATACTACTTGCAGGAAGAACTGTTTTTGCTCCTCTTGCCGAGTGAGGCTTCTATTGAAGTCTTGGGGGATTTTTGACCCCTTTTTCAAAGTCGTTGCCCCACTGAAAAAACGACTGAAAAGCTTTTTTTCCCGTAGTGGTTGGATGTTTTCCCCAATTTTTTTGGGTTAATAAAAGAAATTTTATAAGGGCCCCTTTTGGGTGCAGAAGCCCAGCCAGCTGGGGTCTCTTGGGATCGTTCCCAATGTAAATTTTCCAATCTTTTTTAGGAGGATCATCCTCGCCTTCTTTAAAAACCTCAGGGCCCCCTGACCATCTTCTGTTTTTTTCCTCTTACTGATACCCGGGGGACTTAAAAGAGAGCAAGGGGCAATAAATTGGTCCCCTCAGGTCCCAAAGGTGCCGCATCTTTGGCACCTGAAGTAACTTTTTTGGACTCCCTTTTTGAGGTTTTGGTATTTTTCCCCGATACCCTTCAAAAAAAGGTTTTTTTAAATTGGGGGGAAATTTAAAATCTCGGGAGCTCTGAACCAGTTTTTTAAACTACTCTACTAAGGCAAACAAAAAAAATTTCCTAAATGCTCGCTCCTCAAAAGATGTCTTGGGAAAAATTCCCCCCGGAAAAGTAAGATTTTTAACGTTAAAAAAACCTTGGCCTTTCCAGCGAGCCAATCCCATTGCACCGGGGTTTTTTAAATTTTTATCCCTTTTGGAGGTTCATCCAAGGAAGAGAAATAAAATTTCCCAGGAAACTCCTTGAAAATCATCTCTCACGTGTGATTTTTAAAAGGGAAACCCCAAACAATTCCCGTCCCAGTGACAAAACGTGCTTCCGTTTTTAAAAATGCACTTAGGTCAACCAAGGGCCCATTTTCCCTTGAATGGGATTAAAGATTTAAAACACCCGGCCACTGGAGCACCAAATTTCCTTTAAAACACACCCCCAAATGAGGATTTCCAACAGGGGATGGCAAAAGGGCGAGGTGTAAGGGGGAATTTCCCCCTTTAAAAGCCCCGTCCACACTGTGCCTCATGCAGAGAAAACCGGGGCCCGGTGGGGGTTTTTTGGAATCCCCACCCGGGAAGTTTTCCAGCCCTGTGTCTCACTGACATGGCGGGCAAGGAAACGGGCACTAAACCCCCCCGGAGAGAACGCGCTTCAACGCCCCGTCAGTTTTAAAAAGGGGGCTATCCCCCACGGGGGCTTTTCTTCGGGACTGTTTCACCCAAAAATTTTTGCCTTTTGGTCGGACGTTTGGCGAACTTCGGGGTCATTTAAACCGAACTTGTGCGACAAAAGGGGTTTTTTTGTAAAAATACAAAATGTTGCTTTTTTTCGCCCCAAACCCTACCTTAGGCAAAAAAAGTCTATATTTTTTCTGAAAGGGTTAAAAATAGTTTTGGGGCAAATTTTTAACCCTTTGGAAATGCCCCCCAATCATATAATATACTTTAAACGGGGAATTTTTAAATTTACAGATCAGTCAATTATATATGGGAAAAATTTCTGAAATGTAAAGCTGATTTAAATGTGTATACTGTAGCTACTTTTTTAAAAATTTTGCGCCAAAATTTGTTTTCATCTCTCTTCGTTTGATTTTTCCCATACTGGAAAGGTATTCTGTGGCCCCGGGGATGCTGAGCGGGCCCTTGTGGAAAGGGGGGGGTGGGGGCCAGTGCTGGGGGAAACAAAAACTCATCAAAATTCCCAAAAAAAAAGTCCTCAAGCGACACATCTACAGCCACATTGTTTTGCACCTAAAAGGGGAAAATTTTTCCACTATTGATGGCATAGGGCCAGGAAAGGGAGTATTTTTAGAAAGTAATAAGAAATGAGTATTTAGGGGGTTTAGATGAGTGGTAATAGAGTATCTTTAAATGTAGATGTCGGGGGAAATGTAAATATCCCAGGGAGGGTACCGGGAAACCTGCCCCGCCGAAAAGGAATTCTCGCCGCCCATCGGCGGGGTTTTTCAAATTAATTTCGGCGAGTTTTTCCCTATTTTGGGGGGTGACATTTCCCAAATTTTTCTTGATCATATTTTTTACTGCCCCCAAATTTAATACTTTAACAACTTTTACGGTAAATATTCCACGGGAAATTAAAAAGGGCCCTTCCATATCCCCAACCCCCCCGGGGCAATCGCGCCCCATAAAATTTATTTTTTTTCGGGGCTTAAAAAACTCAGTAAAACCTAAACCCAAAACCACCCTAAGCCTAGCATCCCCTTTAAACCCAAACCCTTAACAAAATTTTTTAAATCTAACCTAACCAAAAATTTCCTTTTTACAACCTAACCCCACCCAATTTTTATATAAAAAGAATGTTCGTTTTTTGGGGTTTTCCGGAAGTAAATAGCTACTGCATATTATACTGACCCCGGAAAATAATAGAAAAAAAGTAAGCTGTAAGGCTTGTGGAGCCCCCCAAAACCTCCTGCGGAATAGGAACCATTTTAAATTTTTTGTTTCTGATTCGGGTTTATTAAATACCAGCAACAGCCTGAAAGGGGGTTTGGGTTTTTATGTGGTTAGGTCATTTTGGCCAAAAACCCCAAATTTCCAATTAGGTTAGTAAAAGGGCGGGGGGGTCTGGGGTGGCGAAACCCCCCAGACCTTGATTTCTCAGCCCCCTTTAGTTAGTTCATTTTTTAAATTTTGAAATACCCCTAGATTGTTTTAAAATTTTGGACCGAAATGATTGCAGATGATTAAAAATGAGGTAATTTTTTTAAAATTAAAATTTTAAACCCTAAACAAATAAAAATTTAAAACTTTTCTTACACAAGTTTGATATAAAATTAAAAATGATTCCCCCCTCATTTTATGTGGGGAAACCCAGTGTTATTTAAATTTAACACCTCCACCTTGTTTAAAGAAGCTTTGCAGACCTGTGGGCCTTGCCCCTCTGAACCCTCATAACCAAAAACTGATGTTATACATCATTTTAGGGTTTTCCCCCAAAAAGGGATCCTAACCAAAACACACTGTCCCGGGACTGTGGGTTTACGCCCCAACCCAGCGACTTTCGGTTTTTGAAAAAGTCACCTCCCCGCCTAAAAAAAAAAGGGGGGGATGTTTTTTTAGTGTCCTTGGGGGTGGGCTATTTAGGGTTTTGCTGACGGTCGTCGCCTGTCTGGGAAAACCCGTCCAACTCAAGACGAGCCCTCTTTGGGAAATTTTTTGAATGGCCCCAGGGCCCTACAACAACCAGGGACTCTGCCGTTCAAATTGGCCGCCAATCGCAGACAGTCTATATATACGACGGGCCCATGCAGATGGTCGCCGAGGGGCCCCGGCAAGACTGTCTGAGGCCCTTTTTGGGCCCCAGAAAAAAAAAATTTTATTTGGCCAACCTGGGACTCTGGTTGGCGTACGGGTTGGGGGTTTCAAAAAAATATTTGGTCCTAAAACATGTACAACTTGTGGGCATGTGAAACCCCGGCCAACATCCCGACAAGGGGGTTGGGCCGGGATATTTCCGAGGCGCCCAAACCACGCGCGCCCATTTCACATAAATAGCCAAGACCTCGTGTCCCCTAGAGTCGGGGCCCCAAAAATTTTGGCCATGTGAACCAAACCCTTTCCCCTGGCGGTCAGTTTCCCCCGAGGTTTTGTTTTTCCCCAAAAATGGCCCCCAAATTTGGGAAAAAACGGGGGGTTGATTTTGGTGATTCAAGATAAAAACCGAGTTGGAAAAAGGCCCAATTTGGGAACGTATATTTTGTTATACCTCAAGAACTAAAGGCCCTATAGGGAATGGGGGCCCCACGCTTCCCAGAAGCCTCCCCTTACTTCGGATTGTTTTTGTGAGGGAAAAAACAGCAGGGGGCGCCCACAAGACTCATGACTTGGGCAACTTTATGTATTCTGCCAAGATTATTTTAGTATGGGAAAAGATTTTTAGGGCTCCCGGGATTAATTTTGCATGTTTTAAACCTTGAGAACACAAAGCTTAATTTTTTAAATTAAAACCAAACCCTGATAAAACCTTTTAAAACTATTATTTATTTCAAAAATCAAACATTATAAAAAACCTTCCCCAAAAAGGGTTTTACTTTTTTGGCCAAGTTTGGGTCACGGGAAGAGATCTTCCGGGGGGAAAAATCAGAAAAGTGAGGCAATGAAGAGGGGGAGGGGAACTGCAGACGTGCATCCAAAATGGGCTTTTTTTGGGAAACATTTTTTTATTTTTTCAAAAAACTGCCCCATGACCCAAGCTCTTAAAATTTGGATGCTGGGTTTGAATCTGCCTGCCCCGGCCAGCTAGCCCCTGCAAGTGGGGGAAAGCACGTGTCTACCCAATGCGGGAAATAAATAACCAGAGAGAGGTATGGAACAATTGCACCCCCATATATTTTTGTGTAGGGTTATACTTTTTTTGCACTCAATTTTTTAATCAGCCCATCTGACCATTTTCAGAGCGGGTTTTTAATTTTTCCCCTCATGTATAGCATTTGTTTATGGAATCCCTGATTGAAAAAATAGTTAAAACCTTTTTATAGCCCTATTTTTTAAACCTAAGGAAATAAACCAAGATCAATTTATATAAAGGGGAGATAAAATGTTTCCCCGAATTTGTTTGCTCCCTTGTCAGGGGGTTTCTGTAAAACTTTCTTCTGACGGGATTCATAGGGGATAAAACGGGGCCCGGGGTTTTAGTGTGGGGCGCTCTGCCCGGTTTTAAAAGTAGGGCCCATGGAACATTACTTACTTCCCTGTCCCAGCCCCCCATGAACAGTGAAAATTCCCCCTCAAGTCCTGGGGGTTTTGGCAGCCCCCCCCTTGGGCATCCCCTTCAAATAACCTCACAACAACAAAAGAGAGAAGAGTGAAGGGTTCAGTGGCCGTCAGGGAAAAAAGTTTAAAGGCTTTTAACACTTCGACAGGGCCAAAATTTGTTAAAGCTATACCCGTTAGCCCTTTTGTGTATGTGCTTTTCCCCTTTTTTAACCCCAAATTGCTTTTGATAAAAATATTAAATCTTTTGGGTTTTGGGGGTTTGGGGCTAATTAAAGCGAAACAAACAAAAATGGGGGAATTCGGGTTTTTAATGCTCGAGGGGTTAAAAAGTACCTTAATATCCAACAGATAAAACCTGAGGGCCAGAAAAACCTGTGGGTAGTTTAAAAATTTACGGCAGACAGTAAGGGCCCCTTCCCAAAACGTATAAAAATTGAAGAAATTCCCACCCACCATCATCAATCCATCTAAACCCCCCAAAGGGAAGGGAAAAACCCCCCCCAGCAGTAGCTCACTTAAAAACCCCAGAAAAAAAAATGGAAAGAAAAAGCCCCGGGCGGAGGGAAGCCCTTTCCCAAACCCAAGCAGGACGCTTCACCTTATGCAAACTGCAGGGGAAGCTGCTAATCCCCTAAGGGTTACACCTAAAACCTTCGCAAAAACTGTTTGCCAAATGTTTGCACAGTTAAATGATTGATGTCCCTACCCAAATTTACATTTTTAAATTAAAGTGGCTCTGTTTGAAAAAGCATAGACCACTTTAAGGGCAATTAAAAATTGTTATTATATAAAAACCAATTGTTTAAGTGCCTCCTCCCTCCTCGGGGCCCACACTAAAGGGCCCGAAACCAAATCATGATAAAAGGTTTGGGAGCGACGACCTTCGTCGACTGAGGAAGGGGGACCATAAAAGGGATTTTTTTTCGGAACGAAGGAAACAGCGACAAAGGTCGGCACGAAGGAAAACCCTGGTTACCCGTGGCTTCGTGCCGACCTTCAAAAGTCGGGCCCCTTTCTCTTCGTTCCCAAAAAAAACCCCTTTTATGGTTTCCCTTCCTCAGTCGACGAAGGGGCGGGCGCTCGACCTTCATTTATGAACCCTTTTTACGGGCCTCATTGTCTTGGGCGACTTCAAGGGGACTACTGCGGGGACTGTGAGAGATGGTAAGAGGGGATGTGTTGGGTCCCCCCTGGGGTCCCTAAACCCAAAAAATTAACAGTTCTCTGCTTTTTGAATTTTGGGGAGATCCAGAAAAGGGTTTAGAATTTCAGGTTCTTTTGGGAAAGAGACCCAAACCGCACCGCTGGACATTGGGAAAATAATGGTTTGGGGGGGGTTTGCTAAGGAATCGGGCCCCCATCCTCGTTTCCCCTTTGTTGGGGAATTTCCCCCCGAACTGTAGGGTTTATGGGTACTGATTCTTTGGAACAGAAACACAGACCCCTTTTTGTTTTCTACAAATTAAGTTTCATGTCAAAATCCCAAAAAATCTCAAAGGGTAACCATACTGTGTTTTTATCTTGAGAAAAATGAAGGACTTTTACATGTGCCCCTGAGTAGCAGTGGCAGTCTAAATCGGGTTTTATGTGCTCGGTCCCCCCGAGGCCCGTAGAACTGTGGGATACCTTCAAACGTGAAAAAAATCTCCAGGTGCCAAAAGGGGTGTTATTGGGGGGGGGACCCAGTCAAGGGGGTGGTTTTTTTTTGGACGGAGGGCGCTGGAGAAAAAACGAGGAGAGTCGTGCTGCCAGGCCCCATGTTGATCTCAAGAAGGCGTTAGGGGCTCAGTGGAAAGTAAGTCACTGGGAAAATTCTGAACTTCGCGGGATTCCCCGCTAAAGGGCTATTGGTTTTATGGGCTGGTTTTGTACTCTGGGCTGAGAGTGCTGTGAAGTGGGGGGGAGGTGTATCCGCTTCTTTTTTCCCGTTAATACAGGAGTGAGGGAAAGGGGGCGTCCTTTCCCTCCTTTTTTAAAACTTGTATGGACTGGGGATTTGGGGAAAAATTTTTAGATTTAAATTTATTTTTGGAGCATCTTTCGGGGGGGGGGGGAAAACCCCCGATCACTTTATCTTGTTTTTTCCGATGAGCAGTAAAACTTTTATGAGTCCCCCGGGGTCCGGTGAAGCTCTGAGGCGCTGCACGAGGGGGGGCGCAAAGCCCGGGGTAAAGCCGCCAATGATTGGTTGATTTATTTGTATAATTTAGACAAGGAAAAAAGAAGAGATAATGAATTTGAAACTTTTTTGGGAACATCGGGGAAAAAAATTGAAAAAAAATAAAAAAAAAAACAGTGAAAATTTTAATGAAAAATTTTTTAAAAAAAACTGAAAGAGAAAAGAAAAGGAAGAATTAAGTGAATTTTAAAATAAGACTGAAAATATAAAAGAAAAATTTGAGTTTTTAAAACCCCCTTTAAAAAAACAATAACAATTAAGGAATGGGGTTTTTTAAACAATATAGTGTGTTTTTTGTAGATAAGTAGGGATAAAATGAAAATATAACCCAGAAAAAGAATTATAAAAAAAGCCTGCCAAAATTGTACAGTTATAAAGAACAACGGTGGGTTTTAAAAGTTGTTAGCAAATTTTCAAATTTTTTAATCACAGTCTTTGGCAAATGTTGAAAGTAAAGGGAAAGGGGAAAAGTCCTGTTTTGAAAAAAACCCAACTGAAATTTAAAGGTTTTTTTGGGGGTGCTAGAAAAATGATAAATGGGGGAAAAATTTTTAGTATTAAATATTTAGGAAAAAAAGCAGGGAAATTTTAACCCGGAACCCCCCTCGTGTAGGTCTCACGGGCCCCTTGTAGCTTCCTTTTTTTTCTTATGTACCCCAAAAAAAATTTAGAAGAAAAAAAAGAAAACAGGAAAAGGAGAAGAAATGGAAATGGAGAGAAAAAATAAAATTTAAAAAAAAAAATAATTTTTATGCCATTTCAAAGTGGAAAAAAAATACAGAAAAGAAAAATTTTTCCAATCTGGAGAAAAAGAAATCTCCCTTTCATTTTAAATTATTGAGAAAATATAATAATAAAAATTTTTTTTTTTAAAAAAAAATAGATAAAGGGATTTATTGCGTAAAATATTTTTAGGGCTCCCGGGAAATTTTAAGAGGGAAAAAATTTTAGCTTGGGGAGAAATAAATGCCAAAATTGGGTGATTGAAAGAAAATGAAAGAAATTTATAGAAATAGATGCTAAAATATTTCTGGGTTAACAAAAAGGAAAATTAATGGGGGGAAAAAATAAGGAAAAGCTTCAGGAAGTGCTTTTTTGGGTTTGTATTGAAAACTATAACAAAGTTTAAAAAATCTTTTGGTTTTTTGGTAAATTGTGTCGGAGAAAAGAGAGAGGATTTAATTCCCATTTTAATGCCCCAAAAAAAGGGGGAAAAGTGAAAAACAGTTTTTTATTTTTTTACAGGAAAATAAGTCGTGTAGGCCTTTGCGGCCTTTTTTTTCTTATGTTTCCATTTAATTTAAACATTAAAGTACTTTTAAGTGTAAAATTTAGCTTTTTTTCCCCAAAATAAAGTACACTATAAAAAATTACTTTTTTAACCATTTCCCCCCATTTTTGGGAAAAATATATATATATAATATATAAATATATTATATAATATATATAATATAAAAAAAAATAAAAATTTATGGGAATTTTATATGTATATATATATGTAATATATATATATTATATTATTTTAATTTTATAAATTTTATATGGGATATATATATAATATTTATATTGGATATAAAATTTATATATATATATATATATAATTTTATATAATTTATATAAATATATATATATAAATATATTAAAAAAATATATATATAGGGGATATATATAAATACTAAATATATATATTTATATATACTTATATATATATATATATATATTTTATATATAAAATATATATTATAAAAATTTAATTATTTATATATTATTATATTATATATATAAAAAATATTCCATTTGTAGAAAATCACTAATTAAATTTTTAGCATAGTTTTTTAAATTTTATACTTTCATTTACAAGTCAAGAGACAAATTTTAGTTAGTTTTTAAAAAGCTCTTTCATCAAAAAAGCTTTTGCGCCCGTCCAAAACCTACCCCAAAACACCCTCAACCTAATTTCTTCCCCCAAACATCGATTTCTAAGCCCTTTTTTTGGAGGTAACAGACAATGGGAAAAGTAAACATACCCATGGAAAAAAAATCTTTCTGAATTTTTAAGCAATTTTAAGATGGGGGGAAAGGGGGTTTTAAAAAGTATTTTGGAAAAACCCTTTGAATAATTTATTTTGTTTAGGGTATAGAAAAACCCTTTAGTGCTACGTATCACTTCTGGTTTTTTAGGCCCAAAATTTGGGTATATAATATTTTCAATTAACAGTAGAGTATTCTTTGGAAAACAAAAAAGTGGTTAGTAAATAATAAAAAAAACATAAACAAAATATGGTTTCCAAATATAGCATGCGGTCTTCCCCGGGGGGTTTTTTTTCTTTCCGTACGGAATATGCTGTTTTACCAAGACCCCAAAGACCTGACAACCCGGACCCTACTAAACCCCTTTTAAAAAGGGGGGTTAACGAAGTCCTAATTTTCTCCGTTTCCCCCCTTTTAAAGAAAATGAAAAGGGATTTACTTTACCTGGTTTTAATCCCCACCTGGAAACAAATTTTGGGTGGAAAGGCTACGAAAAGCCCCGCAGGGTTATTTATTGTTGCATCTATAAAAATAAAGACATAGGGCAGTTAAACGTTTTTAAAGGGAAAATACAACGTAAATGTCATTTTTTTTTAAATGAATATTCCACTTTTAGCCCCAAAAAGTTTATTTTTGGGGGGTGATACGAAGTATGTGTGTCATTTAAAATAAAATAACATTCATCCTCGTCTATAAACCCGTGTTTTGCCCAAAACTGCTGAAAAAATTTTTAAATATGAGATATAAACAAAAAAAATAATTAAAATTTTTAAAATTAGCCCCGTAATTGGGTACCCCTTTCATAAAAATTTTTTTTATATCTGATAAACCCAGGATAAATGTTATTTTATGTTAAAGGGCAAATACTTATATCACTCCATAAAAATCTATTTACAAATTAAATGGAACTAAAAATGAAACAACCCCTGTCAATTTCCTTAAATTTTCCTTTTGGGGATACTTAGATATAAAATGGGGCTCAACGAAGTGCCTAATAAGGCTTTTGTAGGGGTTTTCAGGTCAGGTTGGGTCTTTGGGAAACCGCACATTACAGTAAAGGAAAACTAAAAGACCCCCGGGAAAAACCCCCTGGTATGTGCAAACCCAAAAAACCCTATTAAAACCCCGACTACAAAATTTAGTGGAGAAGTTTCCCTTTTTTATTTTGCCATGGTTTTTTGGCCTTCCCCTTAAATGAAATACCCCAAAAAAAAGGTCCCTCAATGCAAAGGCCCCCTCGTGGTGGTCTTTGACGCAAAGCATTTTAAAAAATTTCATTGCATCCCCTAGATTTATTACGCCCCGTCCTCGCACAATTCTGTTAGTTTTCCTATCCTCCCTGTCAAGCAAATCTAAAGGTAATGGCGGGCCTTGATTTTTAAAACGTAGATAGTTGTGGGAAGGCAATGCGCTTGAAAAATTTTTTTTTTAACAGATTTGGGAAAATTTTCCCAATCGGTTTTCCCGAAAATTGGAATCTACAGGGTTCCAAAAGCATTTTCCCGACACCCTTCAGCCCCTTTATAACCCGTATTTAGAAACACTTTTCTCTACAGATAGGCCATTGCCGGGGTTTCGGTTTTTATGAATGAAATTCCCCCGGAAAAACCCCCATTCCTACCAAACCCCATAGGGGAAAAAAATTATGTGAATAGGGGTTTTTGGTGGTGGGATGTCCAGTAAATTTTTCGCAAAGCTGTATTTAAAGGAACATTTTTTATATACACTACCCTAAATGGGCCCTTTTTATTTTTTTTCCTACGTCGATGTAAAGAACTTGTTAAAAGGGCATCGACTAATGCCAAACAAAATGATACTACAATTCTCCTTTTAATCGGGGGGAAAAATTTGGCCAGGGTTAAACAGGTTTTTTGGGAAATAGGGGCCCCTTTTTCCGTCAAGAGCACCCAAGGGGAAAGAGGATAATTCCCCTAATTTAAGAAAAACAACAGCAACTTTCCTGCATCCCTCCGCGTAGTTGGACATAATCACGTAGCCCGGCTGAAGAACTTTCGTAATTATATATTAATTATATATTTTTCTATTAAAAAAAAAAAATTTTTTTTTTTAATTAATCTTTTTTTTTTTTTTTTTTTTTCGTTATTCCATCATATAAAACCACAATTTAAATATTTAGTATAGTTTTTTCATATTTCCATTTACAAGTCGAGAAAATTCTATTTTGGGTTTTAATAATGCTCTACATCACACAGCTTTGCGCCGCACACCTCCCCGCAATCACCATAAACCTAATTACTTACACCCTCATCGATTTTTAAAGCATTTTGCAGGGAAAACATGACAAAGAAGAGTACATCTTTATTAAAAATTTTCTAAATTATAGAATTTTAATCTAATTTTTGTATTTGAAACCATTAGAATCTTTAATTGTTTATATATAGAAAACCCCTTGAGTTAGACATTTGGGGGTTTAGTTTTTTTTCTAAAAATTTTGTCTTTTTATACATGGGCTTCTGGCAAAATGTGGTAGTAAAAATTTACAAACAAAAAGGGCCCCTATAAACCCTTTGGGTTCGAGTCTATATTTAAATATCTGTGACAACCCCCCACCTGACCTGCAACCAGGCCCCAATAAACTTATAAAATTTTAACGAAGACCTAATTTGTTTCCTTCTAAAAAAATAAAGGCAGATGCTTTTTCAATACACCGGTAAATTTGTAAATTAAAGAAAAGCTCCCCAGAGATTTATTTGTTGGATATAAAATAATACATAAGTCATTTTGTTGCATTATAAAAAAAATGCTGAAATATTTAAAAATATACAACAAAGTATTTTTTAATTAATTTAAATGTAGCCCTATATTTTTTATATTGATACGATATGTTTACTTAAACATAAAAAAATTCATCCTCCTAAAAACGAAATTATGCCAATCTGCTGAAATTTTAATTTTTAATATGATTAACAAACAAATTTAATTTAAAAATATTGCATGTTGGCTACATGAAACTTTTTCTTTAAGAAAAACGAGGAAAAATGTTATCTTCCCTGTTAATACAAAATTATAAATCCATAATAATACTTGGCCTTTTAAGGGAATTAAAAGAAAACTCCCTGCAAGCCTTTTTTTTTGGAGGAACTTAATATAAAAGGGGGGCCAAGGGAAAGTCCTAAATAATTTATTTTGGGGTGTCAGGTCAGGTTGGGGTCTTGTTCCCCGAATAAGTAAGGAAGATACAACCCCCGAGGAAAGATGGTTAGTGCCTGAAACCCAATCATACCCGACAACAAAATTTATTTGGAAATGATTTAAATTTTCCATGGTATTGGGCCTTTCTTCGAAATACTCAAAAACGGTCCCTCACCAAAGGCCATCTTGGGGGGTTTTTTTCGGATTTAAATTTTGTTTTGCATCATAGCACATTACCCCCTCCTGCCCCTTCTTTTTTGCCACCCCCCTGTAAGCAAATTTTAAAGGAAAGCGGCCCTTGATTTTCCCGTGAAAAGTAAAAGGAGCTATTTAACTTTTTTAACAGATTTTTTTCCCGGTTTTGCCCAAAACGGGAATTTTCTAATAAGACCCCAACATTTTCCACCCTCGCTTTGAAACCTTTAGTTAGAACTTTTCCTCCAGATGGTTTTCCCAGGATAGGTTTTCTGGTGATTCCCAGCAAAGCAATTCCCCCACAAGGAGCCACCTTTAAAAATTTCATTTATTTCCAAAATTTTTGCAAAATTTTTTAAAGAAAATAATAAAAACCCCCCAACATCCCTTCCATTTGTTTTCCCACGTCATGCAAAATTTTGGGGCCTGCTAATCCCCTCAAAAATATCACAATTTCCTTGAATGTAAAAATTGAAAATTACGGGGTTTTTAAACTAGAGCTCTTTTTTCCGTCAAAGACCGACACAAAAAAACCTAATTGAAAATTTTAAAAGAAACTTCTGATCCCTCGGTTTGACATCCCCGGGGAGGTGAAAAAATTTTCGTATATACCTTTTAGACTAATATGAAAAAAAAAATTTTTTTATCTACGGGTATAAAGATGTTAATTTAAAATTTTTTTCAACTTTTAAAATTCAAAATAAAATCCTATATTTTTCCTAATAACAAAATAAATCTACGAAAATAATAAAAAAACCCCCAAAATAACTTTATTTATAAAATTTCGTTTAAAATATAATTATCCCCCCCCCCTATTTATTTCCTTCCTTATTTTCCCTAACCCCCAATTTAGTAATTTAATTAGAATATAAAAATATTTAAAATACGTTTTTTAGATTTTGACAAAAAAACCTCCATTTGAAAACTTTAAATAAAACCCTAAACTAGATAAATATGAAAAAATAATTTTCCAAATTTAATTGTTTAAACTTTTTAAACCTTTACCTAAAAACAGAAAAATAAAAAAATATTAATAATATCATTTATATATTAAAAATATATATATATTAATATAAAATATAAAATTTATATATATATATAATATTATATAATATATATATATATTTTATAATATTTTTTATTATTTTATATATTATTTTAATATATATTATATAATTAATATATAATATTTTAATATATAATAAAAATTACATAAATATATATAAATATATCCCGTATATATATATATTATTATATAATATATATATATAAATTGTATAAATATATTATATATATATATAATATTATTAATACATTTAGATATAAATATTATTTTATATAAAAAATTTTTATATACAAATATATTATATAATATTAAGTATATATAAAAAATTATATATATATTATATATATATAGTTATATAATTATATATTTATATTTTAATTTAAAAAAATTTTTTTTTTTATTCTTTTTCTCCTTTAAATTTAAATGTATTATATTAAATAAATTTATTTAATAAATTTAATTATTTTTATTTGGGCCCCTAAAAAAAAATTCTTTTTCTCAATTTGGGGGGGGGCATCCAAATTTTTTATGAAAAATAAAAATTAAAACGTTTTTTAGTTCCTTTTTGTTTGAGCAATTCTTTTTCCGGGGGCCTTTTTTGGGGCACCTTTTACAATAATCCCAAAGAAGCGTGTCCTTTCCCCTGTGTTTGCATCAGCACCATAGGTTTCCAAATACACAACCCACACCGGGAAAACCCACACACAGCCTTACGTTGGCCTAAACGTGCCATCATGTCCATTTAGGACCTAAGCTGGTCTCACGGGGGGGGCCCAGCCCGGATGAACCCGTCCTCGGGGCCCGCGGGCCCCACCACTGCTCCCCCAGCCTTTTCCCCTGCTTCACGGACTCTTTCGGTCTCTGAGTGTGGATGAAACTCCAAAACCCTCGTAGGGGCTTGACCAGGATCTCCTGGATCTGATCCCCGGACAATAAAAACAGGTGAATCCCGGCTCGGCACCGGGGCCAGGCTGCCAGCTGATCATGTCTGCAAGCTGGTGGCTGACAAGTTCAGCTTGGGTGATCGGGTCTTACACTGGGGTCCCCATCTCCCCCGCCACCCCCCCTCAGCTTCAAATCTGGGTCACGGCGATAGCCCACAATAGCCCTCCGCAGGCTGCCAAAAAAGCCCGGGCCCGGGGGGCGGCTTTGGGCTTAAAATATAAAATTTCCATTTTTCATAGCAAGAAGTGTTCAAACCAAACGTTAAAGAGGACAAAACCCCCTTAAAATTCAATTTTGCATAAAAAAAAAAAAACCCTCTGAAAAAATTCGAATAATCTATTTACATTTTTTCTTTGGGACCTACGGGCGTACCTAAATTGTGTATTATATATATTTTATATATATATATAATATATATTATATATATATATATAATATATATTAATATTTTAACATATTATATAAAATATTAATAATATAAATATATATATTATATATTATATATATTATATTTATTATATTTAAATTTTTATTTATATATATAATATATTTTATTTATTATAAGGAAAGGCGCTTTTGTCAAAATTTTTCTTACATGGATTGCTTCGAAAATTATTTATTTTCAGCTAAAAATTAAAACGGGGTTCATATTCATTACATATTTTCAGTCTTAGCAATACTACACAAAGTTTCGAAGGTGCAGTCCCGGAATGACTTGGGTGGAGGCCGGAATATGGGGTGGGGCCTTATTTATATATGTATACCTAGATTGGGGTTATGTTTGGGAAAAATTTTATTAAATTTATGGCTTGGTTTATATTTAAATTTGGGGTCATTTATTTTTAGGTTTAGGTTTGGGTTAAGTTTTTGTAAGGAAATTTAGGTTAAAAAGCGGCAGGGGTAGCTATCCGGCCGGCTAGCTAGTGGGGGCCCTTCCAAATGACTAAAAGATTTGGGGGCGGGGGCCACCGAGTAAAAGGGCTATTTTAGTGGTAATCCTCATGCCCATAAATTTTATCAGAACACCACTTTTATATTTTATGCCCCACATCAATTTTTCCTGTTAGCCATAAAAACATAAAATATTATTTTTTTTGGCAAAATTTTTTTTCCTTTTTGGTGATCATTCGCGCTCTTGATTTCAAAAAATAGTATTTAAAAGCAACATCCATACATGGGTCAGGGGCCTGATGATGTGAAGGGAGGAAAAGTTTTTCAAAAGCAAGTGCCATACATTTCAACCTGGTCCTTTTGCTTCCCTCTTCTTGGGGGCCCACCGCACTACAGGATGGGGGGGCGAGGGCGAATGCGAAGGGAGAACAGGAAAGCCAGGTGTCGAGCTGGTGCGGGTGAAGGTATTTGGTTGTGACTGAGCTGGGGAGGTGCACTCATGGTGGAAATCTAACAGTGCCCTGGGGACGGAGCACACATGCTGGCAACATCGAAAACCTCCTCCCTTCCCATTGAGGTGCCCCTTCTTATGTCCTTTTAAAAAAAAGAATTTTTTTAAATTTTTTTTTTCCCCATATCTTTAAAAAATAATTTTTTTTTTTTTTTTTTTTCCCCCCGCCAAACCTTAAAAAAAGGGGGCCCAAAGGGGCCCCCACAAAAACCTTTTGTCCAAATGGGGGGCATTTTTTTTCTTTGTTTTTTTTTCCCTCCCGGCCCCTTGTAAGAATTTTCTTTCATTTTTTTTTTCCCTACTTCCTCATTTTAACCCTTCAATAAAATTTTTTTTATATATAAATTAATAATTTAAATACGATGCTTTATCAAAATTTTAAAAAATATAATTGAAATATTTTGGTTTTCAAAAGTTATCAAAAAATTAAAAAGAAGTAAAATTTTTAAAAAATTTAATGGAAACGGAAAAAGCGCAAAAAAGCCGGGAGAAAAAAGGGGGGGGGGGCTTTGGTTAAAACGGTTTACCTTTAAAAGGGGAAAAACCCCGGGTTTTTTTTTTTAATACGTGGTATTTTCAATTTATTTAATAAATAAATTAAAAAGGGTTTTTTTTAAAATTTTTATTTTGGCCCTTCATTAATTTAAAAATTTAGGAAAAAGTGCGGAGAAAATTTTTAAATTTTTTCCCTTAATTTATTTTTCAAAAAATCGAGAAAAAATTAAAATTTGGGGACAAACGAAAAAAGGGGGGTTTAAAAAACCCCCCAAAAAATTTTTTCCCCAAAAAAAAAAAAAATTTTTTTGGGGAAAACCCCCCACCCCTATAGGCGATGTTCTTCCTTTAAAATTGAAAGGGGTTTGGGCCCAAAAAAAAAAAACCCCACCCGGGGCCCCAAAAAAAATTTGGGCCATACCCAATTTTTAGGGTTTTTTTTTCCGGGGGTAGGAAAAAGGGGAAATGGGGGGAAAAAAAGGGGTCAAAGGGGGCTTTTAAACCCCCTTTTAAGGGTCCTTTTGGGATTCCCAATTAGGTGAAAGGGAATAATTTTTAGGGGTTTTTTTTGGGGGGGAAAAACCCAAAAGTTTGGGCCCTTTCGGGAGTTTTTGGGAATTTTCTTTGGCTTTGGAAAAAATGCTTAAAACGAAGGGGAAAACCACCTTTGGGCCTGTTTTAGACTCAAAAGAACTTATTAAATGCATAAAATTTTTTTATTCCCCCCCTTTTAAATTTTTTCCCAAAAAAAAATTTTTTTTAAAAAGGGAAAAAAAAAAGGAAAAATTTTGGGGTTTTTAAATTAAAAAATTAAAAAATTTTCGGGAGTTTTGGTCCCTTGAAAGGAAAAGGTCTTTTCCGGCCCCCCCATGGCTTTTGAAACGGTTTAAGCAAAAATTAAAATTTTTTTTAAAATTTGAAATTTTTTAAAAAAAAACCTTTTTTTTTTTCGAAATTTTCCCCCGGGGTTTTGGGGTTTAGGGGGAAAAAAAATGGGTTCATGAGCCCGGGGGGTGGGAGTTGTGGAAGGGGTTAAAAGGGTTGTAGGGGATGGGGGGAGGGAAGAAAGGGGGGTTTAGGCCCGAAAACCCCCCCATTTTGGGGGGTTTGGGGATGGATTTGGAAGGGGGGGGTAGAAATTTGGGGGGGTTGGATTCCTGGGGAGTTTTTGGGGGTTGGTGGGGAATTCATTTTACATCGATCGGGGTTAAAGCAAACGGGGGAACGGGGGGGGGAAAAGACTCCAAAGCCAATCAAACCAAAAACCAGGGGGCCTTTTCCCCCCAAAACACAAATTTTTTAATCCCCCTAAACCGAAATTAGGGATTGCTTTGCCCGGGGGGAAAACCCGGGGCCGGAGGGGAGCCAATTCGCTTTAAACAAGAAAGGGGAAAATAGATGAAATTCCCCCATGTGGAAAAGAAGGGGGAAATATTTTTGGGGGGTTTTTCCCCCCCCCAACTTTAAATTAAATTTAAAACTTGGAAAAAGACTTTCCCGGGCGCCCACAAAGGCCCCACCGAGGACAAAGCCCCATGGGTTGGGGGGGGGAAAAGCGTATTAAAAAGGGTTTTGATTGGCCCTTTTTTAGGGGGGGCAACCCCGATTTTACCCAAATTTCCCTACCAAAACCTCTTTGCCCTTTTGGGTTTTGGAATTTCCCCCCGGCAGGGGGGGGAAATTTAAAGAAAAGGGTTTAGGCGACTGGCCCCCCCCCAAAAAAAAAAAAAAAAATATGAAAAATACAGGGCTTGGGGGGGGGGGTTAAGGGAAGTTTCCCTCGCCCCCAATCGGGTGGACCAAATGGGGCCCATCCCCCCCCCTCCCCCCCCCCCCCGAAAGTTTATAACGGCGGTGAAAGGGGAAATGTGCCCCGCCGCCCCCCCGGCCCCCTTTTTTCCCATTGCCCCCCGGGGTGAAAAAAGGGAAAATGGGCATGGGGTGACTCCTAAAATTTTTTTTTTTGGGCCCGCGAAATTAAAAAAATTTAAAATAAAACCTTATGTAGGGTGATGGGAAAGGGGGTGGTGAATGGGTGGGGTGGGGGTAATAGGTGTGGGGTGTGGGTGATGAATGGGGGGGGTGATGGGTTGGGTGAGGAATAGGTGGGGGGTGATGGGAATGGGGGATGAATGGGTGTTTTGGGATGGGAAAGGGTGAGTGAATGGGGGGGGGGTGATGGGTAAGGGGTGGTGAATGGGGGGGGTGAGGGGGTAAGGGGTGAGGAATAGGGGGGGGGAATACATCATTTTACATCCATGATTTCAGGAAAGTTAGAAGGGGCTACTGGGAGCTGTGTTTGGGGGGCCCAAAGGGGCCCCCCAAAAACACAGACTCTAAAAAAAGCTCCAGATCTACCCAAAAAAGTCTACCGGAGGGCGGCTTGGCGGCTAGTGGCAAATAATTTCCGCTTTTTTCTAAGGCAAAAAATTTTGGAACCGGGAAAAAAAGGGTGGAGAAAATTGTGCTTGCCTGCAAAACCCTGCACAAATTCATCGCAAGGATCATGAATCATAACGCCTATTGGGAGCATCGACAAAGAAAATTTATGGAGGAACAGTAACACCATGGTGTGAAGTTCAGCAGTTTCAGCAGATTAACCTTTGGCGAGTGCCACAAAACCCACAGATGAAGCCAAATACATCAGAAAAAATTTTTGGAATACTTCAATGAAGAGCTGTTGCAGGGCAAAAAAGCATGTGCGGCGGCATAGCACACAGGCCGTGATCAGAGGAGGAGAAAGACAAGAAGGATGAGGAGGAATAGGAGAGGTGGAAGAGAAGGAGAGGCGAAAAAGATTTAAATAATGTGTGCATTGATTTTGTTATTTTTAATAAATAGTGAGCATTATTTCCTTGTGAGTATCCTCACCACCATCATCACCATTTCCCCGCCCTATAGCTATGTTGTTTGAGACAATTGTGGTCCCGCAGAAAAGACAGAGAGAGAGAAGGTAGAAGGCATCAAAATGTGATCAGTCTTCAGGCGACTGTATAATCTTTCGTATTGGCATATTTTTTTCATGAAAACATCAATATGTATAAAATATATATTCATGTTAGTGTACACTTATTATATGAACTTACTTGTTGAGCAGTTTCTCCTTCATCCAGGCTGGGAAGTAGATGCACGTTGATTTTCTCCCTCAGCAATGAAAAGCAGCTCATCAAATACCACAAACTTCGGCGTGGGGGGGACATCATCAGTGCCTGCGCCAGACTTTCCTCGATGCCTTCATTGCCGACAATTCACTCTGGAATTGTGACTTCAAAAGGGGTGCATGTTTTTAAGAATACCTCCTCTTTATTTTCAAAATTCAGGAATGTTACAAGTTTGTTTTCATTGCAATCCCGACTTACACTTCCTGATGTCCCTCATCTTGTAGTCCTTGCTTCTTAACATTTCCAAATGCAAGGATGCTGCTTCAACAAGTCAATGAAGTAAAGAGTATTGCTCCGCGTCCACTCAATGTGGTTAGTAAAACTTGAATAGTCGAGACATTATTTCACACAGCGCGGTGAGCAACGTCTTCCCGCAATGGAGCCAGGTGCAGCACTGAGGACTCGAGTGAGGACTCGTGGAGCAGGCCTTCCATGAGCTCCGCTGAACTTACCTAGAGTCAAGTCAATTTTACCCTAAATTCTTACGTTTTACCCTAAATAATCGGCTCGGGCTGTATATTCGATTATATATTTTATATATATATATATTATATATATATTAAAAATATATATATATATAATATATTATATAAAATTATATATTATATATATATATAATAAAATATAATAATATATATATATAATTATATCCATATTTTGTATCGATAACAAAAACAAATAGTAAAGTTAAAAGCCAGTTTAGTTTGTCTTTTTTAATATCTTTCATTAAATATATATTTCTGGTTTTAAAAAGAACACACTTTTAAAAAAATAAATATTGAGATAACTGACTAAAGGTGGTTCACACTGAGGTTT
>JACEEZ010022276.1:0-11165 GCA_016584305.1 Chionoecetes opilio
ACCAACCCTCAATAGCTTGGTCCTGCATGAACTAAGCCAGTCATGAATGAAGACAATACATTACTTGAGGGCGCAGAATCGAACACTCAGCACAAGGCATTGCATCACCTCACGCCTTACCTCCTCTGCGGGAAAGAAAAGAAAATATCAGATATACAACAGAAAAATAAACAGAAATAAGATAAACACAGAAAGAAAACAGAAAAAATAATAACAACAAAAATAAACAGCCTAAAATTTCCTTGGTAATATTTCTTTCACTCATAATCTTTACCCTTCCAAATTTTTCTTCTTAATCCCATATATTCCTTTTACTTCAATGATTCTTGTTCTCAGCATCAGTCCTTGCCTTACGACCCTCTTACGACCCTCTTACGACCCATCTACGACCCTCTTACGACCCATCTACGACCCTCTTACGACCCTCCTACGATCCTCTTACGACCCTCCTACGACCCTCTTACGACCCTCTTACGACCCATCTACGACCCTCTTACGACCCTCCTACGATCCTCTTACGACCCTCTTACGACCCATCTACGACCCTCTTACGACCCTCCTACGATCCTCTTACGACCCTCCTACGACCCTCTTACGACCCTCTTAAGACCCTCCTACGACCCTCTTATGACCCTCCTACGACCCTCCTACGACCCTCCTACGATCCATCTACGACCCATTGTACCTATGATGCTTGTTCCTAGTTCATATAAGGTCGATATTAACGTTCTGTTTTACCACAATTTACATCTCTATAAGGTTTCTTCAGGTGTTTGTTTACTTATGATTGTCAAGGTAATATATGTAAACAGTGGGTTAGGTGGCTTTGTGTTGTCCTGGCTTCGAATCCCGTTGAGTGTGTGTGTGTGTCAATTTATTGAGTTTTTATAGGAAAGTTTATGAGACGGCAGATAATGATAAGGATTATGATATAATATATCTGGACTTTAGTAAGGCATTTGACAAAGTACCACACGAGCGACTCTTAAATAAGGTTAGGGCTCATGGTATAGATGGGAAGGTTCTTCATTGGATCAGAGCTTGGCTACGTAATAGGCAACAAAGGGTTTCAATTAATGGTTCCAAATCTGAATGGGGACTGGTGACAAGTTTGGGGTTCCACAAGGGTCTGTTTTGGGCCCATTACTATTTTTGATTTACATCAACGACTTGGATAGTGGGATTAGCAGTGATATCAGCAAGTTTGCTGATGATACTAAGTTAGGTAGGATTATTGGATCACAGTCTGACGTAAACATATTGCAGGGAGACTTAGATAAACTTAACGAGTGGGCAGTCAGATGGCAGATGGAATTAATATTTATAAATGTAGCGTTATGAATGTTGGTAGAAAAAACCCTGGTAATAGATACACCATAAGCAATGTATCGCTGAAAAGATCAGAAGGTGAAAAGATCTTGGAGTGAGGGTGAGCCCAGACCTCCGACCTAGGAAACAATGTATTGAGGCCAGAAATAGAGCTAATAGAGTATTAGGATTCATTACCAGAAGTGTTAAAAGTAGAAGTGCGGAAGTTATTCTAAAGCTTTATCTGGCTCTAGTCAGGCCTCACCTAGACTATGCAGTCCAGTTTTGGTCTCCATATTACAGGATGGATATAGTGTTGTTAGAAAAAATGCAGAGAAGGATGACCAAAAATGATACAAGGTATGCGTAACTTTAGTTATGAGAGGAGATTGAAGTTATTAAAATTACACTCACTCGAGAGACGCAGAGTAAGGGGCGATCTGATAGAAGTTTTAAGTGGATAAAGGGATTTAATAAAGGAGAGGTAGGAAAAGTTCTTACGGCTTTTTAACCAGGGTTTGAACAAGAAGTAACGGATTCAAGCTGGAAAAGCGTAGATTTAGAAAGGAAATAGGGAAAAACTGGTTCACAAATAGGGTGGTGAATGAGTGGAATGGTCTCAGTAGACAGGTAGTTAGTGCGGAGTCATTAGGGAGCTTTAAAGGGGAGCTGGATAGGTTCATGGATGGGGATGAAAGGTGGATGTAGGTAGTGTTAGGTGACAGGAACTACCCCTTTTTGGCCTGGGGGGGGCCTCTTGAAAGGCTTCCTTATTTTCTTATGTTCCTTAAATTTTTCTTATGTGTGTGTGTGTTGGGTGGAGAGAGAAAAGGAGGAGAGAGAGAAGAGGAGAGAGAGGGGGAAAAGGAAAAGGAAAAGGGGAGGAGAGAGAGAAAAGGAGAAGAGAGAGAGGGGATAGTTTAAACCCCCTTCCTTGCCACCCACCCCCAGCAGTCTTAAAAACCGCCCATTTCCTCGGGCCGCAAACGAGAGAGGGGGAGGCGGGGACAAGGGCCTTGCACCACCCAAAATTTCCCCCCCGCTTAACTTAACCACCCCCGGACCGGCCTCCCGCGGGGCTTGTCAAGACAAAGGGCAAGTATGTTTTTTAGCTGTGTTTGGTGGGGAAGGGTTGGTGGATTTGAAGAGGGGGAAGGGGTTTGTGTGACTGTGTGTGGTGAGGTGGTGGGGGGGAACATGAAGCGGGCGGGATTTTGTCCCGTGTGACCTGGTGGGGGGGGGGTGGGTGAAAAGAGGGGGGTTTTGTGTGACGGGTTTGAGGTGGTGGGGGAAGTGAAGGGGGAAGTTTTGGGGTTTTCCTGGTGGGGGTGGTGGGGGAATGAAGAGAGGAAGGGATGTGTGACGGGGGTTGGGGGGGCGGTGGGGGTGAAGAAGGAAGGGATGTGTGACCGGGTGAGGTGGTGGTGGAGGGGAAAAAGGGGAAAGGGACGTGTGGGCTGGTGAGGGGGGGTTTTGGGTAAAAGAGAGGAAGGGGAGGGGGGAAAGGGGGGTCATTCAGAGAGGTTTTTACCTTGTGTTATTTGGGCCTTTATATCTCTAAAATTTTTTGTGGACGAAGCTTTTAAAAATGTCTTCTATACATAAAAAATACGTGTGAGAGTACGTTTTTTTTAAAATGTCCGTAAAAAAGCTCGTCTGGGGGTTACTGATTAAAAAAAAAATTTGGGCAATTCCAGGGGTTTTTAGGGTTATTTCCAAAAATCGTAAGAGAGATCGCAGATTTAACAAGAAAACCAGACAAAACATTTAATTAAGGGAGAAAAGGGTGTGAGTGGGGAAAAAAACTACTTCAAACTTAGGAATTAACGAAAAAAAAAATATACTGGAAATCCCTTACACGGCCGACCAAAAAGAGAGCCCAAAAACCCCACAAAAAAAGGCACTATGGGAAACAATATACACTATCTATTCTTTTTTGGGCTAAAAAATACACACCATAATAAAAATTTTCTAAGGAACTGTTTGGTCCCTAAAAAATTTTAAAATTTTTGAAACCTAAATTTACCCCCTTTTTTTCCCTTCCCCTTTTCTTAAAAACAATTTTCTCGACATCATCCTTGCCTTACGACCCTCTTACCGCCCTCTTACGACCCTCTTACGACCCTCTTACGACCCTCTTTACGGCCCTCTTACACCATCTTACGACCCCTTCACGATCCCATCTCAATCTTCCAAAAACCCACAAACGATCCATCTACCCCCCCTGGGGGCATCTTTTCTACGAACCCCCTCAAAACCTAATTTCAAACCGACCCTTTTTAAAGGGGACCCCTCAAACCCCCTCCACTACCTATCTAGGGATCTTTCACGACGCCACTACGTCCATTTTAAAAGCACTCATTACGTTTTCCCCTCCTACAATCTCCACGACTCATCTACGACTCCTCCACGCCTTTTTTCCACGACCTTTCTTACACAACTCAACGACCCCCTTTCTTTACCCTTTTAGCACCAAAAGACTGAAGTAGACTTTTACAATGGGGAAAGTTTTTCGAATGGGGGGAAAAAGGGAAACAAATAATTTGGTAAAAAAGTAAAAAAAAATATAGAAGTAGGCCCCCCTTTCCCTGCCCCCCCCCCCTTCTGTACTTCCCCCCTGGGCCCGGAAAGATTTTTAAGGCCGAATAATTATATGGCCAAAACGGAGGCCAAAGGGAAAAGGGGGGAAATATGGAGCAAAAAAATAGGGGTTTTAATAAATGGAAAAAATGTTTTTAAATAATAAAAAGAAAGAAAGTTTAAAAAAAAGAAGAAAGTTATAAAAAAAGAAATTTAGAAAAATGATAAAAATTTGGGCTATATGAAAGGACAGATTTAGTAGTTTGTTTTTTGGGGAGAGGGAAAAAAATATGTTGTTTGAGGGGTTTTGAATAATAATAATAATAATATAAAATAAAATGGGAAATAATAAATAATAATAATAAAAATAAAAAATAATAATAATAATACTCAAAATAATAATAAAAAATAATAATAAAATAGTAATAAAAAATAAAAATAAAAATAATAAAAAATAGTAATAAAAATAATAATAATAATAATAATAAAATTTTGAAAAAGGGATATAAAAAAAAAAGATACAAAATTTTTTTAGAAAAGATAGGGAAAATTGTTGTTTAGATGATATTAAGGTTAAGAATGGGTTTCCCCCACCCCACACACACATACACCAACATCCCAAAACACGACACACCCCACCCCAAAACACCACAAAACATCCCTATACATACATACATACTACATACATACTACATCCAACATCATACATAATACACACATACACACTTTCCCCCACCATAATACAAACACACCATACATAAAAAAAATACATAATCATACACACACAAAACCACATACTACATATATACACACACAAAACTTTACATACATACAACATACATACTACATAATCCCCAAAATACATACATACAACTACATCCTACATACAACACACACTACATACATACATACACTGATAAATACCCTTTTTAACAAAAAAATTTAAAGAAAAGATATGTGCAAAATCCCCAAAGGGGCATCTTTTAAACTGTGGAGAAAAAAACTTTATTTCGAACACCACAAATACACCCCAACACACACACACACACACACACACACCTACACACCCACATACACATACACAAAACCCCACACACACACACCACACACCCCACAAACAAACACACACACACACACCCCACATACCCCACACACACACACTCCCCCCACACCACACACACATACCCCACACCACACACATATACCCCACACACACAAACACCAAAAATTTTACCCCCAACACCAACACCACACACAACACACACACATACACCACACACCCACACAACACACACACCCCATACAAAGGTGATAAAAAATAAAAAAAATAAAATCCAAAAAAATTTTCATAAAAAAAAAAAAAAAACAAAAGGGAAAAAAAAATTTACTAAATTTCCCCCCCAAAAAAAAACTGGACATATTTTCCGGGGACAAAAAATAAAAATGAAAAAAAAATAAATAAAATAAAAAAAAAAGGAAAATTAGCCGGTCACTAAAAACCGGGGTTTTGGGCAGGAGCCGGGTGCAGGACTAACTTTCCACCCAGGACAACTAGGCGCCCTTGATCCCTTTGTTTCCCCCCGCTGACTCAGAAACAATGTTAGGGGCCATGTATGAAACCCCAACAGAATATATATATTTTATATATATATATATATATATATATATATATATATATATATAAAATATAGTATAATATATATATATATATTATATATATAATATATATATATATATTTTTAGGGGGGGAGGAAAGGGCTTGAGGCCACCCGATTTTGTTTTTGAAAAACCTTTTTTCTGGTTTTTTTATTCAGGGGTGGGGAAGAGAAAAGGGGGGGATGGGGGGGGGGGGGATGGGGGGGTGGGGAAGGGGATGGGAGGGGAAGAGGGGAGGGGGAAAAAGGGGGAGGGGGGGGGGAAAAATTTGGGGGGGGGCAGGGGTTTTAAAAGGGGGGGGGGGGGGGTAGGGGGGGGGTTTTTAAGGGGGGAAAAATATTTCCCCCGGAAAATTTAACTCAAAGAAAAAACGAAAAAAAGCAAAAAAAAAAAATATATACGTATAACAGAAACGGGAAATGAAAGGAAAGGGAAGAGAAATGAAAATAAAAGAGAGAGAGAGAGAGGGGAGAGAGAAAGAGAGAAGAGAGAGGAGAGAGAGAGAAGAGAGGGGAAAGAGAGGGGAGAGAGAGAGAGAGAGAGAGAGAGAGTACAGATGGGCAATAAAAACAAATAATGCATGGGGGAAAGGGCAGACAGAAAGAAGAGGAAGGAAAGAAGAAAATGAAAGAAGAAAAATAGAAAAAGAGGAATAGGGGAAAAACCCCAAGGAGAGAAAAAAAGGAAAAATGACACCAAAGAAAAGAACCAGAAAGGGAAACGGGTTGGGGAAAAGGGAAAGGGGAAAATATGCAGATAGAAGAGGGAAGGAAGCCCTTAAAAGGGGGGGGGGGAAAGGGGGGGGGAGGGGGGGGGGGGTGGGGAAAGGGGGGGGGGGGTAAAATTTTTGGTGTGTCCCCCGAAGGTTTTGGGTTTTCGTGTTCGAAAAAACGCATCTGCCTTTTGGGCAACCACAAAGGCCCAGGTTTTGGTTGTGACGCGTTTTTATTGTATGGAAGTGGGTTGTTTTTTCCCTGTAGGTGTTTTTTTTGTCTAGTATCTATCTGTTCTGTTTTATTTTGCCCTTTTCTATTATCTATCTTCTATCTATCTATCCCTATTATAGGTCTTCTGTTTACTTTAACCAAATTTTCTTGGTCCGCCCATCTACTTTTTATTTTACTATCTATCAAATCTATCTATCTTCTATTATCAAATTTAGCCCTCTCTATTCTTATCTTTACTTTTCTATATTTTTAAAATCTTTAAATCCCTTTTTGGGTAAATCTCTAGCTATTTTTTTTTTTGTCTTTTATATTTATTTTATTCATTTTTTTGATCAAAATTTAACAAAAAAATCATAGTAAAAGGGAGTTCATTAAGATGGGTAGATCTCCCCTGTCTCTCTCTCCTTTCTCTCCCCTCTCACTCTCTCTTCTCTCTCTCTCTCTCATCTCTCTCTCACCCTCCCCCTCTCCTCTTCCTCGTCTCTCTCCCTTCTCTCTTCCCCCTCTTCTCTCTTCTCCCCCAAACGGAACTTTACAAATAAAACAAAAACAAAAACACTTGAAAGAGTTTAAAATTCCAGGGAAAACATTTCTATTCTCTCTTTTAACTCTTTTAAATATCTTTTAATAACTCTTTTTAACCCTTCCCCCCCGATCTTGGCTGGTATATAAATCGTCGGTTGTTGCCAAAAAATTACAAAAAAGTAACTTAATATCCCAAAATTTACCTAGTGGGAAAGATACTAATCAGTCATATCTAAAAAATTTTGCTTTTTTTCAAAAAAATTGTCTAATGGTGCAAATTAAAAGGAAAATTACGTTTGGGCCCAAGGGTTTAATTTTCCTCTTCTTATTCTCTCAATCCCATATTTTTGTCTTTCCACAGAGTTTCCCTATTCTTTATCAATCTACTTTAATTTATTATTTTAATGTGTATTTATATCTTTCTTTTCCCCCTCTTAAACAAAACCATTTTTTTTCTCCTCTTCTCTATTCGCTTCTCTCTCGCTACGTCTTTCTTTTCTCTCCCTTAACCCTTCACAAAGATTTTTCCTTTGGCTATGAAAACTTGTATGTTTTCAAACCATGGATTTACAAAAAGAACAAAATTCCCAATTATTTTATCGACAGGATACTAAACGGTCATATCTATAAAATTTTGCTTTATTCCCCAAAAAATCTTTAACGGTACCCAAATTACTTAGAAATACTTTTCGGGGCCCTAAAGGGGTTAACAAGCCTTTCCTTGTCTCCTCTTTTTTTTCTCTCTTCTCTACTTTTCTATTCTCTCATTCTCCCCCTTAAAAAACCTGTTCGTCTTCCCCCGAGATCCGGGGACTCTCTGTGAAAAACTTTCTCCCCCAAAACGGTCTCCCATCCTTAACCTGTTAAACCTCGAGACCACGGGACGCTCCAACCGCCTGGGTCCGTACTTCTTCCAGCTGCGGGCTACCGGGGCATCCCGCATCCCCTGGAACGCCGATAATTTGGACTGGAAAGGGTGATTGCCTACACTGTTTTTTTACGTGTTAACTGGAACACTTTACTGAAACTTTACGGGACTGGAAAGGCGATTTAATATAAAAAGTTTTTTTACGGTTAACGGGAACCTTTTCTGGAAACTTTACGGCGGGGAAAGGTGAGTTAATGGGCGGCTTTTTTTTTTACTTGTAACAACCGGGGCATTGCTTTCGTTAACAACCGGGCTTGTTTCTTTTTAAACAACCGTGGCATTGCTTTCTTGTTAAAAACCCGGGCATTGGGCTTTCTTGTTAACAACCGTGGTATTGCTTTCTTTTTAAACAACCGTGGCATTGCTTTTTTTGTTAACAACCGTGGATTGCTTTCTTTTTTAAAAACCGTGGTATTGCTTTTTTTTTAAAAACCTGGCATTGTTTTTCTTGTTAAAAACCGTGGCATTGTTTTCTTGTTAAAACCGTGGCATTGCTTTCTTGTTAAACCCCCCGTGGGCTTGCTTTCTTTTTAACAACCGGGGGCATTGTTTCTTTTTAACAACTGGGGCATTGCTTTTTTGTTAACAACCGTGGCTTTGCTTTTTGTTAAAAAACCGTGGCATTGCTTTCTTTTTAACAACCGTGGCATTGCTTTCTTGTTAACAACCTGGTTTTGCTTTCTTCTTAACAACCGTGGCATGTTTTCTTTTACCAAACCGTGGCATTGCTTTTTTTTAACCCGGGGCTTTGCTTTCTTCAAAAAACCGTGGATTGCTTTCTTCTTAACAACCGGGCTTGTTTTCTTCTTAACAACCGTGGCTTTGTTTTCTTTTAAAAACCCGGGGGCATTGCTTTCTTGAAACAACCTTTGCTTCACTGAGCTTAAAATTACGTCAATTTTACCTTCAAAAAAAAACAAAAAAAACGCTGGTTTGGAAGTTGTCACAAAAAAAACGTTACTATAAAAAGTATTATACAAAAAAGTTTGAGTCTTTTTTTTGGGGTACGCTTGCTTCAAAAAACGCTCACCGTGGTTTTTAAATTAAAACCCCGCAGGTAAACAATGGGTGATTCTATACCACCTTTTTGCTTGTTACAACCGGGGCTTTGTTTTACTGAGCTTTAAAAAAAAACGACAAAACTCTTCATTTTAAAAAGGAAAAACAGAATAAAGTACTATGGGTAGAAGCTGACGAATTGAAAAAAAAAGCTAATGAATAGAATGCTTGCTTTTACTTTTTTTTTTCCCCCGACGAGTTGAAATCTTCGTGGGAATTTTTGATGAGAAAACATTGCAAAGAAAGGCAGGAATAAGGAAGAAAGGGTTAAATTACAGTAAATGAAAGGGAGGGAAAAGAGAGAGAAGTGAAAAAGAGGGGGGTTTGTGAAATAGGAAGAAAAAAGTCAAGGAGAAAAGCATAGGGGTAAAAAGGGCATGAGGAAGGGATTTGCAATGAGGGAAAAAAGGACAAATGAGGATGAAGAGAACAATAATAAAAAAAATAAAAAATAAAAGACACAAAGTAAGGCAAAAAAGAGACTGTGCAATGTATCAAGGCAAAAGGAAGACAAATTAATGATATGCATAACAATTGAAGAAAAATAATGATGATTAGTGAAGGGGTGAAAGACGTGCTGAAAACGTTATTTCAAAGGATCAAAAAACAAAGGGAAAAAAAGGACACAGACGATGAGGAGGAAAAAAGATCTAAAAATGATAAGAGAAAAAATTTTTAGCAACAAGAATGAAAGAAAAACTGAAAAAAAAAAATTAATAGCGAAAAAGACCGTTAATAAAATATTAAAATGAAGAAATTAAGCGCTCCCAACACACACACACACACACACACACACACACACACACCACCCCAAATACCCACACCCACACACCACACACACACACACACACACACACAAACCCCAAAATACCACCACACACACCACGCACACCCCCCCACCACTCACACTCACCCAAATACACCACCACACACACACACCACACACACACACCACAAATACACACACACACACCCCCCCACACACACCACCCCACACCTACAACCCCCAAATCACACCACACACCACCCAACCACACACACCACAATACACACACACACACCACACACACACACACACCACACCACACACACCTCACACCACACAAATACAACAACCACACAACCCCACACACACACCACCACACACAAAAAACACCAAAGCACCACACACCCAACCCCGCACACATATACACACACCCACAACCACACAACAAAACCCCAAAACACACAACACTACACACCAACACACCACACATACAAAAACACACACACACACACACACCACACACACACAAACACCACACACGCACACCAAACCTCACACACACAAACACACACACACACAAACACACCACACACACACACAAACACAAAAACACCCACAAACACACACACCTCACAAAACACACACACAACAAACACACAACCCCAAAACACAAACACACACCAAACCCACTCCAACCAAACACCACCCCCACACACACACACACACACCAAACACACACACACAAACACACACAAACACACAACAACAAACACACACAAAAACACCAAAAAAGACACTCCAAACACACACACACACCACACCAACATACAAAAACACGCAAACACACACACACCACCCACACACACCCCCCCCACCAACACACAACACACCCACAACAAAAACACACACACCAAACATAATATTATCTTCCCTTTCTGTAAATACAAAAGAAAAACCTGAGATGCTACGCTAATGTTGAAAAAGATAAAAAACAAAACCCTTTAAATTTCCCCCTTTGAAATTCCGATTCAAAAAACAAAACAAACAAAAATCCCACCCTTTCCACCGAGTTGATGGCCTGGCCTGTAAATGTCAACACTAGGAATACCCTTGTAGAATTCGGGAAAAAAAAATAATGAAAGAAAAAATGAGGGAAAAGGGAAAGAGAGGAGGAGAGAGGAGAGAGGAGAGAGAGAGAGAGAGAGAGAGAGAGAGAGAGAGAGAGAGAGAGGAGAGAAGAGGAGAGAGAGAGAGAGAAAAGAGAGAGAGAAGGGGGAAAAGAGAGAAGAGGAGGAGGAGAGGGGGGCGAAGGGGAATAATTTAAAACTATTAAAAGGGGCAAAGGAAAATTAATGAAAAGTTAATGAGAGGAAAAATGCAAGGAGGAAAAAAAAAG
>JACEEZ010022279.1:0-5000 GCA_016584305.1 Chionoecetes opilio
CCCCCTGCTACACTTATTTATCTCCCGGTAATCGCTTCTCTCCTCCCCATCCTCACCGTCACACTATCTCTTTACCGGAACGCATAAAATCAAGCCTTACTGACCTTATTAACTATTCAAGTGTTCTTTACTTCAACAGGTGCGAAATTATCCATAACATCCAGGAATTACCTCGATCATTAATACACTCGCGTACAATTATCTTTATATACATTAATTTCCACTTCTGGCGCTTGAAATACGATGGGATACAGTTTCTTTTTACTTGCTTATTCTTCCGTTTCCCTATTTTCAGGTTTATGCAAGACTGAACATCGTAAATCACTCGGATATTAACGCCGCTCCGGGTTTTCTTCTGAAGGGGAAAGAGGAAATTTGTCTCTCTCTCCTTCAATCTGTTTTTCAGCTTTAATATTGTTAGTGAATTCTCGTCTTTTAAAATTCTATAGTTTCTGTTCGGCTTCTAATAATGTGTAGTATATTAAGTAGTATATGTAGTAGTATATGTATAAGTTAAGTATATTATGTAGTATATGTAGGCCTTACTTACACTACCATGGCTTCTGAAACACACACGCACACGCACACGCACACACCACACACACACACACACAGGGATAAGCTTCCGGCCTTAGATCCAAAACATTACTGAGGTAGACTTAGAATCCCTTAATGAGTGATTAAACGTGATGCTCTTCTCTTTATAACCAATTAAAGGCCATTAAACCCTTAGCTAACCCGTGGATGAGATGGCTAGCGGGATGAAGAGGAGGAGGAGGAGGAGGAGGAGGAGGAGGAGGAGGAGGAGGAGAGGAGGAGGAGGAGGAGGAGGAGGAGGAGAAGAGGAAAGTAGGGGGGAAATGGAGAACTTAGTCTTCTCCACCTTCCCTCTCTTCCTCCCTTCCTCTCTTCCTCTCTTCCTCCTCTCTGCTTCCATTATTCAACATCGGTGTCCAGAAATCCACTTCGAAAGGTTGTAAAATGTGGAACTCATCAGATTGAGTCTAGTTCCCCTCCTCTCCCTGTTGCCTTCACGATTATCGACCGCAAACTATCGATCGTTCCCTGATATCTGTAAACACTCCCCTAGTTATGGCTTCTCTTCGACTCTTTATCTCACAACATTTTGCACACAGACACCGATACTCCCTCCCTCCCTGACACACACACACACACACACACACACACACACACACAAGTACAAAAACACTCCCTCTCTTTCTATCTCCCTCTTTCTCTCAAACTGCACCCGAGGCAAGAAAAAGAGAGAGAGAGAGAGAGAGAGAGAGAGAGAGAGAGAGAGAGAGAGAGAGAGAGAGAGAGAGAGAGAGAGAGAGAGCGTAGAGAGAGAAAGGGGAAAAATGAGGGGAGTTGGCGTCGACCACAACCCCTCCTAGCTCATAAATCAGTGTGTTTACCTCGCGGCTAACGAGACGCCATCTATCAGCTCCTTGCAACAACTCCAGACGCCATTGGTCACTTGCTGGACGGATGTTGACGATGGGACTTTTTATGAGGGGGACAGAGTTATATATGGGCCGAGCCGAGGCAAGATAAATATGAAGTCTACCACGGCACCGCTGCAATCTCTTGAGGACGACTTGAGGGCTGGCTGGGCGGCAACACGACGTCGAGGAGGAGGAGGAGGAGGAGGAGGAAGAAGAGGAAAGGAAAGAAGTGGAGAGTGTGCGAAAAGGAATTGTGGTGAAAATTTCGTGCTTTCTATTACTAGGTATGCTTAGTTATTTGATCTATTTCATGCCCTTGTTATTGTTGCTTTTGTTGTTGTTGTTTTTGTTGCTGTTGTTGTTGTTGTGTAGAAGGAAGGTAGAGTAAAAGGAAGAGAAAAAATAACAATAAGAACATGAGTAATTTTACAATATCGTTAGTAATATAAACAGTAACAATATGAGGATACTATAAATTACCTAAAAAACAATATCTATTAAAACTCATGAGAAAAAAATATTGAAAACTTGATCACGTTAAACTAAAAATTGGATCAATATCATCAACAATAAAAACACATCAATAGATAAAGATCACAAAATAAATAAAGATCACAAAATAAATAAAGATCACAAAATAAATAAAGATCACAAAATAAATAAAAATCACAAAATAAATAAAGATCACAAAATAAATAAAGATCACAAAATAAATAAAGATCACAAAATAAATAAAGATCACAAAATAAATAAAGATCACAAAATAAATAAAGATCACAAAATAAATAAAGATCACAAAATAAATAAAGATCACATTCAAACTGGCGCCAACACAATAGAAAAATAATAAAAATTGAATCAATGAAATACGTAACAAAAATAAATCAGACCATACATCCCACGGCTATTCAGAGTCAACACCACCACCACCACCACCCTACCACCACCATCACCCTACCACCACCCTACCACCACCACCACCACCCTACCACCACCACCACCCTACCACCACCACCACCACCACCACCGCCACCACCACCCTACCACCACCACCACCACCACCCTGATCACCACCACCACCACCACCCTACCACCACCACCATCACCACCACCCTACCACCACCACCACCACCCTACCAACATCACACTACCACCATCACCCTACCACCACCACCACCACCACCACCTCACCACCACCACCACCATCCCCGTCACATTTTTCCCCTGCGGAGGCGAGACCGAGACACAGGGCCTCGGGTGTGCCTCGGGAAGATATATCGCCGGAATTGTCAGGAGAAACCCGCCGCTGACCGCCACTCAAACGGCGGCATAAATTTCCCTTAATGTGTTGTGAATACTTACAAACCCTGGTTGATTGTATCCCTGAACCGCCGATAAGCCCTTACTCCCTTCCTCCTACCCCTTATTCTCCCTTATACCCCTCCCTTAGCCTCCCTGAATCCCTTACTATCCCTTTTCCGAAACTTTCTTATAACCCTTATCCCCTTCACGCCTATAGTCTATTTTTTTTAACGAGGTAAAAAATGCTGACCCCTTGCTGCTTACTGACTGATATTTGATGCCAGGAGAAGAGAATACTACGCTTCTTCTAAATGTCAGCCGTATTTTATCATAGTTAACCATACTAGCAGGTAAACATAGGCATTATTTTAAGCAGGAGACCTTAAGATAACATGAACTTTTTGCCTTGTTAAAAAAAATAGACTATAGATCTTTACTTTGCTATTAAAATGTTTTTTTTGCTAACTATAAAATTACGAGAAGTAACTTAATATACCAAATTAACTAATGGACAGGGATATTAAACAAGTCATTATCTATAAAATATTGCTTATATTCAATAAAACCGTCTAATGGTACCCAAATTACAATGGAAATTACGTTCTGGGCCTCAATTAATCCTTTCCTGTCCCTTACAACCACCTCAAATCATACTTCCTATCTTCTCAAATAAATAAAAACTTCCTATATCTCATAAATTCTGAATCTGAAGTCCTGAAGTCTTAAACCTCTAAGAAACTTCCTGAAATTCTGCATCTGACCTGAAATACTGAAGTTCTGAGCATCTCATGAAAATCCTATATCTGACCTTTTGGATTAATTAATTACCTTTAGGAACTTATAGATTTAGGATTCGCAATTCTTTTTTTATTAAAGTTTAGTGAATCATCATTAATTTCCCTTTCTTTCTTTCTTTCTTTTATATTTTTTGCGTTTTTTTGTTTTTTTGTTAAGGGTGGAAGGGGTGGCTGATGGCGGGAAAGCTTACATCGCCAACACACATATATAAAACAGAAGTCAATTTACCGACGATTCTTTACATTTTACATTTGACATTTTTTTGGGTTTAACAGAATTCACGGTTTATTGGTTCATGGACAATAGTGTGTCTCCCCTTTCTCCCACGCTCTCCCCTTCCACAGCCCTCCCACCTCTCCCACGGCCAACCCTTCCTTCCCTCCCTCGCCCCTTCCTTCCTTCCTCCCTCCTCCAACCCTTCACTTGTCACGATTCAGTAAAAAGTTAAAAACACAGCGAGCACGTGACAGCATTTCACGTGACATGACAAACCGCAGATGCACACACAGACACACACTCTCTCTCTCTCCTCTCTCTCTCTCTCTCTCTCCCCTTCTCTCTCTCTCTCTCTCTCTCTCTCTCTCTCTCTCTCTCTCAGGCACTCTCCTCTCTCCTCTTTCTCTTCCTCTACTCGCTTCCCTCTCCTCTCTCTTCTCTACTTCTCTCTCTTCACTTCTTCTTTTTTCCTTTTTTTTCTCTTCTCACTTCTTACTCTTTCTTCTCTCTCTCTCTCTTCTCTCTCTCTCTCTCTCTCTCTCTCTCTCTCTCTCTCTCTCTCTCTCTCTCTCTCTCTTCTCTTCTCTCTCCTCTCTCTCTCTCTCTCTCTCCTTCTCTCTCTCTTTCTCACCCCTCGTTCCCCAGTGACCTTGAGATTCCCTCTACGACCCCCGAGAGGCCGTTACACACCCCGACGGAGGTTTGAGGGACAGAAACGAGGGGACGGCGATTAGGGAAGTAAAGGGGCACTGAGGGAAAGTTAGGAGGGGAAAGGGTACCATGGGGAGGGACGCTGCTGAGAGTGAGGGGACGTGAGGGGACGGGAAGGGATACTGCTGCTGGAGGGGAAGAGTAAGATGAGGGGAGGAAGAGAGAGAAGAAAGGAAAAGAAAGAAAGAAAGAGGGAGACTAGGTTAGAAAGGATGGAGAGAAGAGGGAAAGGAAGGAAAAGACTTGTAGGAAAGAATGTAGAGAAGAGGAAAAGGAAGGGAATGAGGGAAGGGGAAAGAGCGGGAAGAAGGATGTGATTATTGAAGAATGGAAAGACGGAAATGAATGAGGAATGCGAGTAAAGCGTAGAAAATGAGTGAGGAGAGAGAGAGGGAGGGAGGGAGGTAAATAATGGAGAGGAGGGAGATAAGTGAGTGAGAAAGAGACCAAAGAGGAAGAAAGGGAGGAAGGGAGAATGACCAATACAGGTGAAAATTACATCAAAATAAGAGTGAAGTGTTTGGC
>JACEEZ010022279.1:10000-25000 GCA_016584305.1 Chionoecetes opilio
TCTAAATATTCTCAGCCTCAATTACTTATGCATTTTTTCCCTTATAATACCGGTTACTTGTTTTCTTCAGACAAGTAATGCAGACTTAGGGAGGAGCTCGAAGAATCCGTACTAAAATTATGTCGCAGTAATGAAAATTCTAAAACTAGAAACGCACTTATTTTTAATCATTTACGGTACTTGAGACACTTTTTCTTATACTAATTTCACCTTTAAATACACCAAACATAAGGGCGAACATGCACTTCTGATTTTAACTAGAAATTTATTGGTAATGACACTAAACTTCAGCCTTAACTACTCTAACCTTAAAGATGTAAATAAATTGTAATTGTTATTTTTACATTTTTTATAAGTTTTGTTGTGTCCATTCTAAATTCGACCCAAATACTCGAAGCTTGAAGATGTAAAATTGTAGTTGTTGTTTTTATATTTTTTATCAGTTTTGTTGTGACGGACCTAAATTGAACCTTAAATGCTAGTGCTATAAGGTTGTAAATACACGTTGTCTAATCACTGCACATAGGGCGGTGTTGTACTTTCCGTTTTCTGCAAACATCTGGCGGATATACGCGACCACTATCACTTGAATGTTGGCAAACTCGATATTGACAGTAGAACAGTAAAAACACTAAGATAAGCAAACACACAATGACAGGAAGAGATAAAAAGGAGAATAACTATTAATAAAAGAAAATGCGAAAACAGAAACATAAAAGAAGATAAAACAAACATAAATGACAGAGAAGTACAAAAAAAAAGCATTAATAAGAGAATACAAAAATGAATAAATAAACAAAAAATAAGGAGCAAAACAAAAAAACGACAAAACAGGATACATTTTTTTCTCGTATTATAAGAAAAAATAGAGATCAAGATTTAATTAGAGAAGAGGATTCAGGAAAATAAATAAAAGAGTTAGTGAAAGTAAACATGACGAGAAAAAAACGGGAAAATATTAAATAGAGGACAATGATGACAATTTAGAAATACAAACAAAATTATTATAGAAGGCAAACGATAACCATAAAACAATAAAAAACCACATCTAAATACATGTCGAATAATGTCGAAGTCCGAATAATGAGGGTCCGGATACGAGAGGGTTTTACTGTAGTCGCAATATTCATTACTTCATTACACATTTTTATCTTCATATCTTTGAATATCACTTACAGTATCCATTCTCCTTCACCACCACCACCACCACCACCACCACCACCACTATCACCACCACCACCACCACAACCACAACCCAACCACCACCACCACAACCCAACCACCACCACCACAACCCAAGCACCACCCTCACCACCACCACTACTATCACCACCACAATCCAAGCACCACCACCACCACCACCACAACCCAAGCACCACCCAAGCACCACCACCACCACCACTACCACAGCCCAATCACCACCACTATCACCACCACAACCACCACCACCACCACCACCCCACCACCACACACCACCACCACCACACCACCACTATCACCACCAGCACCACCACCACCACCACCACCACTATCACCACCACCACCACCCAAACCCCAGAAAAAGCACACACTCAAAGGCATCTCTAAATATCGATCACGAAACTTGGTAAAACACACCAAAAAAATGGAAGGAAGCAGATCGCAGCGGCCGTGTTACTCACCTCACAGCTGCAAACTTCTACAATAAACAAAACTTGTGGCATACGACTTTACTTACTCCAGCCGGGCGTGATCTGCCTCTCTCTCTCTCTCTCTCTCTCTCTCTCCTCTCTCTTCTCCTCTCTCTCTCTCTCTCTCTTCTATTCCTATCTTTCCGTTTCTTTTCTTATCTCTCTTCTCTCTCTCTCTCTCTCTCTCTCTCTCTCTCTCTCTCTCTCTCTCTCTCTCTCTCTCTCTCTCTCTCTCTCTCCTCTCTCTCTCTCTCTCTCTCTCCCCTATTCTTTTTCCATATTTCTCCCTTTTCATACGTCTTATCTCTTCCTTCCCATCTCTCTCTCTCTCTCCTCTCTCTCTCTCTCTCTCTCTCTCTCTACTTTTCCTCTTCTCCTCGTCTTCTTCCTCTCTCTCTCTCTCTCTCCTCTCCCCTCTCTCTTCTCTCTCTCCTCTCTCTCTCTCTCTCTGGTCCACTTCCTCCTCCTCTTCCTTCAATCCTTCTCTTGCATCCTTAAAACCAACGCATCTTTTTCTCATCCTTTTTTGCTATCTATCTCCCTCGTTTATCACTGCGCCCTTTGGTTAAATAGCTATCTCCCACACGCCCCAGCACCCGCCGCCCACCGCCCACAGCTGCCTCGGAAGGGCGTTCTGACGGCCCTCAGATACCAAGCTCTCCTCTGATACCAAGCAGACGAGATGAACGGATGCTGATACTACATGTCTGATTGTGTGTGTGTGTGTGTGTGTGTAGGGTGTGTGTGGTGTGTGTGTGTGTGTGTGTGTGTGTGAGTGTGGTGTGTGTGTGTGTGTGTGTGTGAGTGTGGTGTGTGTGGGTGTAGGGGGGGGGGGTGCTCAAGATGCGCGTTTACGTCTATGTCATTATTCCCGCTTAGCAAAACAAAACTAAATAAAACAAATATTGCATCATCTTCTTTCGTCTCCTTTAACCCTTCCCTTCTCTCTCTCTCTCTCTCTCTCTCTCTCTCTCTCTCTCTCTCTCTCTCTCTCTCTCTCTCTCTCTCTCTCTCTCTCTCTCTCTCTCTCTCTCTCTCTCTCTCTCTCTCTCTCTCTCTCAAATTACGTTGGACTGGAGAAAATTAATTAATAATACTATTGACATTATCATTATTGTCATTGATATTATTATTATTATCACAATTTTTTTTTACAGCGAGATGACTTGCGCTGAGAGGGAGGAAAAAATATAAATAAGGAGAGAGAGAGAGAGAGAGAGGAGAGAGAGAGAGAGAGAGAGAGAGAGAGAGAGAGAGAGAGAGAGAGAGAAAGAGAGAGAGAGAGAGAGAGAGAGAGAGAGGGGGATACATCTAACAAAGTATGCGTAAGGCTGTGTTTTTTCAACTCAAAAAAATAAATATACAATTGTTTTTCTCTTTACGCCAGGTGAGAAAAGCCTCGAGCACCAGAAGGAGAAGAAATGTGGAGTTTATATTTGTATACAATGCGGGCGTTGACACTTGGGCTAAGGGCGAAGGTCTGTCTGTCTGTCTGTCTGTCTGTCTGTTTGTCTGTCTGTTTGTCTACCTGTCTGTATGTATGTCTGTCGCTGTGTCAGTCGCTCGGGAAAAGAAATTGAAGCGTAAAATAAAGAAAACCAAGAGTATTTTTCTTCAGCTCGTGTGTGTGTGTGTGTGTGTGTGTGTGTGTGTGTGTGTGTGTGTGTGTGTGTGTGTGTGTGTGTGTGTGTGTGTGTGTGTGTGTGTGTGTGTGTGTGTGTGTGTGTATGTGTGTGTGCATGAAAATAACGAGCGTGGAGTCATCACCACCACCATGAGGTCATGACAATAAAGGGTCACAACACTCCTGTTTACAAATGCAACTCCTCCTCCCCCTCCTCCTCCTCCTCCTCTTCCTCCTCCTCCTCATCATCATCATCAGGCCTCTTCCTCCAGTTCCCCTTCATTATTCATCCCTTTCTTTTTTCTCCTTTTTTCCCCTCTTCTCCCTTCCTCCCCCATCTCCTTTTGTACACTCTCCTCCTCCTCCTCCTCCTCTTGAAAAACAAAGGCAAGCACAGCTGACCCCACATGTATGTCAGGTCACAGAAGGCACACACACACACACATACATACATACACACACACACACATACACACCGTCACGATGGTCAAGTGGATAGCGCGTTGGCCTGCCATTCAGTGGTAGCCGGTTCGAATCCTCACCTCTCCCGGGGATTTTTCACTGACAAAATCCCCCTTGAGCAAGGGGACGGGGATGTGTGGTGTGTGAGGTCCCAGCATTACCCTAAGATCGGTAATAATGAGCTCCAAGCTTGCACCGGGAGGGTGAATTGGCGATCGCGAGTCCGACTCGCGTGGACAAGACCATGGGTGAATGACACACAAACACTGATTTCAAAGCGCTGTTCATAAATCAGTTTCCTCAAGTGATGCATGTCTGACTAACATCATGCAGATTAATCCTCCTCCTCCTCCTCCTCCTCCTCTAGAATGTGTGTAGTTAACAAGGATTAAGTCAGATTTCTCATAAGACATGTTGGTTTACTGAGATAGGTTCACTAGTACAAGACTTGGTGCTGGTGAAGGGAGGGAGGCAGAGGGGAGGGAGGGAAGGATGCGCGGGTTTCTCCAAGACCGGAAACATAGATCATACAAGCCTCTCTGTCTATCTGTCACACTGGTCCAAAGTATTATGAGTGCGCCTCTCTCTATCTCTCTCTCTCTCTCTCTCTCTGCATATATAGATGGATAGATATGAGTCATTTTCATTACCACAAATGTATCGAGAATAATGTTACCACAAAAGTATCGAGAATATTCACTGTCTGAGAAAACTAATGAGTGTGGTAACAGTGGTAGTCGTAGTGGTAGTAGTGGTGTGGTGGCGGTAGAGGTAGTAGTAGTGGTAGTAGTGGTAGTGGTTGTGGTTGTGGTAGTAGTCGTAGTGGTGGTGGTGGTGGTTGTGGTAGTAGTCGTAGTGGTGGTGGTGGTGGTCCGTCAGCACATTCGCGGGTCTTTCGTCTATCAGCTCCATTAATTAAATTTCCGCTGCCGGAGCTAAATATGGGCGGGGCCTCGGCGTGTGTGTGATCTTCGCCGAGGGATTCCCACCCGAGAGAGAGTCGTTCTTCGCGTCCTCATCGGGCCAGGATGTTGTAATCAGTTTTTGTAAACAAGGGCTGGCGAATGCTCGAGGAAGGGTAAACAACTCGTGTTTATATTTTGTCCAGGCCTTGCTGCTTACAAAGACACGCTTTTTACCGCAGGGACTTAAGGGCGCAACCCACATGAGGGGCCGGGCCGGGGCAGAGGCAGGGGTAGGAGCAGGGGCCGGGGCAGGGGCCGGGGCAGGGGAGCGCAGCGCGGGGCAACACACTGGTGGGGCCTCAGTGCTGGTGCCTCCCTGTGCCTCACCTTCCCGCGCGAGGGGCACCGTTGTGTCTGTAAATACCGCCTTGTTTAGCCGAGGAAGTACGGGCCTCCTACGGGTGTTTATTTTCCGTCAGGGAGTGCCAGAGTGCCAGGGGCGGCGGCTCGAGGTGGTGTCGCGGGTATTGCTGCTCCTCGGCTTCCCAGTGGCATCACTACAAATCACATCTTGTTGGTTCACCGAGATAGGAAGAATGTCGGGAAATGCGCTTCACTGCCTTGCCAAAACACGATCACCAACACTTAATTTGCATTTACAGCTATGTATATACTGTCCACATGTTTATATATTATCTTTTTTTTGCTTTAGTAATTAAGTTCATTTACTCATGTATGTATATATTTTTTTTTTTTAACTGTATGCCTTCGGGTGAAAATATAATCATTATTATTAGTATTATTATTACTATTATTATTATTATAATTATTATTCATCGAGCCTCCCCACAGCGGCGGAAGGGTACGGAGGAAGTGTATGATTGATGAACCCAGTGACGACCTTGAGGCACAGCCTGACTCTTATTACTGATGAGGATAATGTACTGTAATGCCAGTCAAGAGGTTAACCCCTTGAGACCCAGAACATAATTTTCATTGTAATTTGGCTACCATTAGAAGATTTTTAGTGAATATTTTATAGATATGACCTGTTTAGTATCCTTATCAACTAACTAATTTGGTATATTAAGTTACTTTTCGTAATTTTATTGCTAACAATAGACGATTTTTTTTATAGCAAAGGAAAGATCTGGGTGTGAAGGATTTAAGAACATAAGAACAAAGAAAATAAGGAAGCAACAATGGCTGGGAGACCTACACGTGGTAGTTCCTGTTACTTACCACTACTTACATTACATTACTTACTACTTTCATCCCCATCCTTAAATTGTCTATAATAGCCACCTTTTACAACTCCCTATTAACTCCGCACTAACTACCTGACGACTGAGTCCATTCCAATCACCTGTGTTTGAGGCGTCACCGGTAATCACCATCCATCAACCTATCTGATATGAAACAAAATTTACAACAGTCACACAATCACAATAACGTCACAACAAAGCATAATTCAGTCAGTCAAGAAATAATACGTCGTGTTACAACGTATCGAAAAACATACGAAATGAGTTCATCATAGCTAATTCAGTCAGTCAAGAAAACAGTAAGTCACCGAGAACTGGCAGCTAAGTCACCATAGCTAATTCAGTCAGTCAAGAAAACAGTAAGTCACCGAGAACTGGCAGCTAAGTCATCATAGCTAATTCAGTCAGTCAAGAAAACAATAACTCACCGAGAACTACCTTGTAAGTCATCACAGGAGTCAGTCAATGAATAAGTCACTAGTAAGAGGAACATCTCCATGATAAAAACACACACAAAAAAAATATTACATCAACAACTGAAAAATAAATAAAAGTTGCCGTAAAAGAAATGAATATTAAAAAAGAACAAAACAATCAGCAACAAATGAAACACTCACAGAGAAGTCAATGAATTAGTGAAGAGAAAGTGAATAAAACAACATTGAGTCGCACCAACACACTCGTCAGTCACCAGAAGGAAAGTTTTCAGTTAGCGAGTAAACAAAGGAATGAATAAGTTAGTCAGCCAGTCATTTAAGTCATTCAGTCAGTCAGTCACGTCATGAAAGCAAAAACACGAAAACATATTATTAACTAACTGATTCAAAACAAAGGAATGGACCAGTTAGTTATTCAGTCAGTTGCTATATACAAATGAATAAATCAGTCAGTATATCAGTCATTCAGGACATAAGAACCAGAATCAGTCAACTCAGTCAGGATGCAAGAAGCAGAATCAGTCAGTCAGTCAGGATGAAAAAAACTGAATCAGTCACTCAGTCAGTCACTCAGGATGCAAGAACCAGAATCAGTCAGTCATTCAGGATACAAGAACCAGAATCAGTCAGTCATTCAGGATACAAGAACCAGAATCAGTCAGTCAGTCAGGATGCAAGAACCAGAATCAGTCAGTCAGTCATTCAGGATACAAGAACCAGAATCAGTCAGTCAGTCAGGATGCAAGAACCAGAATCAGTCAGTCAGTAGTCAGGATGCAAGAACCAGAATCAGTCAGTCATTCAGGATACAAGAACCAGAATCAGTCAGTCATTCAGGATACAAGAACCAGAATCAGTCAGTCATTCAGGATACAAGAACCAGAATCAGTCAGTCAGTCAGGATGCAAGAACCAGAATCAGTCAGTCAGTCAGGATGCAAGAACCAGAATCAGTCAGTCAGTCAGTCAGGATGCAAGAACCAGAATCAGTCAGTCAGTCAGGATGCAAGAACCAGAATCAGTCAGTCAGTCAGGATGCAAGAACCCGAATCAGTCAGTCATTCAGGATACAAGAACCAGAATCAGTCAGTCAGTCAGGATGCAAGAACCAGAATCAGTCAGTCAGTCAGGATGCAAGAACCCGAATCAGTCAGTCATTCAGGATACAAGAACCAGAATCAGTCAGTCAGTCAGGATGCAAGAACCAGAATCAGTCAGTCAGTCAGGATGCAAGAACCAGAATCAGTCAGTCATTCAGGATACAAGAGCCAGAATCAGTCAGTCAGTCAGGATGCAAGAACCAGAATCAGTCACTCTGAACAAAACAAAGCTAAGGAATCAGTCATTAAGGAACACTGTGATCACCTGGAACGAAAGAAAAGGAACAAACAATGCAAGAGAAAACATAGATTAAAGAAACTTACATGGTACAAAGGAATCAGTCACAGTGAACAAAGAAGCGAGTCATCCAAACACACACACATACGCACACACACACACACACACACACGTTTACAGTCACCTTTGCTGCAGAAGTCATACACATATTCCTCCCCTCCCCCCTTTTAACACACATACACACACACACACACATACACACACACACACACACCACACACACACACACACACCACACACACCTACACACACACACACACCTGACTCAGCGCACTACAGCCTCCAACACAATGGATCTTGAAAAACAAAGAGAAAATGGTGCATCTAATGATAATGCCAGACACAACTCCAATCCTGCTTTGTTCGCATAACCTAACTATTATGACGCCAAGCTGAAAGAAGAGGCACCTAGGGAGAAACAGGAGGAGGAGGAGGAGGAGGAGGAGGAGGAGGAGGAGGAGGAGGGAGGAACGGAGGGAAAAGGTAATATTTTGGAGGCTTTCACTTCGGAGGAACGATTCACGCTTTCAGCCAAGTAGTGTGTAACGCCAAAAAAAAGGAAAAAAAGAGAACTGCAACAACGCAATCGCTTGTAATTATTGTGGGAGAGAGGCGGGTGAGGATAGGGATGAGGGAGGGTAAGAAAGGGAGGCACAGAAGAATAGGAAAAAGGAGAGTTAGAAAGAGAGGCACAGAAGAATAGGAAGAAGAATAGGAAGAAGGAGAGAGTAAGAAAGAGAGGCACAGACGAATAGGAAGGAGAGTTAGAAAGAGAGGCACAGAAGAATACGAAGGAGAGAGGAAGAAAGAGAGGCACAGACGAATAGGAAGGAGAGTTAGAAAGAGAGGCACAGAAGAATAGGAAGAAGGAGAGTTAGAAAGAGAGGCACAGAAGAATAGGAAGGAGAGTTAGAAGAGAGGCACAGAAGAATAGGAAGGAGAGTTAGAAAGAGGCACAGAAGAATAGGAAGGAGAGATTAAGAAAGAGAGGCACAGAAGAATAGGAAGGAGAGTAAGAAAGAGAGGCACAGAAGAATAGGAAGAAGGAGAGTGTAAGAAAGAGAGGCACAGAAGAATAGGAAGGAGAGAGTTAGAAAGAGAGGCACAGAAGAATAGGAAGGAGAGAGTAAGAAAGAGAGGCACAGAAGAATAGGAAGGAGAGAGTAAGAAAGAGAGGCATAGAAGGACAGGATGAAGGAGGGAGTAAGAAAGAGAGGCACAGAAGAATAGGAAGAAGAGAGTTAGAAAGAGGCACAGAAGAATAGGAAGAAGGAGAGTTAGAAAGAGAGGCACAGAAGAATAGGAAGAAGGAGATAGTAAGAAAGAGAGGCACAGAAGAATAGGAAGAAGGAGAGTTAGAAAGAGAGGCACAGAAGAATAGGAAGGAGAGAGCTAGAAAGAGAGGCACAGAAGAATAGGAAGAAGGAGATAGTAAGAAAGAGGCACAGAAGAATAGGAAGAAGGAGAGTTAGAAAGAGAGGCACAGAAGAATAGGAAGGAGATAGTAAGAAAGAGAGGCACAGAAGAATAGGAAGAAGGAGATAGTAAGAAAGAGAGGCACAGAAGAATAGGAAGAAGGAGATAGTAAGAAAGAGAGGCACAGAAGAATAGGAAGAAGGAGATAGTAAGAAAGAGAGGCACAGAAGAATAGGAAGAAGGAGAGACTTAAGAAAATGAGAAAATGATTATGATTGTAAATGATTGTAAAAATATGCATGTTAGATTGTAATTATGGATTGAGAATAATCAGATAAGTATAGTTGAGGTGAGATAGAGCAATGGATAAGGGAGATTGAAGAAATTGAAGGTGGGAGAGATAACGCATACAAGAGATAACACATACATACAGTCATACATTTGAAGGGTAAGGAGAGTGAAGTTTAGTTAAGATGAGATGCAACAATTGATAAGGGATAGAAGGAATGACGGAGTTTGAGATAAGACATACAAAGCAGGAAAACAATAACAGCTATGGGAGAAATAAAACAAAAATACAGTTCATTGCAAATAATTAAGGAAAACCAAATGAGAGAATGCAAAACAGGAATAACAGAAAGGGTGAAAATAAGGGTAAAAGAGGAGGAAAGGGCGTAAGATGGATAGAGTAAAGGAAGGAAATAAGGGTAAAAGAGGAGGAAAAGGGGTAAGATATATAGAGTAAAGGAAGGAAATAAGGGTAAAAGAGGAGGAAAGGGCGTAAGATATATAGAGTAAAGGAAGGAAATAAGGGTAAAAGAGGAGGAAAAGGGGTAAGATATATAGAGTAAAGGAAGGAAATAAGGGTAAAAGAGGAGGAAAGGGCGTAAGATGGATAGAGTAAAGGAAGGAAACGACGATAGAAGGAATGAAGACAAAGGAAAGTAAAGGGAAAAAAGGAGGAAAGTGGTAAAGATGGATACAGTAATGGAAGGAAACGACAATTGAAGGAAGGAAGGAAGGAAGGAAGGAAGAGGATACAGATGTGTGATGGGGGGGAGGAGGGAAGGGTGGGAGTGTTCTGGGGGGGAGGGGGGTTGTCCTGGGGGGAGGGGGGGTATCCTGGGGGAGGGGGGAGGGGTGTCCTGGGGGAGGGGGGAGGGGGGTGGTCCTGGGGGGGGGGAGGGGGGGTGTCCTGGGGGGGGAGGGGGAGTGTCCGAGGGGAGAAAGAGGAAGGAGGGAAATCAGGAACAATATATAAGTCAGGAAGGAGCCATTGCAACTACCTCATATATTTTGTAACCTTAATCACACCTTACGCTTCCTTCACACGCAGGTTTGCCAGGAATCATCATCATCAACAGATCTCGTAGTTTTACCTGTAATAAGCCAAGCGCCACCTGCCTGCACACGTGTACGGAAGAAGGGTAACTGGTAACACGCAAACACTACAGGTAAAAGACGTGCAATTAAATTTAATGTATAGTAAACTTGTTCGTGTTTCTCTTAAGTATATTTTTCCATAGCCAATTATATGTTTCGTAGTCACTGAAGAGGAAATATAAAACAGGAAAGGAAAAGAGAGAGAACATAAGGTATTCATAGGGTTTTATGAAAGAAATAATGAAAACTGAAGAAGAAAAACTGAAAACTGGAAGTAGGAAAACTGAACAATTCTACCATATCCTTTAGTCAGCCATTATATGTTTCGTAGTCAATGTAAGGAGAAAATATAAAAGAGAAAAGGAAAAGAGAGAAAAAAAGTATTCATATGGTTTTATGGAAGTAATAATGGGTAAGAAAACAAAACAATTCTACCATAGCCTTTAGTCAGCCATTATTTGTTTCGTAGTCAATGGAAAAAGAAAAAAGAAATAAAATAAAAAGGAAAAAGAGAAAAAAAGGTATTCCTATGGTTTTATGGAAGTAATAATGGGTAAGAAAACAAAACAATTCTACCATAGCCTTTAGTCAGCCATTATTTGTTTCGTAGTCAATGGAAAAAGAAAAAAGAAATAAAATAAAAAGGAAAAAGAGAAAAAAAGGTATTCCTATGGTTTTATGGAAGTAATAATGGGTAGGAAAACTGAACAATTCTTCCATAGCCTCTAGTCACCCATTATATGTTTCGTAGTCAGAAGAGAAGAGAAAAGGAAGAGAAATACAAAAAGAGAAAGAGAAAAAGAGGAAGAGAAAATACAAGAGAAAAGAAAGAGAGATAAAAAAAACCGTCATGTGAATGAAGGGAAGTAATCATGAGTAAAAAACTGAACAATTACCACATTTTCCACCCGCGGTTGATTACTATTGTGTGGTTGACGCTTTTCTGGGTTGTCGTTTGCAAGGCGGTGAAATCGACCTCATTGGGTGTTAAGTCATTAATAGAAAGTGATGGGAATTCTGGTTTCTATTTTTTTATTTATTTTCCAACTAAGTCTTTCTCTGCCAGTATGTCGGTTTGTTTGTCTGTATGTGTCTGTGTATGTGCCTGTCTGTCGTTACCTGTTTGTTAGATCACACACACACACACACACACACACACACACACACACACACACACACACACACACCGCGCGATGGTCAGGTTGATAACGTTCTGGTCTCTCACTCTCTGGGTAGGCGGTTCGAATCCTCGCACTCCCGGGGATTTTTCACTTGACAAATTCGGGCGGTTACTGTCTCCCTTGAGCAAGGGGATGGGGGTGTGTGGTGTGTGAGGTCCCAGCATTGCCCAAAGATCGGTAATAATGAGCTCCAAGCTCGCACTGAGAGGGTGAAACTGGCGATCGCGAGCGAGCTCGCGTGGACAAAGACCATGGGTGAATGACACACACACACACACACACACACCACACACACACCGCACACACCACACACACACCATACACACCACACACACACCATACACACACCACAAACACACACACACACGCACACTCACACATACACACAAGCCGTCAGCAGCCTGAGAAGGAGGCGCGTAGAATCAATTAAAATTACTAATTAACATAAGCTGCTTATTGTGTCTTTATTTATGCCACTTACAGGGCGTCGTCAGCCTATAAGACCCCAAAGGATTACCTTCCCTCGCCCCTCCGTTCCTCCACTCGCCTCCTCAATCTCACATTCGCAATTTAGTTTCTTTTTGTCGATTGCAATTATTTGATCGGCGACCATGTTAGTTGGGAGCATCATCTCTGCATCATCTCTGAACACATGAGGCAAAAAGATGAGGTGACCATCGCCTGAAGGTTTGGGCGTACGTGGAACAGGATGATTGAGGCCGCGGGCACCTCCTGACTGATAGATGGACGGGTGAGCAGACAGACAGGGAAGTGGATAGGTAGGTAGAAGATAGGGAAGAAAAGATGGAGGGTAGCAATGGTAGAGAGTGGATGACAAGTGGATAGGTATAGGTAGAAGATAGATAAGAAATGATGGAAGGTGGATATGTTGGAGAGTGGATGAATGAGTTGGTGGATGAATGGATTGACAGGTTAGTAAGTGGATTTGCTCTGATAGATAGACAGTAAACCTGAAGACTATAGACGGTAGACAGGACAGACAGACAAGCAGACACCTAAAAGAAGACGAATTGAGGCATGTAGACAGAACTACACACACACACACACACACACACACACACACACACACACACACACACACACAAAGGGGCACGCCAGCTGTCACACTGAGTTTTGGAGGTGTTGTTACGCCGTGGGCTTGGAAGCAAGTACAAAAAACCCGTCAGCATTTCCCTTCACTAAGGACTGAACGCCCCTCGCCTGACCGCAGAAACATCTACGCGGGAGGACGCTACAGGGACCTTCCTCCTCCTTCGGGACCGTCGGGGGCACTTACACACTTTACACAAGCACCAATATACGACTGAAGGAAAAAATTACTCACCAATTTTTTCTTATCATTGTTAAATTAGTCTTAATAAAACAGTATAATAGTAAAAGCATGAGTAGGGGCGTGGAGATGAACGCTCGATCCAGACAACAGGAGTCAGATGAAAGTAAAATATACAGGAAAAAGACAATTGTATAATGATTACTCAAACCTGTCTTCTTTTTACCAATTTCCTCCATGCTCCGAACTGCCTTCCTTCCTCCCTCCCTGCCGCGCTTCCTCCCGCCTCAAGACGCGATCCCTGCACGAGGACAGCTCAAGGAACACTCCCTCTGTGTCGCCTTAACAGTATGCACGTTTGTGTTGTTGTTGTAGCGGTGGCGCACTAATCAGCCGTGACAGGCAACAAGCAGAGCAGTAGTCCCCTTGTGCTCTCTCTCTCTCTCTCTCTCTCTCTCTCTCTCTCTCTCTCTCTCTCTCTCTCTCTTCTCTCTCTCTCTCTCTCTCTCTCTCTCTCTCTCTCTCTCTCTCTCTCTCTCTCTCTCTCTCTCTCTCTCTCTCTCTCTCTGTGTGTGTGTGTGTGTGTGTGTGTGTGTGTGTGTCCACCGTGAGCTGAACAAACTCATTCCTTTCCGCGGCATGAAATGTGCTTCGTCGCTGTGGCTCCTTCCTTCCTTCCGCCCCGGCCACTCCTCCTCCTCCTCCTCCTCCTCCTCCTCCTCCTCTTCCTCCTCCTCTTCCTCCTCTCTCTCATGGCTCGCAATATCACACATGCCAAGTTTTGCGCAAGTATTCCGGGGCCTTAGTGACGGGTCTCGGGGCCGCGGGGAGCCCCACACAGCCCATCCCAGCACGCCCCGCCCCGTCCCCCCCCCGCCCCCCCCACCTTCCTCCTCCCTCTTTTCCTTTGGCGTTTCTTGTGGCGCAGACCCTCGTCATTTTTCCATTGTGGCCCAATTCTGATGACGCGGTCGAATGAGAACATAAATTAGCATTTCGACAATATAATGAGGAGGCAAAAGAAGAAAATACGCCTTCCTAAGGGTTGAATTAACTAATTTGTATCACCTTAGTGCGGGGTGGGAGATGTACGATGACAGGCTGACGTAGGGGACCCGCGGGGGCGTCCTGGCCTGGCCCTGTGCGGCTGTGGGGGGCGGCGCTCCCTTCCCTCCACCTAACACACACTATAACAACTATTTGAGAAGGATGGCGTTGCAATGTTGTATAAAATAAAAGATAGAAAAAGAAGCCGTCATCATGAGGCGGCCGCGCGCCCTTCCCGCCTTATTCAGTATGCAAGGTTCTTTGATTACAAAGACACGAAATTAAAAGAGGCCGCCTCTTATTATTAGCGGTGCAAATTATTTTTCTTTGGATGTGCACTGCATTTCATTTCTCCTCGAATGGATTATTTTCCCTTTATGATTTGGTCTGACTAGGATATGAAAGGCAACGCGAGACCTAATGAAATCCCGCCATTGGAAGACGCTGGCTACTGGGGAGGAAAGGCAGAGGCGGAGGGAAGGCGGGGAGGAGGAGGGAGAAGCGAGGGAGATAACGAGGATCGACGCATTGAAGGAAATAACACCAGGACGTCCCATCAATAATAACACAAGAAATTTCATCATTGAATATTCAACAAATGATAGCATGTAATCATAACAGTAAACAGCAAGACAGGCAGAACAAATTCGTGTTACTTTTGATTTATGTCCGTAAAAGCAAATGAGAACTTTCAGGGCATTTCTCAAACCCTTTCCTCCCCGAGTACTGGGGAAACAAATACATCGAGGGAGAGAAAGAATAAACAAAAGTCTATCGCACCATTACACCACACACACACACACACACACACACACACACACACACACACACACACCCGCCACGATGGTCAAGTGGTGGTGCGCTGGCCTGCCATTCTGTGGTAGTCGGTTCGAATCTTCACTGCTCCCGGGAATTTTTCACT
>JACEEZ010022279.1:27500-32500 GCA_016584305.1 Chionoecetes opilio
GAGTCAGCCAGAGGAGGAGGAGGAGGAGGAGGAGGAGGAGGAGGGAGAAGGAGGAGGAGGAGGAGGAGGAGGAGTTCAGCATCGATTTGGAGGAGGAGGTGGGTCCGTGTGCTGAAGGAGTGAATGGGAAATGAGCTTTTATTAGGGCAAGGGAAGGAGGGAAAGAAAAGCTTGCCCACGCTGATCTAAATGAGGCAGGGAGGAGAGTATCGACTTTGGTGTCTTTAATTGTGAGGAGAAAAGCATCGTATTTATCGATAACTAAAACTTACCATAAAATAAACCCGGATTTCAAAGATATTTTTCATTATTTCAAAGGAGAATTTTTATATATCGCAAAAATAAATAAAGAGAAATATAAGCATCGTATTTGTCGATAACTAAAACTTGCAATGAATAAACACTGAATTTTTGATGTTTTGAAATAAAATACATACATAGGTAGAAAAAAATGTAATCATCATAGTTTCCAATAGATAAATCAAATACTGGATGCCGCGATTATTTGATGTACTATAGGAGAATACAGGAATTTACTTGATATATAAGTAAGAAAAAATGTATTTATCGTCTTTTTACAACTTGTCACACGAAAAAAAAAAATGACGCTTTCTTTTTCTTACATAATTATGAAAACAGCCTTTCATCAGTACTTAATGAAGGAAGGACCAGGTGTGGCCAGTTAATAACGAAGTAATAATAATAATAATAGTAATAATAATAATAATAATAGTAATAATAATAATAATAGTTAAAATAGTGAAGGTAAAACGGTAAAGACGATGAGGAAGAAAGATTTACCATGACCTTAACACCAATAAAACGAAGAGAAATAAATCAAAGATCCGAGTCAGTAGAAATAATGTATTGAAATAAATTATTCACTAACTGACTAACTGAGTGATTGATTAACTAGCTGACTGACTGACTGATTGATTAACTAACTTTTTTTTACATCACAAAGGACTGGCCAAGGGCAAAAAAAATGTGACTGACTGATTAAATGAATGATTAACTGATTGATTAACCAACTGATGAACTAACTGAACGACTGACTGGCAGACTGACTAATTACCAAACTGCAGAGGTGCTTGGCGAGGCAACTACACCATCAAAATAAAGATACTATTACTATTATTATTATTATTATTATCATTATTACTATTATTGATGATCAGAGTTTCTCAAGACGTGAATCAAGTAAGACTGACACACGGATAACTCAACAGGAAACCAACGCAGATATGTTGCTTAAAATACAGTCTGAGATAAGAGATATGACGGCAACGGCATGCTAAACACACACACACACACACACACACACACACACCCACACACACACACACACAGAGTACTCACAAACCTCCATCAACGAGTGTGCTTTTGTGCTTACCTGGAAAAGAGAAAAAGAACAAACATGAATACAAGACAAATAAAAAATATAATAGAATGATAAAACACAAACTAACACTATTAACATTCACACACACACACACACACACACACACACACACACACCACTCACTAAAGACAAACAAACAACTAAATCCTGACAAGCAAAACAAAACGTCAAGACAAACAAACTCACAATAACAAAACTAACATACCTTCGACACAGAGAGGAAGGAAAAGAGGAAAATAAGAAAAAAATTAGATGGTAAACAAATAAAATTAATAAATAAATGCATAACACATATAAGAAAATTAATAAATGAATGTATGAATGTATGAATGAATGAATGAACACATAGGTGAGTCAACAGGTTTACCCTTGACCATTAGCACTAACACGCCTTCCCCCTTCTCCCCTTCCCCTTGCCTCTCCTCTTCTTTCCCCTTGTCTAAGTGAGGGGACTGAGGGAGACAAGGCTAAACAAATAAACAAATTGCAAAAAGTATGCTGAAGGTGCTTGAGTTTTAAAAAGTATGATGGCTTGACAGAGTGAGAGAGAGAGAGAGAGAGAGAGAGAGAGAGAGAGAGAGAGAGAGAGAGAGAGAGAGAGAGAGAGAAGAAGAGAGAGAGCAGAGAGAAGAGAGAGGAGAGAGAGAAGAGAGAGAGAGAGAGAGATAGAGAGAGAGAGAGAGAGAGAGAGAGAGGAGAGGAGACGAGAGAGGGAGCGAGAGGGAGAGAGAAGAGAGAGACGAGGAGAGGAGAGAGAGACATGAGCAGATAGACAAACAGGCATCGTCTTGGCTAAAAAAGGTCTCTCTCCTCTCTCTTCTTCTTGCCTACCCCTCATGCGGCCTCCACTCCTCGCCGTCCATCCTACCTCGTCCATCAAGCATAGGGACAACAACTGTTATATAAGAGTATATTTAATATGTTTGGCAGGCAGTTCGCATCGTCTCTGTCCTCCCACGGAACAATTATTATGCTCGACGCGAATTTTGACCCATAGAGGGAACCTGTAGTCGACCAGGTGAGAGAGAGAGAGAGAGAGAGAGAGAGAGAGAGACGAGAGAGAGTAGAGAGAGAGAGAGAGAGAGAGAGAGAGAGAGAGAGAAGAGGGGGGGGGGGAGTAGCGATAGGGAAAGATGAAGGAGGAAAGGAATATGAGGTAGAGATGAAGGGAAGATGTGATGATGGGGGGGAAGAGTGAGAAAGGGGAAAGATGAGGGAGTGAGGGAAACGTCCTAATCTGATTTGGAGTGGTGAGGGGAATGAGGGAGGTGGACTGGAAAAGTTTAAGTGACGGATTAAGGAGGAGGAAGGAGGAAGGAGGAAGGCACTGGATTAAAAGGAAGGGAGAGGTGAGGGGAAAGGTGAGGGGAAGCCATTCTGACGACAACAACAGCATCGCCAATTAAAACACGGGAAACACACGGTGACAAGTTATAAAAAGGGGAAAAAACACGGCAAGAAGGAGGAAGAGGAGGAGGAGGAGGAGGGAGGAGGAGGGGAGGAGGAGGAGGAGGAGGAGGAGGAGGAGGAGGGAGAGGAGGAGGAAGGAGGAGGAGAGGAGAGGAGGAATGAGGAGGAGGGAGGAGGAGGAAGGTGGAGAGGGAAGGTAAGGAGAGGAGGGGAGGAGTGAGAGAGTAGGAGGAGGAGGAGGAGGAGAGGAAGGAGGAATGGTACTGAGAGGAGAGGAAAAGGATGAAAGAAGAGAGGGAATGCGAGTGTATTTGTAGGAAGAGGAGGAGGAGGAGGAGGAGGAGGAGAGGAAGTGAGGAAGGGATAATGAGAGGTGCAAGAAACAAGACCTGTAATTATCATCAATGCATAATCTTTGATCCCATAAATCCAGGAACATAAAGAAGCATAAGCGGCCACGTAGCCATCGGTAAAAAAGTGCCTTGTTCTGAAGGGGGGGAGGGGAAGAAGGGGGTGTTTGGGGGGGGAGGGGAAGAAGGGGGTGTTTGGGGGGTGAGGGGAAGAAGGGGGTGTTTGGGGGGGGAGGGGAAGAAGGGGGTGTTTGGGGGGGAAGGGGGGGTGTTTGGGGGGGTTATAGTGTTTTGTGGGATCCGGTAAAGCAGCAAACACAATTGAGGAAATTATTTGGCTAAAACGAAGCTGTAAATTACCTCTCGTAAAGCAGGTTCTTCTTCCCTCCTCCTCCTCCTCCTCCTCCTCCTCCTCTGTGTGTTCGTCATTGTTTTGGTCCAATTAACAGACAGGTAATAGGGAAAGGGGAAGGAGTGGGAGGGAGGGGAGAAACAAGAGTGAAGATTCGTCACTCTTCATCATCCATCACCCATTCACAAACCCACTCATTACCCACTTAAAGTACACACATTAAGTATTGTACCTCGTTTTGACCATTAGAAGACGCCCACCAACCCACCTACCACCCACCCACCCACCCACACACACACACACGCACACACCCCTCCCCACACGCAAATGCAACCACTCTCTCTCTCTCACACACACTCTAAAAAAAGAAAAAAACTAGTTCACACTGACGTTTTTTAAGACAATTCCCCCATCCCCTCGTCCCCCTACCCCCCTACCACCACAACCCCCCTACCACCACAACCCCCCTACCACCACAAACCCCCTACCCCCCTACCACCACAAACCCCCCAACCACCACCCCCACCACTTTTTTGTTAGTGGTTCATCCAGGTGTTCATAATTCTGCGATCCCCCTGATAGTTCTTCCTCCAGACGCAGGTTTTACCATAACATTGCCTCATGCTTTTAACGCTTTCTCACATTGGTCGCAAACTATCATTTATGTTTTGATAATATGTAGCCTGTAACATCTATGGCAGATATATCACTGTATTATCACTACTATTTTCTTCCTGCTCTTCTTCTCCTTCTCTTCTCCTCCTCCTCCTCTTCTCCTCCTCCTCCTTTTCTCCTCCTCCTCCTTTTCTCCTCCTCCTCCTTTTCTCCTCCTCCTCCTCTTCTCCTCCTTCTCCTCCTCCTCCTCTTCCCTCCTCCTCATCTTCTCCTCCTCTTCCTCTTCTCCTCCTCTTCCTCTCCTCCTCTTCTCCTCCTCCTCCTCCTTCTTCTTCCTCCTCCTCTTCTCCTCCTCTCCTCCTCCTTCCTCCTCCTTTCTCCTCCTTTCTCCCTCCTCCTCCTCCTCCTCCTCCTCCTCCTCCTCCTCCCTCCTCCTCCTCCTCCTCCTCCTCCTCCTCCTCCTCCTCCTCCTCCTCCTCCTCCTCCTCCCTCCCCTCTCCTCCTCTCTCCTTTTCAGCTTAAAGTGTTCCTGCGGTTTAGTTTTACGCAATTTTACCTCATATTTTAAGCTACTTATATCTTTATAATCAATTTTCGTTTTCACTGTCTCGTTATATCACCTTTATTTACAGATCACTTAAAGGTAATGTAGGGTTGACATGGAAAAGGAAACGAGAGAGAGAGAGAGAGAGAGAGAGAGAGAGAGAGAGAGAGAGAGAGAGAGAGAGAGAGAGAGAGAGAGAGAGAGAGAGAGAGAGGAGAGAGAGAGAGGAGAGAGAGAGAGAGAGAGAGAGAGAGAGAGAGAATAAATTACACACACACATACTAGATTGACGATGATAAAAGGATCGTAAATATTGAGGAAAACGTT
>JACEEZ010022279.1:35000-40000 GCA_016584305.1 Chionoecetes opilio
AACACAAGATAAAAAATAGGAACAAGATCATAAATAAAATAGATCGCTATGACACACACACACACACACACACACACACACACACACACACACACACACACACACACACACACACACACCCACACCCACACAGAGAGTACTCACAAATCTCCATCAACGAGTGTGCTTTTGTGCTTACCTGGAAAAGAGAAAAAGGGCAAACATGAATACAAGACAAATAAAAAATATGATAAAGAATGGCAGATAATTTTTTATAATATGATAGAATGATAAAGCACAAACTAACACTATTAGCTCGTCCCTGGCTTTCGCTAGCAACGGGGTGAACAATCTGGATGTGATCCGTCGACACTCCGTGTTCAGTTTAAGAAGTAGGGTGGAGCTCTCTACGAACTCCATCATCACCTCTGTCAGGCAGAGCTCGGCCTATGTATGTGGACCTATACAACAGCGGTGGCTGGGTCTGCTGTTTGTGCAGAATGTGGGGTAGCACAGGTGTCCAATTTGTCCATGTATGCTTTTCTATGTACTTTGATACTACATGTCCCCTAATGTGTCTGTACTTTGTTCTTGTTTTTTTGTTTTTGCTCTAGTACTTAAGTTTACTCCTGGCTTGTTCTTGTTGCTTTGTTTTTTTGTCTGTATGCCTCCGGGCGAGAATACAAATTATTATTATTATTATTATTATTAACATTTCTTACACACACACACACACACACACACACACACACACACACACACACACACACACACACACACACACACAGAAAGAAACCAAGAAAACTCAAAACCAGTTCACCTGAGCAACGCATGCACAGGTCGAGGGGCTCACAGGTAATATACATCGACAGGTAACAGGAAGACGGAAATGAGGAAAAAAGTTACAAAAAACCCGCTTAGTTGCCAGTCCCAATATAGAAAATTGTAGGAAAATAAAGCAAGGGGGGGGGCCAATTTAGTTTGGGAAGTGTCTAGTCACTCCACTCTTGAAGAAATTTAAGTCCTGATGGTACGTGTTGCTATACTCTGTTTTTTTATAACGAGGCGAAAAATCCTGACCCCTTGCTGCGTACGGACTGATATTTGATGCCGGGAGAAGGGAATACTACGGTTCTTCTAAATTCCAGTTGTATTTGATCAGAGTTAACCATATTATCAGGTAAACATAGGCATAATTTTAAGCGTGAGACCTTGGGATAGAATGGAATTTTCGCCTCGTTATAAAAAATAGCCTATAGAATGGTTAGGCAGGTGTTTAGTCTTGTCATCAACTTAAATTTCTTCAAGAGAGGAGTGACAAGACACCTCCCGAACTAAATTGGCCCAACCCCCTTTCATTATTCTCTTACTGTCTTCTATATAGGGACTGGCAACTAAGCGGGTTTTTTGTTACTATTTTTTTTACCTTGGCCAGTCCTTTGTGATTTAATAAAAAAAAATAAAAAAAGAGGACTCAGGTATAATGGTGATTGCATAGATGGAGGAGAGGCAGGAATGAAATTGGCGGGAAAATTGTTGATAAAGAACAGTCACGTCTTCTAGGAGAGTTAAAAAAATAACATGTAATTTTGTGTCATGAAAAGAAAATCCATCAGCACGTCTCATATTTTTCCACAACCACCACCTTCGCCACTACCACTACTTCTACTACTACTCCCACTACTACTACTGCTACTACTACTACTCCTACTACTACAACTACTGCTACTACTCCTACTACTACTACTACTACTACCTATACTACTACTACTACTACTTCTACTACTACTACTACTACTTCTACTCTACTACTACTACTACTACTACTACTACCACCACCACCACTTCTTGCTCCTCTCCCATGTTAATCAGTTCACTCCCATGGCAAGTCTGTTTCACTAAGGTATCGAGTATCCTCTATTTCATGCGTGCAATGCGATTTGAAGTGACTGACGCTTAGAAGAAAAAGGAGGCCAAAAAATTTCCTTCTTACTTCTTTCATCAAATAAAATGGAAAATAAAACATGCTCTCATCTATATTTCCTTATCCTTCTATTTCATACACTCTTAGAAAAAAAGGGTAGGAAAAGGGTAGAAAAAGGGTGTTTATAGTGATGAAATACTGCTACCCTTACAAATATACCCTTTTGCAACCCTAAATATACCCTTTTCAAACCCCAAATGTACCCTTTCTCAACCCTCTCGTCTAAAAAGGGTAGATAAAGGGTAGATGAAGGGTATAATCGGCAGCATCTACCCTCCAGCCTGGACATAGGGTATAAAAAGGGTAGTGATGGTGCGATGTAACAATTCTACCCTTAATATACCCCTTATTTCTGAGAGTGTACGTGCAATGCGATCTGAAGTGACTTTGACGCTTAAAAAATATATATATCCCGAAATGTTCCTTCTTTCTTTCTACGTAAAACAAGGAAAATAAAAATAATACATGTTCCTATCTAAAATCTAAAGTGACTGACGCTAAAAAGATAAATAATAGTCCTAGAAATGTCCTTAAATAGATAGATAGGTTTGATAGGAACATGTTTTTTTCCAGTTTTTTTTAATTTAAGGAAGAACTTAAAAAAAAAACGGAAAAAAACATGTTCCTATCTAAAATGTTCATGGTTTATAAAGAAAAAACTAGTAGTGACGCTTAAAAGAACAAACAATTCCTTAATTTCATCTTTTCTTCCTTCATACAAAAAAAAGTAAAATTAAAAAAAACACGTTCCTATCTAAAATTCTCATGATTTGAAGAAGAAAAAAACGGTAATGAAAGTAAGGCGTGAACGCAGGCCGCCATTACGACAACGAAACTGAACGTAACTCGATTAGGGTGAAGCGGCACGTTTGAGGCGATGTGTTGGGAACCATTTTAGTTCCGGATTACAGGAAATAAGTTAATTATCAAAGGCGTTTTTATTGCGATGAGAGTGAGATGAAAAAAATAATCTTACTGACGAGAGAGAGACAGGAAAAAAAGATATTACTGGCGAGAGGAAAAAAAAGATCTTTGTGACGAGCGAGAGGATAAAAGATCTTACTGACGTGATAAGATAAGATAAGATTTTCATCCTATCTAGACACTTTGCAAGTACCAACTACAAGGTTATTGACTATAGCAAAGCGCCGCCACGTCAGCACGAACTAGGCGGACTCGAACCGCTGACCGAATGCGCAGGGACTCTGCACATGAAGCTAGTCTTACCAAATTGACCTGACGGGGCTACTGACGTGATAGATATGAAAAAGAAATCTTACTGACGAGAGAGAGGAAAAAAGATCTTACTGACGCGAGAGAGGAAAAAGATCTTACTGACGAGAGAGAGGAAAAAAGATCTTACTGACGAGAGGAAAAAACAGATCTTACTGACGAGAGAAAAAAAAAAATCTTACTGACGAGAGAGAGAGAGAGAGAGGAGAGAGAGAGAGAGAGAGAGAGAGAGAGGAGAGAGAGAGAGAGAGAGGAGAGAGAGAGAGAGAGAGAGAGAGAGAGAGAGAGGAAGAGAGAGAGAGAGAGAGAGAGAGAGAGAGAGAGAGAGAGGAAAAAGATCTTACTGACGAGAGGAAAAAATATCTTACTGACGAGAGAAAAAAAAAAGATCTTACTGACGAGAGAGAGGAAAAAAGGGTCTTATTCACTCTGGTTTTAATGTCAAGTTAAGATTCTTTAAGCTGTGTCTTGTGTTCTTAGAGGGTGTTCACTTTGATGCCTATTTGTCTAGTTTTCTGGAGTAAATAAAGAAGATGGAGTGTCTTTCCTAATTTTAGTTTTTTTTTACTTTTACGATGCAATTGATATCTTATTTGGTGGTGATGTGGTGGTAGTTTTACTCTCTCTCTCTCTCTCCTCTCTCTCTCTCTCTCTCTCTCTCTCTCTCAAGGTAAGTGACATAGCTACACGTGTATGAGTGTTATGGTTGGTTGGTTCCTCACACACTCACGCACACACACAGACACAGACACAGACACACACACACACAATCCCCCCCCACACACACACACACATGCACACACACAGGTTCAATACTCTATACCTGTTCAAAAGAAAATCCTTTTAAAACGCCTGCTAAAGTAAGACCAGATACAACTACTAAAAAACACGTTAACCTCCTTATCTGAGCCGGTATCCTCAACCACCCTTCATTATAGCTCCCCAAGCAACAATCTCGCGCCGTTTCTATCGTTAACAAAACCTGCTTCCCGTCACAATACCAAAATGCACACTCACACGGGCCATAATTTCCTACTTTATTCTCCGTCTTAGTGTTGTTTTCTCGCCTGTGCTTCCGTCTAAGGGATGCACAGGCAATCATAGTCTACCAGAAACACATGCAGGTGAGTTCTGTAATATGCGTATTCATGTTTTGATATATTGTTTGAGGATTGTGCTGGAAAAAAGATAACAACCACTTTAAGCTGTCATTGTCATAGGTGGAAGGACACAGTTTGAATGGCAATAAAGCAATCATGTGCAATCAGGTGTAAGAAGACAGCTATTTCAGCCATTTCTTCGCCAAACGGAGGAAAGACAGATAGATGGACGCAAAAAACTCTACCAAAACCAAGTCATATGTTTTGTAGCCAGAAATTGTTAAGTGTAGGTTTTTGAAGTAGTGTTTCCTAGTGAGTGAGTGGTTCATGCCTGCCTTTGCCTATACTTGATCTGATATCTTTCTTTCTTTCTTTTGTATCTAGTTTTTTTCTCCTCTTCTTCCATTAATAAATTTGTCGTACGAGGTAACAGGTAAAAGGTGAAAATTGGAGGAGGAGGAGGAGGAGGAGGTAAAGGAGGAGGAGGAGGAGGAGGACACGCACGCATATACAGTCACTTCCCCTCGCCTCCTTTTCCCCTCGGCGTGTCATCGGCCAAAGCACAGTCTCCCCTTGTACCCTCATACCATTTCACTTCACATTTCAGTCTGACAAGCGGCAACGAGCACTGACGATTAATAATTGAATGTACAAGAAGAAGGAGACACCAAAAGGCCAGGAGAAAGAGAAAAGAGAATGAGAAA
>JACEEZ010022279.1:45000-47500 GCA_016584305.1 Chionoecetes opilio
ACAGTTTGTCACGGTGTGTATGGTCCGTTGCGTCGTGTCCCGGCGAGTCACTCTCCTAATAGGTATTTTACGTGCGAGGCAACACACGAGCACACACGAGCACACACACACACACAACACACACACGCACACACACACACACACAACACACACACACACACACACAAGCCTTCGCCTCCTCCTCCTCCTCCCTGTCCTTCACGTCGCTAGCACAGGCACATAATAGTACAATACTTCTACAAACAGCCGCCGTTTCATCACAAGTACTAAGAGGACAGAAATAAAGACAGCAAATATCCATAACGTGCAGGTGTACGCCGGCAGGTAACAGGCCGGAGGGTGTTCGTACCGGCGGCCGCTCCAGCCAAACGTCCATAAAGGCATGATTTTACCCTTGTCGAGTACAGCATAAAAGCCGGCATTCATAACCTGCACATGGCCTCGACACTCGACACCCGACGCGACGCTCCCCGCCGCGCGCCCACGCCCGCACAACGGCTTCATCAAGTCACCGGCGGGAGTTGAGAGATGAAATTAAAAGTCACGACGCCGCCGACTATAACCCGCCGAGGTAAAGAAGGGCATGTAGCACGGAGCAGGAGTCATAAGAACATCAGAACAGAAGAAAATAAGGAAGCTACAAGAGGCCGCAAGACCTACACGTGGTAGTTCCTGTTACTTAAAACTACCTACATCCACCTTTCATCCCCATCCATGAATTTATCTAGACTTCTTTTAAAGCTCCCTATTGACTCCGCACTAACCACCTGACGAATGAGTCCATTCCAATCATTTACCACCCTATTTGTGAACCAGTTTTTCCCTATTTCCTTTTTAAATCTACGCTTTTCCAGCTTGAAGAGGCCATGTCAGTCTGCGGCAACAGCGGCGAGTCCTCCGGGAAGGCGGTGCCCCTCGGTGGGTGGAGTGCATGCAGGAGCGTTAAGGTACCCCGCCTCACGCCCCTGGACTTTGCGCGTCGCCCGAGGAGCCTCACGGGCGGGCGATCGCGGTGTAATGATATGCTTCACCACGCTCCCCGATAAGCAAAAATGGAAAAAATAGGAAGAAAAAACTTAGATTTCAGCATACATGTTTTATGCATCCTTTACTTCTTATTTTCTGCACACACACACACACACACACACACACACACACACACACACACACACACACACACACACACAACACAGACACACACAGACACACACACACACACAATACACAATACACAATACACAACACACAACACACAACACAACACAACACAACACACACACACACACAAAGTTTCTTTCATTAGCATTTAAGAGATATGTATCAAATGCATTTCCTGTTTGCTTTATGTAGATACTTTTCTTGACTGTTTCTTTTCTTTAATGTTATTATATCAAACATATATTTTAAGTTGCTATGCTCCTTTTTGTTTATCAATATCCAAAAGTCTATTTGTCTGCTATAATGTCAGTTATTATTTTCTTAACTCTCTCTCTCTCTCTCTCTCTCTCTCTCTCTCTCTCTCTCTCTCTCTCTCTCTCTCTCTCTCTCTCTCTCTCTCTCTCTCTCTCTCTCTCTCTCTCTCTCTCTCTCTCTCTCTCTCTCTCGTCATCTCCCCTCCTCCCATTACCTCTTCCTCTCCCATTCTTCCTAATTCCTCCTTCGCCGTTTCCGTCCTTACAGTCCCTTCCTCTTTTTCTCCTCTCCCTTTTCTCCTCCGCCTCTCAAATCCCGGGACGGTACTCCTGATTCTAATTATCAGCCGGTTCTTTCTGGAGAGACAAAGGGGGGGGGGGGGGGGGGGGGGGGGTGAAGGAGGTAACGTCAGCTCTCTTTACTACTACTACTATTACTACTACTACTACTACTACTACTACTCCCTCCTCCTCCTCCTCCATGGTTCAGTATCTTCCTTTCTTAACTAGCATTTCTTCCCTCCTCCGCCTCCTCCTCCTCTTCCCTTCCTCACTATATAGAAGCCTTGATCATAATCATCCTTATTCTCTTCCTCCACATCCTCCTTTTTTTTACCTCCTCCTCCCTCGGCCGCCACACACTCGGCCCGCCAATAAAACACTGTAATGCCCCTCGCACTGATTACGCTCATGAAGAAACACCAACACCTCCTTCCCCTCCTCTCCCCTCACCATCCTCCCTTCCCTTACCTTCCCCTTCCCTCCCTCCCTCCGTTCAGCAGACGTCCCGCTGAGGCAGAACTTTTCCAGTCATTACACTGGTAACTAAAGCCGCTTCTCCCCCCTCCCCCTCCCGCCTCACAGGGCCGCCCCCACCCCCGCAACACACGTCCGTATCAATAAAGAGGGCGCCGCCGTGCCATAAACCCCCCGCACCACCCAGGCATACAAATTGCGTCTAATACTTGATCAAAAGTTGTGTGCGGCCTGGCGGTAGCGGCGGCGGCAGGCAGGGCGGCCGCGGCACCCTGGCGGCGGCATTGCCCCAACAAACAGTGTCGGGGCGGCGCGGGCGACAGGCCGCATCA
>JACEEZ010022279.1:52500-54636 GCA_016584305.1 Chionoecetes opilio
TAGTTAACAGAAAAAAATGGGTAGTTAACAGAAAAAAATGGGTAGTTAACAGAAAAAAATGGGTAGTTAACAGAAAAAAAAAAGGGGGTTTGAACAGAAAAAATGGGGGTTTTAAAAGAAAAAAAAAGGGTAGTTAACAGAAAAAAAAAAATGGTAAATTAAAGAAAAAAAAAGGGTAGGTTAACGAAAAAAAAATGGGTAGTTAACAGAAAAAAATGGGTAGTTAACAGAAAAAAATGGGTAGTAAAAAAGAAAAAAATGGTAGTTAAAAAAAAAAAAATTTTTGGGAAAAAAAAAAAATAATAATTTAAAGGTAAAAAACAGTTTCTAATTTTAATAAAAAGAAGACATTCCCAATTTCCAAGAAGAATTCCCGCTCCAAAAACGCCAATCACCAAAACTTTCGTAGGGTCATTCCCTCCTGTTTTTTTTATGGTTTTTCTTTTCTTCCCTTTCGACCCCTTTATTCAGGGCATTTTCTTTCCATTTTTAATTTCCTTTCTTCTTACTTTTTTACTCCTCTTCCCGGTGCCATTTTACTCCTTTTTTCCTTCTTTTCCGTTCTGTAATTCCTTATTTGGAGCCTTTTTTCCCTTCCCTAGTCTCCTTAACATCCCATCCCTTTCATTTCCCATTTTCCTCTACTCTCCCCTTCTCCCCCCTCTTCACGATTTTTAAAACCCCAAATTCCCTTCTCTCTCCTTCTCTTCCTTTTCCCCTCCCTCTTCTCTCTCCTCTCTCTCTCTCTCTTCCTTCCCATCCCTCTCCCACCCTTTTTCCTTTTTTGTTTCCCTCTCTCCTATTCTTGCTTCTCTAAGGACGTGTCAGAGCCTATCCCTCATCCTCTCCTTGTCCTTGGTATTTCAGTATGTCATGCTAAGGCGTCAGAAGGGGAAAAAAATGAAGTCAAGGCAACAAATAAAACAATAAAAAGTATGAGTACAACAAAAAAAAGGATAAACTATAAGTAAAATCAGAGTAAAAACCAAATCTATGAAAGAAAAATATAGTTGGAGGTAATTTTTGACTACAGAAAAAGAGGACAAGGAAAAGGAGGAAGAGTACGAAGATAAAAAAGAGAGAGAGAGGAGAGGAAACGAGAGAGAGAGAAGAGAGGAGAGAGAGAGACGGAGAGAGGAAAGAGGAGGAGAGGGGAAAAGAGAGAGAGAGGGAAGAGAAAAGGAGAGAGAGAAGAGAGAGAGAGAAACCCCCGGTGCCACAGGCCAGTGCAAGGTGCCAAAGCCTTCTCTATTAGCTTCGTCCTCTAAAGGGGAGGAAGGGAGGAAAAGGAAAAGGAGGAGGAAGAAAAGGAGGTGGAGGAGAAGGAGGAGGAGGAGGAGAATTCTCTCTCCACTTACCACCTCCCTAATACCTCCCTCCCTCTATCTCCCTTCTGTTTTATGTTTTATCTTCTGTCTTCGTCTCATCCTCCTCTCTCGTAAAGTTCTAATGTCTTTCCCCCTTCCCCCCATCCCCCTCCTCCTCTCCTCTCCCCCTCCCCTCCCACGCCTCAGGATGCCCCAAAGGGGCGTGCTGACCCTCCTTTTCCCTTTTGCAAAAATGAAAAACAGGGAATCTGAGCTACGGCGCCCCATTGTACACTCCTCCTTGACGTCATGCAGGAGGAGGAGGAAGAGGAGGTGGGGGAGGAGTAGGACGTAAAAGCGGAAAGCGACGACTTGAGAACGAAAGACGATGTGTGTGTGTGTGTGTGTGTGTGTGTGTGTGTGTGTTGTGTGTGGTGGTGTTTTGTGTGTGGTGTGTTCTTTAAATAAAGGGTAAGGGCAAAGAGGTTAACAAAAAAGATTCAAAACATTTTTCAATTTGATAAAAAAAAAAAAGAAAAGAAAAAAATACGAACGGTAAAACAAAGCAAATGATGAAAACCTTTAAGAGGTTTTAAAACGACAAAAAAAAACCCACAAAATATTCCCAGACGAGAGTCGAATAGAAACACAAAAAAATCTTAAACAAATTTGTACACTTTTATGTGCGTTCTATGTAGAGTGAACAAAATTAAATATAGGTGAGGCCACCAAAACACGGCTTTTTAAATTAAAAAGCAAACACAAGAGAGGGCCACACAAAAAAAAAAACAGCAATACTCACAATAATGAAATGGGGGAAAAAGGAAAA
>JACEEZ010022279.1:57496-59996 GCA_016584305.1 Chionoecetes opilio
GCACATGCACACAACGAGCGCCGCACACACACACACACACACACACACACACACACACACACACGCACGCACACACCACAGCCAACAAATACAACAATCACTCACGCACATTACTACACTTTCACATTAACACACACATCAACGTCGTGAATACATTTGAGTTGTACAGCCAAAGTATTAGGGAAAATATATGCAGTGTTCACGGCTTTATGTTACTGTTACGTATGTTCAATTTTTTAAATGGAAATATGAAATTTTTAATAGGAATTGTGTGTAGTTGGTTACTGAAGTATTTTAGTGATGTGATGGTAGTTTGTAGTTAGTAAGGATGGTTATGTATTTAGTAAGAGAAAAAGAGTATAAGAAGTCAGATAGTGTAAAGGTGCTGTTTTTTCATTTTGTACCGTTTGTCTATCACCAAGGTTTTACTAAAGAACGAAGGTCAAAAAACTGTTCAAGTGTAAAAAAGTTTTGTGCACCTGGGCGGACGTCGCACTAAGGACAGCACACTGGGGCTCGTCAGGGAAGAGGAAAAAGAAAGAAGAAAGGAAAGGTCAGGAACATCCATAAAAAAAAAGGTGGGTGGTGGGTAGGGGAGGAGAGTATTTCTAAGAACTAGTCATACCAAAACCTGGACGAGTGGTTATATATTTTCGCTTGAAGAAACACAGACCTGAGAGACTTGTGGACAAACAGACAGACAGACAGACAGAGGCAGCAGACAGACAGACAAAGGCAGCAGACAGACAGACATATCGAACCCAGCCAGGACAGACGACAACAAGACAACATACAGACAAATCTGTAACCCTATATTCAGGAGGAGAGACCGTGAAATCAAGGAGTTACTGTGATATCTGAGAGAGAGAGAGAGAGAGAGAGAGGAGAGAGAGAGAGAGAGAGAGAGAGAGAGAGAGAGAGAGAGAGAGAGAGAGAGGAGGAAGGAGGAGAGAGAGAGAGAGAGAGAGAGAGAGGAGAGAGAGAGAGAGAGAGAGAGAGAGAGAGAGAGAAAAAAAATGTGAATAGAAGAATGAAAGAAGAATTGGTAGGAAGGGAATGGAAGACAAGAGTTGCTTGCCTTGCCCAAGAGTTGGCAAGAGTAATAGCAGCAGCACTACCACCACCACCACCACCACCACCACCACCAAACAACAACAACAACAACAACAACAACAACACCACCACCATTATCATCGACAAAAGCAACCTCTTGGGGTGTGAGGAACTACACCTGAACTACACCTCCATCGTCCCGGGACGGTAACGGGGATTACCACTTTCCCCTTCGCTATGCGGCGTGCTTCGTAGCTGCAAGCGCCGCTACTCGACTCTCCACGTCAACACTTCCAGCCCCTCTCCTAGGGTATGTGGGGTACTCTAACAAGTTGATGTCGAAGCCTCGCCGCCACGATTAACACAGACAGCCATAGCTCTCCCCTGGGCCCAGGATTTTTTTTTTAAATCACATTTTCATTAATATCTCATGAACAATAAACGTAAAGACAAAACTGTATAGAACATAAAAGATGGAGCTCTTGACGGACGTCCCAGTGGTAGACGCGGAAGTAAAAATCATGCATAAATAAGGCCACAAATCAATTATTTCGAAAAATATCAAAAAATCGATATATCTCAAGAACGTGACATGTTAGGACTAAACGTATTATGCCATTAGGTAGATCTCGTGAAACTGGACATAATTTATTTGTGTCATATTTCTTTTTTGGTTAACAGTTTCGTAGTAAAAGGCCAAAAACCAAACGAAGCCAAAATTTTGAGAAATTTTGCAGCCATAATTTTTTATTTTTTATTTACATATATATGTGAAATTGATCTCAGTAACAATTGTGTATAATGACAGTATTAATAATTGTTATTCAATGTAATTTCCCAGCGATGAATATCTGTGGAGGTAGAATCATGTTTGTATGCATTTACGGGGGTCAATAATCTTACATAGGGGAACAAATTAAGTTTAGAATCAAATATTGGAAAACAAAGGCCAGATTCGTGATCAACATCAGAAGAAGCCACTATAAACCAAGTTTCATCGAAATCGGGTGATATTTATATTCCCAAAAAATCTGAAGGCTGGCTGGCAGATATGGATGGGCCCAGGATTTTTTTTTTTAAATCACATTTTCATTAATATCTCAAGAACCATAAACGTAAAGAGAAAACTGTACAGAATATAAAAGATGCAACTTTTGACGGCCGTCCCAATGGTATACACGGAAGTAAAAATCATGCTGAAATAAGACCACAAATCAATGATTTCGAAAATATCAAGGAATCGATATATCTCAAGAATGTGACAAGTTAGGACTAAACGGATTGTGCCAATGGGTAGATCTTGTGAAACTGAACATAATGTATTTTTGTGTCATATGTCTTCTTAGGTCAACAGTTCCGTAGTAAAAGGCCAAAACCCAAATGAGGCCAACATTTTGAGAAATTTTGCAGCCATAAAATATTTTTTATTTATTTACATATATACGTG
>JACEEZ010022279.1:62496-90639 GCA_016584305.1 Chionoecetes opilio
GATCTTTTACGAAACAGGGCGACCAGAATTGAACGGCATGTTCCAAGTGCGGCCTAACCAAGGACGTGTATAATTGTGTCATTACTTTCGGAGTTTTATGTTCAAAGTTGCGTTTAATAAAGCCCAACATCATATTTGCCTTTTTACTGGCAGCTAGGCAATGCGGACTGGTTTTCAGATCATTACTGATGATGACACCTAAATCCTTTTCTTGCTGTACTTCAGTTAACGATTTATTTTGCATTTGATAGTTATATTTGAGGTTATCGTTGCCTATATGCATTACTTTACATATATCGGAATTGAATTTTAATAGCCATTTATCACTCCAATCTGATAGTTTGTCGAGATCACTTTGTATGAGTTCGCAGTTTTCTCTAGTATATGTTTTACCGCCTAATTTGGTGTCATCTGCAAATTTCGATATTTTAGATACAAGTCCGCAGTCCAGATCGTTGATATATATCAGAAAAAGAGTAGGACCCAAGAGGAGGAGAAGGAGGAGGAGGAGGAGGAGGAGGAGGAGGACGAAGGGGAAGGAGTTGGAGGAGGAGGAGGAGGAAGAGGAATAGGAGGAGGAGGAATTATTACAATAGGATTACAAAGGATTACAAAGGAAACACAAACAGCAACAGACCAATAGGTCCTTACAAGGCTGTTTGCTTTAACTACACTACACTAACTAGATAATAAGAGAGAAAGGATAGGAAAGTAGAAGGCTCCTCCCCACCCACCTATCCCTCCAGCCGAAGCTGGCCGGAAATTAAGTGATACCATGCAATATAGAAAAACTGCATGGAATTTGTGAGGAAAGTTGAAAGCTGTAATCTATGGCTAACTACTACTATGTTTGTGGGGGTAGGTTTAGTGCTTGATAGTAGGGTCATGTTATGTGTGTTTTGTAATGGTGGGAGCACAGTGTGGAGGTTCAAGGGTGGTGCGGCAGCCTTGCCTGGCGCTTTCTTGGGAGGCAGCAGTCAATCAGGCCCCAGCTCCGTTCAATCCACTGCGGATTGTGTACTTTCCATGTAGGACGCCGTACACTTCAATGCCCCCTGCAGCAGTGACCCCTGGTACCTTAAATCTCGATGGTGGTCACTAACTGTCAGGACCCTTACTGAGGAGGAGGAGGGAGGAGGAGGAGGAGGAGGAGGAGGAGGAGGAGGAAGAGGAGGAATACAAAGGAATACAAAGGAATACAAAGGAAGAACAGACAGCAACAACCCTTTCTAAACCAAACGGGGCTGCCTGTCTATAATTTCTACCACTAAAATTCCTACGACATTGAGGCAAAAAAATAGCAATGTCGAAGGCTCCTCCCCACCCACCACTCCCTCCAGCCAAGGCCGGCAAGAAATCAATAGGAAAAATACACGATTAAGTGATCAAAAACCTCCATGGAATTAAACGAAGAAAGGCTTAAGGAGAGATCCAAAACTATCTAAAAACCATCTGAAATCTAAAAAACTTCCAGAAAAATCCAAAAAACTTCCAGAAAAATCCAAAACATATCCAGAAATCTAAAAGAAAAAAAAAAACATCGAAAAAAATTGCGGTGGAATGTTATTTATTATTTACTTGTGCATTTTGACTTTTCTTCCTACTCTAAGGTAAAGCTGTTCATAAAAATAACATGCAGCAAATTGACGCCGGAGTGAAGTAATCGCGTTTGGCGGCTGATGCGTCTTTATGATAAATAATGAACAGGGTCTCCATCATACGAGGAAGATGAATAGGAGGAGTAACAGAATGAAATGGAGGAGCAGGAAGACGAGGAGGAGGAATACAAATACAAAGGAATACAAGGGAAGAACAGACAGCAACATCCATAGTAGATAGCAGTATAGTCGCCAGCTGCAATAATGTCACCAGCCGCCAAATATTACGAATTATAGCATCACTACTGATTTGTATGTGCCACTGAAGATGATACACAATAGTTTATATCATGACTGTATAATCTACCCTGTTTCAGCGTAGTTTTATGCTTTGCATCTGCAAGTATATACGGTTTCAAATTTCACCACTCGTTTTTTTTCGCGCGACGACGACGGCAGGAGGATACTCAGAACAGAAACACTAATTGGCAACCTTATTGTTGGTCGCCACTCTGGTGATATTTTTGTAATTTGTTCATTTATAGCCATAATATGACACAGATGAAGACACAAAATGACACAGACTCTCCAAATAACCCTTTTCAACTTTCCTGAAATCATGGATGTAGAAATGTAAGTATTAACGCCACCAGGCGTCTGTAAACAGAAAAAAACGGTGTCCTGGTGATTTCAGTGTTATCTACGGTACTGGGCCAAACGAGCCTGTCGGGGTGACTACTTTCTACCACTAAAGTTTCTACGTGTTAGATGTAAAAGAGGAGGCGAGGAGGAGGAGGAGGAGGAAGAGGGGGAGAGAGGAAACGAGGATGGAGCCAGAGAGGGTGACATAGGGGAAGGTCATCGTTTCTAGCGGCGGCAACAGAGGAGGGAATTTACATGTGTACATTGGAACCGGAAAGAATTACGGCACAGTAAATGTGAAGAAAAGCAAGGAACTAAGTACGGGAACCGTGAGGAATACAAAGGAATACAAAGGAAAACCTAACAACAACCGAAGGTCCTTACAAGTTTTGCTTTAACTACATATCTAACTAGATATAAGAGAGAAAAGGATAGGAAGTAGAAGGCTCCTCCCCACCACACCCATCCCCAGGCCGAAGTCTGGCGAAAAAAGAAGTGATACCATGGAATATAGAAAAACTGCAGGCAATTCTGTTGTAGGAAAAGTCGAAACATCAATAATTCTATGCAAAACTATATAGTCTTCGTGGGGGTAGGTTAGTGCTTGATAGATATGTGCATTGTTATGTGTGTTTTGTAAATGTTGTAAAAAACAGTGCGGAAAGTTGACCAAGGGTGGTGCGGCAGCTTGGCCTGATGCGCTTATTATATGAGGGTCCCATAGCAGGAAGTCAATAGGCCCAGCTACGATAATCACAGTGCGGATTGAGTACATCCAAGTGTAGGACGCCAGTACACTGTCAATGCCCAACTGCACAGTACCACCTGGTAACGCTTAAATCCCGATGGTGGTCACTAATGTCAGTACTAACTGTAACACAGCCGTCACAGTTTCGAGCATTAGTAGTGGTAAACCGTTGAAACTCGGAGGCTCATCGAAAAAATGGCTTATGTGGTCCTAATTGGTGTTTGTGTATGGTTCATTTCAGTGTGGAAGTTCCAGGGGTGGTGACGCAGCCTTGCCTTGGCAACTTTCTGATGGAGGCAGCAGTCAATAGCCACCAGCTCCGTAACAAAACAACGTGCTGTGTTAGTGCTTTCAAGTACGGCACGGCCGTGCACTTCAATGCACCCCTGCACGCAGTGTGACCGGTAGAGAAATCCAGATGGTGGGTCATAACTGAAGAGGGGCTACAGAACCACAGCACCGCACAGGTAAAATGTGTTTAGTAGTGACCGTTTGACTAGGTGGCTGTCTGAAGAGGAAGAGGAGGAGGAGGAAGAGGAGGAGGAGGAGGAGGAGGAAGAGGAGGAGGAGGAGGAAGAGGAGGAGGAGGAGGAGGAGGAGGGGGAGGAGGACGAGTTTAGCGAGGGGAATGGATTAAACACGAAGGAAGGGGCAAAGAAAGGTAACACGAGAGAGAGAGAGAGAGAGAGAGAGAGAGAGAGAGAGAGAGAGAGAGAGAGAGAGAGAGAGAGAGAGAGAGAGAGAGAGAGAGAGAGAGAGAGAGAGAGAGAGAGAGAAAAAAAAACCGAACAGGAACCGAATAGCTGCCAATAGGACGGAAAGGGGAGTGGAAAACGAAAAGTAAAGGGAAATGGGAGAGGAGAGGGAAGGAGAGAGAACTGCTAAGAAGGAATGGCTAAGGTGAAGGCATGCGAGGAGGAAAGAAGAAAGGACGGCAAAGGAAAAGGTTCATGACGACAGGCGAGGCAGGAAGAGGAGGGTAAAAAGAATGCAGGAGGAAGGAGGAAGAGAAAAATGTCTACGTGAAATGAAGGGGGATAAGGGAGTCTCTCTCTCTCTCTCTCTCTCTCTCTCTCTCTCTCTCTCTCTCTCTCTCTCTCTCTCTCTCTCTCTCTCTCTCTCTCTCTCTCTCTCTCTCTCAATAATAATAATAATAATAATAATGCTATATTCGTCTTTCTTTCCTCGCATATCAGCCTTTCTCACACACACACTCTCGGTTCACAACCGAGAAGTCCCGGGTTCGATCCCCGGGCGGAGCGGAAACATATGGGCTGTTTCCTTAAAACCCAAGCCCCTGTCCACCCAGCAGTGAATGGGTACCGGGTATCAGCCGGGGGTTTGTGACCCCCCTCCCGGGGTGGTGGCTTCGGCCTACACTAACCACTAAGGATGAATGATAAAAATGTTGATATGGAGACGGGGCCATACGAGCGTCGCTCTGGCCCTGTAAAGTACAACTAGATGAACACACACACACACACACACACACACACACACACACACACACACACACACACACACACACACACATACACACACACACACACGACACCGCCACGGTGTTCGGTGGTGATGATCAAGTTGATTGCGTGCTGGCCTGCCATTTGGTAGTAGCCGGTTCGAATCTTCACTGCTCCCGGGGATTTTTCACTGACAAATTCGGGCGGTTACTGTCCCCCTTGAGCAAGGGGATGGGAGTGTGCAGTGTGTGAGGTCCCAGCATTACCCAAAGATCAGTAAAAATGAGCTCCAAGCTCGCACCGGGAGGGTGAAACTGGCGATCGCGAGTCTGACTCGCGTGGACAAGACCACGGGTGAATGACACACACATATACACAGACACACACACACACGCACACGCACACACACACACACTCACACACAGACACACAGACACACACTCCGTAGGAGAACTCCGTAGTGTAAGGGATAGCACGCTCGGCTCACAACCGAGAAGTCCCGGGTTCGATCCCCGGGCGGAGCGAAGACAGACGGGCGGTCTTCTTAAAACCCGAGCCCCTGTCCACCCAGCAGTGAATGGGTACCAGGTGTTAGCCGGGGGTTTGTGACCCCCCTCCCGGTGTGGTGGCTTCGGCCAACACTAAGCACTAAGGATGAATGATAAAATAAATGTTGATATGGCGACGGGGCCATACGAGCGTTGCTCAGACCCTGTAAAATACAACTAGATGAATACAACTAGATGAATACACACACACACAAACACCTTTCAACACTTGCAATTACAATAAATGAGCATCGACGTGGCTCTCATTAGCAATACGAGTCCGTCATATACACTTTTCACAATGGAATGATCGCGAACATTCAAGCTTTAAACAATGCATAGACCAGGAGAAGGAGGAGGAGGAAAGAATGTGTGTGTGTGTGTGTGTGTGGTGCGTGCGTGTTCGTGTGTGTGTGTGTGTGTGTGTGTGCGCTTGAAAAGGTGAAGTCAATCCATTTAAGCTTTTGCCGTGAGTTACATTTTTGTTTCCTTTAGTTTTAATCTTTTCTTTCAAGATGGACTATTGCATGATGGACGTTGTTTGCATATTTCTGAAGCTTTGGGTTTTTTTCGATACTCTGATTCGCAGTGCATGCTGCTTCTGTCCTGTCATTTATAGATGATTGAGAAACAGACAGGTAGATAGACGACTAGATAGATCGATAGCTTGAGCTGACCGTAACAACTAAACAATCAAAATGACCAGCGAGACAGATACATAGATAAATAGATACAAAGATAAATCAACAAGTAAACAGGCAGATTGATAGACAAACCTGGGTACAAATAATAATTGATTACCAAACAAATGATAGTCACGAAAAGAAACACACGTTAATGAAATATAAATCAGCGAAAAATAAAGTCTTTGAATCTGCCTCATATACAGTGCTAGATGATCTGATTCGTATTTCTCGAGCGTGAATCGAAACTGTTTGAACCTTTGAACCTTCCAAGTCCCCGTTGCTGCTTCCCTTTACCCTCTCTCCTCCCCCATAACCTTAAACACCTAATCTAAGGCTTCATTGGGCACGAGAGAGCAAGGCTTATCACACCGGAAAAAGGGAGGAGGGGGAGACAGGCAGACCAAACTGAGGAGGAGGTGCGATCCATAGACAGTAGAAAGGTAGTAGTAAGGCAAAGGAAAGTAGAAAGGTAGCAGTAAGGCAAAGGAAAGTAGAAAGTTAGTAGTAAGGAAAAGTAAAGTAGAAAGGTAGTAGTAAGGCAAAGGAAAAAGAAAGTAGTAAGGCTAGTAAGCAGTCCACAGGAGAGGTTGTTAAGTATAGATGGGTTGTTATACTAATTAGCAGGAGAGGGACCATGGGGGAAAGGGACAGTAACTAGCCTACAGGTGTTGTTATTGTTATCCCACCGGCAACCACCAGGAAGGAAGGAAGGAAGGCTGCCGGCTCGCCCCTCTGTCGGAAACAAGAGGATGTTGGTGTGAGTCAATGGGTGTTTCAGAGACGGGGTTGTGAGGCTTTGAAAACATACGCAGTGAAGGAGTTGAGAGAGAGAGAGAGAGAGAGAGAGAGAGAGAGAGAGAGAGAGAGAGAGAGAGAGAGAGAGAGAGAGAGAGAGAGAGAGAGAGAGAGAGGAGAGAGAGAGAGAGAGAGAGAGAGAGAGAGAGAGAGAGAGAGAGAGAGAGAGAGAGAGAGAGAGAACCTATTCCCTTTCCCCCTCCCTTTGTACCCATGACTGCAAAAGAACATCTATATCCTCCCTCCATGCCTCTCCCTCCCCCCTCCCTTATCCCATTCCGCAATTACATGTTACAACGTGTGGCAAGTGGAAGGGGAGGCAAGGGAGGGGAGGAGGGAAGGGGAAGAGGAAGGTAACTAAATACAACAATAAGTAATTTGTCAGTATGATTTTTTTTTTTTCTCTCTCTCTCTCTCTCTCTCTCTCTCTCTCTCTCTCTCTCTCTCTCTCTCTCTCTCTCTCTCTCTCTCTCTCTCTCTCTGCAGTTTCCCGGCAGCCATTGCACCACAAACAAGAATCAAGGGACATTGCAGAGATTTATTATTGTGTTGTTTTTATCAATATATTATTACAGTCAGGGAGCAACAGGCAACTATGCAGGGAACAGCATAGAGAGAGAGAGAGAGAGAGAGAGAGAGAGAGAGAGAGAGAGAGAGAGAGAGAGAGAGAGAGAGAGAGAGAGAGAGAGAGAGAGAGGAGAGAGGGCAGAGGAGAGGAGAGAGAGAGAGAGAGAGAGAATAGCTCAAGGACTAAGATAAACTATAATCATTGTTATTCATGAAGACTGTAGATGTAAGACTTGTTTGTAAGTAATAGGACTGATCAGCTGATTGCTTTTATTATATTATCATCTATTTATTGTTAATCATAAATATTAGAAGGAAGACAACTAAATTAGTTATTTCATTAATTAATTTTATTAACACTTTGACCGCGACTCGTAGAAGAGGCGCTATTAGCAAACGGCGACAACTTGTAACTTGTCTATTCAGTTACACGTGAGACAGTGCGTTGAGAAGTTGTGTGCCGCTCTATATAGGTGAGTACTATCGTATTCTGCAAACAATATATAAAAGTCTGTACACAAGGGGTTAGCAGACCTTGTGTAAGCTTTTTTTTCTAAGCTTGTGACTGTTCAACTTACTTTTTATTCACATACTTCCTTTCTTTCAGATCATGCCTGCCTCTGCTATTTTTCGTCGTAAGTGCCTAAACAGCCCTGAGTCGTTTGCTATATCTGTGGCAGCTTCACCATTCCCAGTCAAAGGGCAAACATCAGCGCATTTGTCAAACAAGCCCATTTTGCATATTTTAAAGTAAAACTTGGTGATCAAGACAAGTCTTGGGCTCCTCACAAGGTGTGCAAGCTGCCGTGTGTGTGTGTGTGTGAGTGCGTGTGTGTAGTTCACCCACGGCCTAATCAAGGGCTGGACACGCGATCTCTAGCTGTCACCCTCCCGGAAAGAGCTTGGAGCTTATAAAGACCAATCTCTATCTTGGAGTTTGTCTTTTCAACCTTTCCTGTCAAATTCCATGGCAGTTTTTGTATGTTGCATTGTGTTTTTTCTCATTCTTATCCTGCCGGCGTCGGCTGGAGGGAGGGGGGGTGAGGAGGAGCCTTCAACATTGCTATTACTTTGCCTCAAACACGTAGCATCTATGGAGGTAGAAAGTAGTCACACAGTTAGTTTCGTTTTGGCTCAGTAGGGCTATTGGTGTCTGCTCTTCCTTTGTATTCCCTTGTATTCCTCTTACCACTCCTATTACTACAACAACTACTAATAATAATCTACTTCTAATAACAACAGTTCTACTACCAATAACACTGATCGACAAAAAAAAATCGAAGATATGGTTCTGGACTAAATGAAGCTGATTATAGGTAAATCGACCCTGCTGAACTCGAATCTGATGTTCAATTAACTCTATCACGTCCAGTTTTTGAGAACCAGACGCAATTCATTAAAAAATATGGGTAAAATCAGCAGAAATAGGTTTCACCAATGTTTTCATTTTAAACTCTTAATCTTTTCTTTTCTCAAGCCTATTTAGGGCAGTGCAGTGTTTTTGAGTCAGTGTGGTTTGTGCAGTGAGCAGGGGAGGGTGTGCGCGCTGCGTATTGGCGAGGGGTTAGCAGGTTGTGTAGTACATTTTTACCTACTGATCGTACAGCTATTGGCATATGTTTAAACATTTTATTTTTCTTTGCAGATATGATGTGTTTGATTTAGTGGAGTCCTAATTTTAGCTGGTTTACCGTATAAAGTACCTTGTACCGGGCTGTGATAGAGCGCCGTAACTGTGTGAATGCATCGGACAGTTTTTGTTACATATTAGGAATTTTTACCCCTGACAGTCTGAAGAAACCTCTTACAAAGAATGTTAAAGCTGCTTATCTGCATTACTTCAAGTGCCGTATAGGTGATCTAGATAAGAAGTGGGCCCCTCACGTAGCATGCAACCCCTGTGTGAACCACTTGAATGAATGGATGCGTGGCAAACGGCCATCAGGCATGGCATTCGGCATCCCAATGGTTTGGCGTGAACAAAAGGATCACAGTACTGACTGCTACTTCTGCCTCACTAACATCAAAGGATATTCAGTAAAAACGCGAGCTAAAATCAGGTATCCTGACGTACCTTCTGCCATCAGGCCTGTGCCACATGGTCTTGATCTCCCAGTTCCAAATGTTCCAATTGCAAGTGCTATAAGTGAATCAGATTCGAACGAGGAGGATAATCCCATGGATACAGACTTTCAAGAAATGGCAGACAATAGAGAGCCCAGATTCATCAGTCAGGAAATGCTACATGACCTTGCTAGGGACCTAGATCTACCCAAGGAGAAAAGTGAAGTCCTTGGATCTCGTCTCAAGGAATGGAATTTGCTACAAGAAGGAGTTCTCATCACCACGTTTCGTCGTAGACATAAAGAACTTTCAAGCTTCTTCACGTTGGAACACAAGCTCTGTTACTGCTTTGATGTTGACACACTCATGGAACAACTTTGTGAGTCTCACACTTATGATAAGAGTGAGTGGCGGCTGTTCATAGATTCAGGAAAAAACACGCTAAAGGCCGTTCTTCTGCATAAAGGAAATAAGCTTCAGAGTGTTCCAATTGCGCATGGCCATGAAATGAGTGCAACTTATGAAACTATGAAGACTTTGTTATCTGCTGTTAAATATGAAGAACATCAGTGGAATCTGTGTGGGGACCTGAAGGTAATCTCCTTGCTTCTAGGACTCCAGTTAGGTTACACCAAGCACATGTGTTTTCTTTGTTTGTGGGACTCTAGAGCGGACAGCAAACATTACAAACAAAAGGAATGGCCAGCACGACCGAAAGACTCACCTGGCAGGTTCAACGTATGTACAAAACCTCTTGTTTACAGGAAAAGGGGTATTTCCCCATTTATTGAAACTTGGGGTTTAAAGAAAAATTTTTTGAAGGCCCGGGATCAAAAGGTCGGCTTCATATTGTTTGCAAAGTTTTAACGACGTATTGAAGCCAAAATAAAGGCGGGGGTTTTTAAGGGCCCCCCAAATTCGTCAACTCTCAATGATGAGACTTTGTAAAGGCCTAACGCCCGGGAAAAAGTGCTTGGGAAAAGGGTTTTTGGCTGTTATAAAGAAAAACCTAGGAATGTTCAAACATCGAATTATGGGAATTGTAAATGCATGTTTAAGAGTTACCATGCGCTTGGGGTCGGTGTTCACTCAAAATCCACTTTTTCCATCAAATCTTTATTTTTTTTCCCCAAAGAAAATTGGCCCGGTCATGATGGCAGGGGGACGTTTCCCCCGGACTTTTCCACCAGGAAACCCGATACCCAAGGGGCCCCATCAGCCCCAAAAGATAGGGATATTGCTGGACGCTCAACGTGAAATAGCTGCTCCACAAACGAAAAAGAAACACGAAAAAACTTTGATTACTAGGAGAGGGTGGTACTTTTGGGTTAGGGATAGTTTTGATCATATGTTAATTTTAAAACCCAAATTTTAGATCTTGACTATTTTTGAAGAACAGTCTAGATTTACTTTTTCGAACTGGCTTTTCCTCAAAAAAAAATCTCGAAGTGTGTTCCAAAAAAAATATATATATATATTATATATATATAATATATATTATATATATATATATGTATATATATATATATATATATATATATATATTATATATATTATATATAAAGTCAAAATTTACTGTGTTTGGCATATTTTCGGATATTTCCAAGATGTGGCACATTTTCGGATATATTTGGAACATAATTTAAGTATATTTTTTGCCAGATATGTACATTAGGTCCTAATAAAGCCGCAGGCACCACCAGAGTTTAATTACGAGTAATATATATTAACGTAGGGGGATTGTTGCGATTAATTATATATACGTATATAATTATAATAGCTATTAAAATTTAAAATGCCGATATTTCAAAAACTATACGTGCTAGAGAAAAAGCAATGCCATTTTTTAAAATCAGCAGCGAAAATGCTTTCCAACCCACACACAATGAACTCAGAAGCATTTTGGTGTCGACAGTGTTATTATCAATTATCCTGCTACATCCGGTATCTGGATCATGATTGTAGTAGTAACTGTTGCTGCTTATCATTATTATCCCGATGTCTGGCACATTTCCCCTTTTTAGGCATTAAATCAATCATCATTATTATCATCATACTATTTATTCCCACATTTTATATCAGTACCCGTAAAAGTAGTACCAGTCGTTGATGACTATTATCATATTGGTGATAATATATCAGCACTAGTGTTAGTTTTATCATCATTATTACTATCATTATAATATATTCACTATTATTATCATGATTATTTTCAGAATGATCATTATATTACTATCAATAGTAGGTACTGTTAGTTGCAGTATGTATTAGTAGTACTATATAGTAGTAGTCTGTATAGTGTAGATCAGGTGTCGGTAACCTTAGATACGCCTGTCAGGCTTGGCACGCGTAGTGTTTGACAATGGCACGTCACGTTATTCGCGAGGCCATGTCACACCATGCAACATTTTACGCGGGGCGGTGAGGTGCAGGGGTGAAGGGTTTGAGGCCGCGGGTCTGTATGTCTGTGTCACACCGACATCGTGTGGCTTGGCACGTCAGTACTCAGTACACCACAGACACGTATGTCACAGTGTACCGCCGGGGAAGTGCGGTGCGATTTGAAAAGCGTCCATCTTCAGACTAGGTCGACATTCAAATTGCTACACCGGCAATAATTTTGGTAGACGATGAGCTAAGCAAATATAAATCCCGCATAAACAAGGCAGGAACACAAGTCAACTCGGAGGCGATATCATCAGCTGCCAACATTCGCTTCATCCTCCCTTCTTTCTCTCAACATCCAGGCGTTATTCATCCTCATATTAATAAGGGAGGTGGTACTAATAGCATCTTCCTCCTATTAGTCCCCTCTCTGATCTTCCATCAGAGCGGGAGGTGCCTAAAATACCACCCATCTTTAAAAACGGTCATCGGTGGAGCCTCTCCGCACCTGCTGGTGTTGACATACATCACTGACGTCATTCATTTATCTTGACATCCAACACGGCATTGCAGACGTGCTCATTATTACTATTGTTGCATTGCCATAATAAATTAAGTACCCCATCTTCGTTTGTGTTTCTTATATTTCATTTCAATGCTCTGTGCGTGGAAGACATTCTGATGCTCTCCTCTGTGTAGTGCCTCAGTGTGGCTGTATGGCGTGATTGCGTGAAGCAGCGCCGCTGACAGACGTAGGCAACAAAGCACGGAATCGAGGTTGACGAGATTTGGCGGAGCTTTAAATTTAAATCTGTGTTTGGTCGCAGACCGCAGTCACATTCATTTTACTGAAACGTTAGACACCGAATACATTACTCATGAGAGGAACGAAGTGTAGGGGAACCATTTACGTACTATGTAAAAAAAAAGTTTATCCCTTGCCAAAGACTACTCTATACAGTAGTCTTTGCCCTTGCCTTCCATCCCTTGTACCGACGAAAACGATTGGATTAGCGTCCATCCTTTCGTGTAATGGTGAACACAGCGTCACATGCTTCACAACAATTAACTGCTTGGGCCTGCCATTGTCCCTGCTGATTACTCGGCACCATCAGGAGGAGGCAAGCAGGGACCAGGCATTTGAGGCAGCAGCGTTACACAGCCGTGACGGGTCGAAAACAAACGTTATCCACGGTTGTCTCCTCTCCCGCCGCGTTTAGATGCAATAGAACCAATAATGCAACAAGGACTCGCTAGCTATTTCCTTCCACACTTTAGTCACGCGTACGTACCATGAATGTAGTCCGTGGTGTTGTGTCGTCCGTCGCGTGGGTTGGTGTGGTGTGCTGCAGGCGTTTTAGCCATGTTACATGTGCACGCGTTATACTTCTTGTTAACTTCTACAGCAACAGTCCAAATGAGAAACTGTTCGATTACACGGATATATAAAAAGTTCATGTGTAAGCTCTTATAATACATTTCCTCTGCTCACAGATATCAACTTGATATTTCACAGGTTTAGTGGTAGTCTTTCCGGATGTCTTTCCTTTCCGTTATGTTCCCAGCAGTGCCAGAGCTAGGCGCTTTACCGCCGGACAGGTAGTGCATTACCGTCAATGCGTTACCGAAAAATCAGGGGTGCATTACCGTCAATGCGTTACCGATTTTAATTTCCTTAGAGCGGTCCGCGTTACTGCGTTACTGCGTTACCGTTACCAAAATTGAAAGTGCATTACCAGCGTTACCAAAATTTTTACCAAGTTTTTTCCTTCGATCTTTTTCATTTGCACATACATTGTACACCACATTATTCTAAACACTTTTGTATATAAGAACGTTTCCCATAACATTATTAGTTTTCGAGAAAAAATAAATAATAATGTGTGTTCCCGGAAATATAAGAGTCCCCCTTAAAATTCCTAACATCCCAACAAAGTGGTCTATGAATGAATACACGCGACGCCTGCAGAACAGAGCTCAACAATGCCGCGCAACAAATTCGGCGATTGTCGTCTTCGTTTCTTAACTTTTGAAAATGACGGCTTTGAAGTATGAAAAGCCTATTTTTGGGTCCCTGACAGAGCTAGTGCACTAAGCTATAGGATAGGAAAGATCGCCACCCAGGGCAAACCCTGGGTATACAGGCAACCAATTCCAACATCTGGTAACACATTACCAGGCTACACATAGATAATCTGAAAAAGAAACATACGTCTGGCAACGCCGTGCCATCTGACCGAGGCCGGCTGTCCGCCAGCCGGATCGGAGCCATCATAACCATCCCAAAAATCATCTCCGGGGAGAGGGGCTGAAAACTTGGCGGGGAAGGAAGGGTGGGAGGCCGAAGGCCGTGCACTAGCTCTGTCAGGGACCCAAAAATAGGCTTTTCATACTTCAAAGCCGTCATTTTAGTCCCCTTAGAGCTAGTGCACTAAGCTACCTGCCACTTGGAGACGGGGCAAGAGGCCCCGACCCCCGCGGGGAGGCAAAGAGCAACTGCACAAGAACAAAACGATACCACTAGTATACTCACCCGAATCAAGCGGAGACGTCAATGGGAGGCCCGGCGTCCACCACCCCAGCCCCTCCGGTAGGAGGGAGTCCCAGGGCAACACAGGGGAAGTCCACGACGGAGTGGGACAGGTAACGAGCCACGAAGCACGAGGCCGTACTCCACTGTCCCCCTTCCCGTACCCTCTCCAAGGAATGGGTGCGGAGGAAGGCCAGAGACGCAGCAACACCCCGGACGTCATGGGCGCGAGGGGCGTGACCCGGATCCGCCGACTCGATGACGCCCCGGAGCCGGCCGGCAATCCCCCTGGTGGTGAAGGGACGACCAGAGACAGGATCGCGGAACAGGAACTGCAGGTCGCACGCCCAGGGCTCGGAAGCATCCAGGTAACACCGGAGCGCCGAAACCGGGCACAAGGGGTGTGCGGCGTCCCCAGCAGACCAAGCCGGAACGACGACCGGTTGGAGACGGTGGTCCTGCCGCTCGTTCTTACCCAGCACCTTGGGCGAGAGGGCGAGGGAGACAGCGGAGCCGTCCCGCGAGAAGGTCGTCCACTGGGGGAAACGGGTCAGCGCCCTCAGCTGAGAAGCCCGAAACCCCGTAGCCAGGGCCACCAGGAAACAAGGCCTTCTGAAGAAGGCGAGGTCCGGCAGCGTCCGACCCAAACTGGTCGCCCTGCAGGAACCGGAGAACCTTCTCCAGGACCAGAAGGGACCAGGACGACGGGGAGGGGGGTTTTGGTGGAACAAACCCCTCTTCAAACAGGGTCACAGAACGCCGGTCCAGGACCAAACCCCAACCGTATTTGAGGGGGTCAGCCAGGGCCGCAAGGTGAGTGGAGAGAGAGTAGCGGAGGACTCCACGGTCGTGGGCCAGGAAGGAGAGGAAATCCAGGACGACCGATTCAGAGACGTCACGGAGGCCCTTGAGTTTTGAGGAAACGACTGAAAGGCCTTCCAGTGAGACTGATACTGTCTCGTAGAGGACGGGCGAAGAGCCGCCAACATGTCCTCCGCTACCGCGTCCGAGACCGTCCGACGGAGAGAGGTACGGAGAAAACTCCAGGCGTGTAGCTTCAAGGTGGAAAGAAGCCTGGCCGGAGCTCCTCCAACAAAGCGAGGGCCCCTAGAGGAACCGGGGAGGGACACCAGGCCTTCAGTTCGGAGAACCACGGTTGCGCCGGCCAGAGAGGAGCCACCATGGTCACCTTGCCCCTGTAGGAACGCAGTTTGTTGCATACCTTCAGGAGGACACTGGTGCAGGGAGGCGGAAACAGGTAAACATGGCGCCACCTGTTCCAGTCTTCCGTGAGGGCGTCCGGGCCTCCCGCAGCTGTCCGGTCCCCCTCGTCAAAAAGGCCTGTAGTTGGGCAGAGCGGCGGGACGCAAAGAGGTCCACCTCCGGAGTGCCCCAACGCCGACAGAGAGCCGCAAAGCGCTCCGGGTGAAGCTGCCACTCTACCGACGAGCCTGGAAGCGAGACAGTGCGTCGGCCCACACATTCTCCACTCCCGGCAGGAACCTGGCAGACAGATGAAGAGTGGAAACGGGCCGCCAGGCCGAAGATCTGCTCCGAAAGGGAACAACAGAAGGGCGGATCTGGAAGTCCCTTGGCGGGCGAGACAGGTGGACCGCGACCATGTTGTCCAATCTCGAAGCAGAGAGCCGTCCCATCTGGGATCGGGTTCGATCGGAGGAAGAGAAGAGGGACCAGCAGCTCCTTGACGTTGATGTGGAGTCTGCGCTCCACCCCGGACCACCCGCCGAAACCCTGCCGGCCGTCGGAGGATTGGTAGCCCCACCCGACGTCCGACGCATCCGACATCACGAAGACCGTAGGGGGCGGAGGCAGCCACCCCGTCCACGCGGAGAAACCGCCCTCCACCAACCACTCGTCCAGTAGTGTGAGGGCCAGGGGAGGGACGGGCCGGAGCAAGTCGCGGGGCCGCACCGGAACGGCTGTGTTCACACCCGGACAAGGCGACGGAGACGAAGACGGCCCAGGGGAGTGACTTCTGCGGCGAAGTTGAGCGAGCCGAGAAGGGACTCCCAATGCCTCCTTGACAAAAAACGGGACACCGAGGCCCGGAAGAGGCGTTGATGAAGCTTGGCCGCATTTTCCCCCGAGATGCGGACCGCAGCTGAACGGGAGTCCCACTTTCCCTTGTTGACTAGGAACCCCATCTCCCCCGCCACCGCCAAAGCTCGGTCCAGCATGCGAACCGCTTCCTCCTGAGACGGGGCGGACACCAGCCAATCGTCCAAATACATGAGGCAATTGACCCCTGCAGACACCATCCGCTGAGCCATGGTGAGCCGCGTAAAAACCCTCGGAGCGATGGAGAGGCCGAAGGGCAGTCTGGTGAACTGCCACGTGTCTGATCCCACCTGGAAGGCCAGGAAGCGCCGGAACCGAGGATGAATGGGGACATGCCAGTAGGCGTCCTTGAGATCGAGGGACGCCATCCAGTCCCCTTGCCTCAGCCGAAGGCGGACCTGGGCCAAGGTCAGCATACGGAACCGGTGGTTGCGCACAAATCCGTTTAGGCGGCTGAGGTCCAAGATAAGCCGCCCCTTCGAAGAGTCCTTCTTGGGTACGATGAAAATGCGGGAAAGGAAGACCTTTCCCCGCGCCTTCTCCACTACCCCGGAGGAGTGCATGTCCGACACGTGGGCGGCGAGCACTGTGGAGACCGGCGTCCAAGAAGGAGGTCGCCGAAGGGCAAGGCAATCCAGCCAAGGTAGGGCAATCCAGGGCCAAGAAAGACCGTTTCGAACCACCCTGGCGGCCCAACCTCTCTGCGGCCAGGCTGCCCGAAAACCCGGACAGGAGGCCCTGGAAGGAGGCTCAGAAGCGAGAGCGACCCTTGGAGGAAGGCTTGTGGACAGAAAGGCCCGAGACCAGAGCCCCTGAACCCGGAAGGCCCACCCCGACTGGGACGACGAGGATCCTGGGGGCCATCCACACGGGGGTGAGCACTCCTGGACTGCCCCTCCCGACGAGAAGAGCCCCGACGAACACTGCTGGACCCCCTCCCGGAATCCTCGGCCGAGAACGGTCTGGGGGCCGGAGTAGACACCAGAGTGACGGTGGGGGGGATTGAGGCGAGACACTGCTGCAAGGAGGGCTCCGACAAGACCTCCGAATCGAAGGGACTAATCCGGAGAATCTGCTGTCGAGTCAGCTCCGGCAGGCCCCGAAAAGTCTCGCGCCGAAGAGCCAAGCGGGCAGTGACGGCCCTGTCAATGGCAGGGCGGACGTCGGGAGGAGGGAGGCGCCGAATGCATCACAGGCGGTCGACAAAGCCCGACAGACATCCGACCGGGAGGCCGGGAGAGAGAAGAGTGATCCACGGCGAGGGAGGAGAGCCACTCCGCCAGCTGACTGAAAGAAGCAACAGAAGAGGTCAACAGGGAGGCGTGTTGCCGCTCCTGAAAGTCCGGCGAAAAAACTCCTCCTTCACCGGTTGCGCCCGCCACGGGAGGTCCTTGGCAGAAAAACGGGACACCCGGAGGAAATCAGCCATCACACGTGAAAGCCACCAGAGGCCGGGAGAACCGGGATCGGGGCCCAGGACGGAGAAGGACCCCGGTTCACACTGGTGGTACCCGCTCTCCACACTTCGGCAGGGTCCAGGCCGGCCTTCATCCAGGGCAACCGGTCTTGGCCCCCGAGAGAAAGCCACCTGGCATCCTGGCTTCCCTCCACGCACGGGAAGCCATCCTGACCAAACTAGGCTCAGCCAGTAAGGAGGCCAGAGCATCCAAAGCGGCCGCCGAAGAAACCGCAGGCTGCTTCGAGGGAGCGTTCAGGCGAGAGAAAGGAATCCGGCGGTAGAGGAAGGACTCCTGTCCCCCGTCCACCCGGGAGCGACGCACCTCCAAGTCCGGAAACGGGCCCCAGGAGCGTCCTCCAGACGACCGATGGCAACAAGACGCCCGTCAACCGTCTCACAAGCAATCGACGGTGGCATCGGTGCCCAGGTAAACAGGACGGAGGAAGAAGGAGGGAGTCCCAAGGCATCCTCCGCAGCGGGACGAGGGGAAGTGCACCTAGAAGGCACCTCAGAAGAAAAGGCGGAGGAAGGGCCCGGCGGACAGGAAGCCAGGGGGCGGAAGTCCCGAACCGTCGTCGCTTGGGCACGGGTAGGGCAGCATCCTCTTCCCCGTCGGAGCACACCAGGTAGTCATCCTCGACTACCACAGACTCAGAAGGAGACAACGGTGAGAGGGAAGCAGGCGATGGGGACCTGCGACGCCTCTGGGACCCAGAAGTTAAGTGGCCCTCCATTCTTGCCATGAAGGAGTTCACTGAAGACATCCAAGCCGACAACCCCGGAGGCACAGGAGGTGAGGGTGGGGAAGGCCCAGGAGACGCCTGACCAGCCGTAGGAGCCACAGACCCAGCCGGCAAGTCCTCGACCTGGGAGTCGCGGTCATGGTGAGGGACTGAGGAGACCGCCAGATCTTGCTCCACCGTCAGCACGATCGACGCCGAGCTCATGGAAGCAGAGGCAGGGGGTCGGGAGGTGCGAGACGAGGAGGAGATGGACGACTTGGCGAGGCCCAGCCGAGAACCCAGAGACCGGTCCGCCCAGGACAGACGGAAGTGGCTGCGTTGGCGAGACTTCAAAGCCTTCGACCACCACTCCTTGAGGTCAGCATAGGCCTCGCCAGTAAAGCAGGGCACACCCCCCTCCGGGAGGATGAGCCGCAGCCATCCACAGCATACCGGGCAATCGGCGGGACGAAAAAGGTCCGACAGAAGGCACGGGGCGTGCGAGGAGCAGAACTGGTGGCCTCGGGACCTAAAAGACACCGAGCGGCCCTGGGCCTCACAATTGATCCGCTGGAAAAGAAGGGTAAAACAGTGAGGGGGAAAGGGACTAGACGCAACACGAAACACCCCCAAAACCCCCACCTGCATCGCCACACGCACTGCCCCGACCCCCAGGTAAGTGGATGGTCGGGGGAGGGGGGGGGTCGACGTGGCAGCCAGGGACCCGCTCAACTCCCTACCCGGCCCATGGGAGGGTCCGGGCGAGGGAGCGGAGAAGGTTGGGCACCAGCAAGAGCGACGTAACCATCCGCCCATCTCAGCGCACACGTTGCAGGCCAGGGGCGTGGCAGATCAGGTACCTCAAACCCCCCGCACGAGCCCATGGGAGGGTCCGGTGGGGGGGGGGCGTGGCTGGGAGAACTACGTAACCATCCGCCCATCTCAGCTTACACGTGGCAGACCAGGAACCACCGAATCCCCCCGCACCGGCCTATGGGAGGGCCGGGCGGGGGGAGGGGCGTGGCTGGGAGAACTACGTAACCATCCGCCCATCTCAGCTTACACGTGGCAGACCAGGAACCACCGAACCCCCCCGCACCGGCCTATGGGAGGGCCGGGCGGGGGGAGGGGCGTGGCTGGGAGAACTACGTAACCATCCGCCCATCTCAGCTTACACGTGGCAGACCAGGTGTCAGGCCAGGGACGCCCTGGCGGGGAAATAATGCCCAGGGGAGAAAGGGTGAAAGCCGCGCCCTTGGGGCGTAGCTTAACACCACAGACACAGACACCAGCCGAAAATATTTAAGACACAGCTGGCCCCGGCCAGGGATAAAGAAAAACTACACTCATCCCCGTAAAACCTTACAGAAGGATTACGAAGCATGAATGGGTAAAAACTTCACACACACCCACGTAAATACGAAAAAACAGCAGGTGCTTACCATATGGCCTGAATAGAAACAACACGTGTTACAGGAGACGCAGCAGGTGTTGACGTGATGAAGGCAAAAAGAAGAATGATGGCTCCGATCCGGCTGGCGGACAGCCGGCCTCGGTCAGATGGCACGGCGTTGCCAGACGTATGTTTCTTTTTCAGATTATCTATGTGTAGCCTGGTAATGTGTTACCAGATGTTGGAATTGGTTGCCTGTATACCCAGGGTTTGCCCTGGGTGGCGATCTTTCCTATCCTATAGCTTAGTGCACTAGCTCTAAGGGGACCTAAAATTACGATAACGCAAGTGGTAACGCTAAATTTATTTGGTGCATTACTGGTAGTGCATTACTTTGAAAATCTTTGCGTTACCGCGGTACTGCGTTACCGATTTGGTAGTGCATTATGCTGGGGTCACACATTGGCGAATCGGCTGCGCGAATGGCCGCGAAGCCTAAAAATGGCCGATTCTCCGTCCGTTACGATCAAAGCGCCAGGAATTCGCCCACGCATTCGCTTGCCTTCTCCTAGGTTCGAGAGGGTGACGCGCGGTCTGGCGCGCCATTTCAGGGGGTTGCCAGACCGCGCGAAACTTTTGAAAATTTCAAAACTTTCGCCAGTCAGCTTCGGAGAATCGGGTTATGGCGAATTATCGCAGTTGATTCGCGGGAAGGGCGTACGTGATTCGCTATTACCTGCGATAAAATAGCGTCCTATTGCGTTCTATCACCATAGGAACGCACAAAATGGCGATGTTGGCGGGTGTATCTGGCAACTTGCGGGTACTAACGATGTGGCAACAAAAGCATCTTCACGCATGCGCAGCTCGCTCGCCCCAAGTACGAGCGACGGGCGACGCTCTTCTTCTCACCCAGCCACTGCGCTTCACGGACGTTCCATCGCCACCTCATACACGTGCCCCCACCCCATCACCATGGTCAAAATACCCAAGAATGAGAATATAACCACCAAAAGGGGTCTTCTTCAGGAGCCCTCAATTTTAACCTCAACACACTTACAAACGTAAACTAGGTATTATAAACCCAATTAGTCAGTAAAATTTATTTAAAACTAACCATTATTTCATCATCCATAAAAATACAGCCAGCCTTCCCTTAAAGACAAAAAGTATTCATATACATTTATTGAACAGGGAAAAAGAAATATCAATTTCAACCTGTTAGCCAAAATGCCAAAGGCATTTTCCACAGCTCGACGTGCCCTGCTGAGTCTGTAGTTATATATCCTCTCTGGTTTTTGTCAGGTTTCTATTGGGGTATGGCTTCATCTCCAGTTGCGGAGAGAGAAAGCATCATCTCCCACGAGGAAGTAGCTACAGGGTGTGCAGTGGGGGCTCCTGGTATGGTTCTGAAGGGGAAGGTTGGTTTGTTTGTTTTTCAAAATTCTGACAACTTTAGATGTGCAAAGGAACCCCCATCCGACCTGCCCACAGTTTCGAATCCATGAAACATGAACTTGTAGTCAAAATCAACCACAGCAAGCGGATCATTGAGAATATTCTTTTATTTTGTAATAGTGGGACCCACTAAGGCGGATTATTGATGGGAGGGGCTTCCCATTATACCCCCCCGGGGTTTATGGGGAAAACCCCAACGCCATGAAACCCACGGGCAACTTCCTTCCCCTCGGGTTTTCAGGAAATCTGCTGACCTCATCCCCATATGCTCCCTCAATGGTGGGCAGGTCCAGAAAGTGGGAGAGGGGTTTTTGGGAGAACGCGAAGGCATACCGGATTCTTGTTGAATTCCCGGTTGCTAGGAATCTGAGGGTTATTGCAAACGTAGGGCGGGGCTCAATGGCCCCCCCAGAACGTTCTTGATTTTCAATGTGGGGTCGTAACGTTCAAAAATTTGATTGAAAAGGTCAGCATCCAGACGGGTGAAGTTTCAATAGAGTAGGGGATCTTCTTCTCCCATTTTCACCATGAGATTCTATGATTCCAGGGGAGGCAGACGGGTTAGGAAAGGGGTACCCAGACACTTCGGGCTTCCTTCTCTCCTACTTTTTGAGGTGAAACCCAAGCCTGACCAGGGTTCATTAGGGGCTCTTTGATAAAAAAAAAAAGCTTTAACGAATTCGGGCTCCTCCACAATGTCTTCGGTAAAAGATAAGGGGACCCCATAGGGGCAATGCAGCAGCGAAGGGGTATTTTGAGCACTGGGAGCCGGGTTTTAGTGGGCACCCACTTATATACCACCGTCCCCCCACCCACAACGTCCCACGAATGCCACAAATTTATCGCTAGAAACGCAGGGAAATCGCAATGCATCGAGAATCTATTGAAAATTATCGCCCAAATGACAACACATTGTAGGGTTCGCCGACCTTAGATCATCGCGCGGGCTGTGCCCTTCCCTCGAATATATTGGCCTCTCTCCACATTGCGTTGGCAGGGCGAATGAAACCCCGGGGGGTCGAGGGACATGCGATGGGGTTCGTTCAAAATGGCGATTTTTTGTCAAGAGCCTAGCTTCGCCATTCCGGAGGGGAATCCGGAACAATCGGTCATTTTTATTTTGCAGACTTCGCGCAGCCATTCGCCCAAAGTGTGACCCCAGCTTTAGTAAAGCAAATGCAAACGGGAACGCAAAGTGCCCGGGTTTGCTCAGACACAATAGACATACACAGACCCCTGCATCACACACACACTACTGCATGAGGCTAGTGTCTGAGTGACTCACTCCTGCAGCGGCCAGCCAGTGTTCACCTTGACCAAGGGACATAAATCATCTTTCCTTTATTTGACTGCCCCTATAATATTTATGAAGGAGTGAGACATTTTTTTCACAAAAACTCCCCGAAAAATCTTAAAAAGAACAACAATTCCTCCCCTAATTTTTATTAATAGTGATTTCGGAAATCATAAACTTTTAAATTTAGAGATTAAGCATATTTAAAAAATTTGATTTTCTTTCCAGTTTAAAAAATTTAGGCCTGTGTAATTGAGTTTTTTCAAGCTGCCTTAATATCAATACACTGGGTAGTTTATTTTTCGGAGCTAGCATGTTGAGGAAGAGACACTAATTATAAATCTTAAAAAATAATACTTAACGAAAAACAATGGCAATTATGAATGATTTGTTAAATTAAATAATGTTACTTCAAAAAAAACAAAAATTAAATCTTGAGTGGTTTCCCACATACCTTCAAATCTATGTTTTTTTTTCTTCAAATAGGTACAATACATTCAACTTCTTCTTACGTATGGATTCGTCGTGAAAATAAGGTATTACCAAGGTGAAACTAGGGACGGTAAGCTGCGGTAATCCTATTGTCATATTGGTAAGGATCATGAATGATTCATATCCAGCACAGGCTCTTAGCCAAGAGGAGGTGTGCGCCGTAGCAACATGTGATAACCAGTGAATGTTCAAGACTTAGATTTTTACCCTCTGTACAAATAAAAAGTATTGATGGATGAAAAGAGTAACAAGAATTCCCACGAGAGGTCGTTTCTCCAGCAAGTTTGTGGGAGATTTCTGCAAAGTGGCATCACTGGACACCGCGACGTCATGAGTGGCAGCCTCACTGTGCCCTCACATCTACCGGAAAAATGTCGTTCTCAGAATCAGTTTGTGTTTGTTAGCAGTGAGGTGTGGATGGTAGCGACAATCTTCGTAAGTTAAATGTTCTCTTTCTTCCTCGTGTCTTGCTTAGCGTTGTCAATCAGTGCATCACCTCGGCAGACGGACGAGCGGCCACGACAGCCCGGCGAAGGTAAGTGTGTTGCCGCCATTACGTTGTTCATGATTGTATTGTGTATCCTTACACGAGAACCATTCCCGGACAATCTATATATTGGGTCACGTGGTAGTAGTGATCGTCGATGACTTTTTAAATGCGCCAGGGAACAAAAGGCGGCCCTTTGGTAACGCAAGGCCCTGCTGTTCCTCCCAGTGGGCGGAGGGAGCAGCGGGAGTTGCTCGAGCAACCCGAGTGTGTTTTGGGCCGCACATCTCCCCATCATCGGGCGAAAATTTGTGATATTATTTAGGAGGGGAAAAAAAAAGATACAAAAAAAACGTGGCGTAGTCAGATAGAGTACACGAAAAAAAGGGGGGAGGAGGGTGGAGTTTCTATTTTACGAAAAATTGCCTGCGTTAAATTTTCCTACTAAATCTTAAAAAATTTTTTTCCCAAACATTCAATATTTGAAATGGGGGGATATGGGTTTTTTTTTATGCGTTGAAATTTTTCTGCGAGGGGGTTTTAAAGTGTGACCCCAAAAACTGAAATTTTGGGGTTCTGGGCCCCCCCGGGGGAAACACACGTGGGGGGAGGGGAAAATACAGATCCTCCGGCACGTATTGCTTGTTGAGGCGGAGCTTTTCCCGTACATGCACTGCGCTGTGAAAGTTGTACCCTTTTGCCCCAAAACGCCCCTTTATAAACCTTGCTCTCATATGGGTTGTTTTTGTCAAGGGTGCTGTTAGGCCGTGGAACCAGTGGTCAGTTATTTTTTTATTTTTTTCATCTACATTTCTTTTGTCTTGACCCTGAGGGGGAGCTGAAAAGTAGGGCTGTCTAGTTCCCTTGAAATCGTAACAAAAATGGCCCCGACCCTGTCAATAAACTGGGGTTTTACTTAAGCGGGAGTACTGGGGGTTTGTGTATGATATAGTAGATGTGTTAAATAGTGGTGTGGGGATTTTTTTCTACCGGTTTGCTCCTCCTATTTTTTAATCCCCATTCAGGTTCGCTGGGAAAAATCTCACGGGCCTGACTGGCCCTTGTGTGCGCTGGTAGGCAGATAGATTTTTTCCCTTAACCCCTGCAGGTGGCTGGGGGAATGGAGGCGCCCTTTATATATAGGCGGGGTTTGTGGATCAAAAGGGGGTTTTTTGTATTTTGGGGTGTTTTTAGTTGACCACCACCACCCGGAGCGGTATTTGTGCCCCTAACCCCAATACTCACTCACTCACGCCCCCGGAACGCCACTTGTTTTGTGACTGTCCACATTAAAATTTCCCAAAGTGACTTTTTGGGGCTTGTGCCGCGGCCACACGTTAGCCTTTTTAAGGATATCCAGGCAAAGAGACGGGGGGAGGGACAAAAGGAGGGAGGGTGGGGCATTTTTTTTAAACTCCTGAATTTTATGATTTTCTCTCATTCACTGTTATGGGTTTAAGTTTTTAACCCCGTTGAAGTATCGTATTTTTTATTTTAGCAAAAGGGAAAATTTTAAACCCAAAAAAAAGTTTTAAATGTAGCTTTTTTGTTGCCCGGTTTTGAGTCCCCCTTCCCGTTACAAAGACGAGGAAATAATAATTTTGCGATGAAAGACCCTTTCGTGATTAGTTTTTGGGGAAAAAGGGGAAACCCTCCCAATTTTTTGCAGTAGGGGGTCTGATATACTTAATACATTAGCCTGTTAAGAAACAAACATTTTTTTAACAGTTTTTTTTTACATTGCCCCATAAAAATTTAAACCTTTATTGAAACAAGTGTGTATAATTTCTTTTTATTACTGCCCTAGGGGTGGGAATTTTCCCCCCTACAACAGTTTTAAGGGGATTACAGTCTCGTGGGGGGGGAGTTCGGGGTAGACTGCATGAAACTGATTGGGTTTATGTTTTAAGATTAGTTTCCCCAAGTAATTCCAAATAGGGGGGGAGGAAGGAATGAAGTGATAAAAAGGGATAAAAGGTGAGTAACTGAAGGGAAAAAACTAGGGGAAAAGAAAAAAAGGGACAAGAAAATAGGGAAAGTTTAAATGGAGAACAGAACAAGGTATTTATAAAAAGGAAAGAAAGGGAGGAGGACAATAAATACGATGCCCAAAAATTTTAATATACCAAACCAAATAAGTGAAAGAAGGAAATTTAAACAAGAAAAAAAAACACAAAAAGGAGAAATTTGGAAAAACTCTTCACTAAAAATTTTTACCTTGTGTTTGTGTGACGATCCCCAGTGACATCAAAAGATACTATCCTACATGAAGGTCCCCTAGTAAATTCCATGATCTTTAAAATAATAGTATTACCCTTTATCTTACAGACAATAATGTGACTTGGCTTGATTTGATTTACTTTTGGTGTTTTAAATACCAGAAAAGGGAAAGGACAAACCCCTTAAATTTTTTGAAAAAAGCAGTTTTAAACCCTTTTTCTTCGATGGAAATGCGGGATTTTTTAGTTTTCTCCGTTAATTGGATAGCAATTTAACTCTCAAACCCTACCCTCTTCTCATTTAAACTTTTTTCCTAGATGTTTTTCAATGCAGGAGAGGGAAAAAAAGGGGAAAGGGGGAAACTAGAAAAATGGGAAAGGCCCGCAAAAAAATAAAATAAAAAAGGAAAAGATAAAAAGGAAAAAAAATTTTTTCCCACAAAAGGTCTCGAGCCTTGAAAACGTCCACTCCCCTGGCCCTTCTAGGCGTCCCGATGGCCCCCTGCAGCCGTGTCTTGGGGCCCTTGGGGTTTGTCTTTTGGGCCCCCCAGCCCCGTGCCACTTTAAAACCACAGGGGAAAAGTAAAACCCTTTTTTTTGGAGGGCATTGCGGTCATTTGGGGTACAGTTGTGGGGGGTGTAGGGGTGTGTGTGTGTAGGTGTGTGTGTGTGTAGGTGTGTGTGTGTTTAGGTGTGTGTGTGTGGTGTGTGTGTGTGTGTGACTGTGGTGTGTGTGTGTGTGTGTGTGACATTACGTCACACAACTTGCCTCACTTTGAAATGGGTTTTTCAGGGGTGGGGAGGCTGTGTTGAAAGCGGATTCCTGCATTCCTGCATGGAAAATTCGTTTACGTTAACATAAATACAACATAAGATTATTAATATTATTATTATGATAATTATATTGTTATTACTATCATTATTATTGATATAGTTATCATTTCGTTATTATCGCTTTTTGCTTTTATCATCATACATATTATCTTTTTCATCTTTATTATTATTATCATGTTATAGTTACAATTGTCATCGTTAATTTTGGAGGTAGCTTTACTATTGACATCATAATAATTACTCAACGTCCTTTCTAGTTTTGTATTATTATTTTTATTTTATATATATATATATATTATATATATATATAATATATATATATATATATATATATATATATATATATATATATACACACAAACCTTGATTTCCCGGACCTCCATTTCCCGGATATCGGATTTGCCGGACAAAATCCGAGGTCCGGGGATATGTCAGAGTACCAGACAATATAATATATATATATATATATATATATAAAATATATATATATATATATATATATATATATGTATATATGTATATATGTATATATATATATATATATTTTTTTTTTTGACGTTGAAATGCCTGGTCCTGTTCGTAAATTGACAAAGTTGTCCGGCGGTCCGAGCGTCTCCTGTCATCCCTGGTCAGTGTTCGCGCCTCCCGCCAGGTGGCAGCATGCTCAGCGGTCGTATTGTTTACATTTGGGCACACGACACTCACGTTTCACCTACACGGCCTCCGTCAGTCCCCTGACTCCCACTGCCCCTGGTACAGAAACATCTCTTAGACTATTGAACACTTTTCGCTGCCTCCCGCCAGGTGCCAGCATCCTCAGCGGTCGTATTATTTACATTTGGACACACGATACTCACGGTTCACCTGCACGGCCTCCGTTAGTCCCCTGACCCCCACTGCCCCTGGTGCAAGAATGTCTCTTGAGACTATTGAACTCTTTCTGTTGCCTCTCGCCTGGTGGCAGCATGCTCAGCGGTCGTATTGTTTACATTTGGGCACACGACACTCACGGTTCACCTGCACGGCCTCCGTTAGTCCCCTGACCCCCACTGCCCCTGGTGCAGGAACGTCTCTTGAGACTATTGAACACTTTCTGCTGCCTCCCGCCAGGTGGCAGCATGCTCAGCGGACGTAAAAGTCCGCGGCGGGGTAGTTGATATTGGCGGTTGCCGGACAGTAAATACTAGAGTAGGATAAACGTCCGGGGGTGGTAATGGCATCGTTTTTTTTCTCGTTTTTTTTTTCGTTTTTTTTTTCTTTCTTCTGTTTAGAGATAATTCCTGGACTGTTGCAATTCCCGGACTTTTGTGGTTTCCCGGACCAGTGCTCCCCCTATTAGTCCGGGAAAACGAGGTTTGTGTATATATATATATATATATATATATATATATATTTACGTTTGAGATTATAGCGCCTGTAGGCTATTATTTTTTAGTAGATGTTGAGGCGCGTTATAATAATGAGTATGTCATCCTCCACCACCTGTCCCCATCATGTCACAAAATGGAGAGTGAAGGAAGGCCGTAATCAAGACGCTGTACAAGAACCTCTCCGCTGACCGCCTTGTATACTCGATGGCCAAAACGCCTTCAAGGATTAATGAGCACTGGAAAAATAGGAAGCAGAAATATATGACGATAAAAAATGTCACTTCGCAGCCACTTAGTCTTTTGTACATTC
>JACEEZ010022280.1:21274-26274 GCA_016584305.1 Chionoecetes opilio
GAAACACTGACTAACTCAAAAAAAGGGAAACTAAAACAAAATTCATAACAAAACAAAAATATACAAGAAAGGAAAAGGAGGTAGAGATGTAGGTAAAAAATAGAATGAGAGAGAGAGAGAGAGAGAGAAGAGAGAGAGACGAGAGACGAGGGAGGTAAGAAGAGGTGAGAGGAGAGAGAGAGAGAGAGAGAGAGAGAGAGAGAGAGGCGAGGAGAGACGAGAGAGAGAGCGAGGAGAGTGTGTATAGGGGGAACGCGAGGAAGAGAAGGAGGGGCATAGGAGGAGAGACGGATGAGAAGAAGAGGGAGATTTTTCCTGCAATATAACGTAAGGAGGAGTTAGTGGCCGGAGGAGAAAGAGTCTGGCCAGTGGAATACCCGAGAGGAGAGTGATGAGGGAGGAGGAGGAGGAGGAGGTCGTGATGGTGGTGGGAGCGCAGGAAAGTGGAAGAGGAAGAGGGGGGGAGTGGTAGGGAGGAGAAAGAAAAGGCAAGTAAGGAGGAGGAGTTAGGAATGATATGGGAATGCATAGATCGTGGACAAGGGAGGAAAAAGATACAGCTACTACATACTACTACTATATACTATACTACTTACTACTATTACTAATACTATTACTATTACTATTACTACTACTTACTACTACTACTCTACTACTACTACTACTACTAATACTACTACTACTACTACTATACTACTACTACTACTACTACTGATACTACTTACTACTACTACTACTACTATACTACTACTACTGCTAATGAATACTACTACTATTACTACTACTACTACTACTACTACTACTACTATTACTACTACTATTACTATATACTACTATTACTATTACTTTAATAGTACTACTACTACTACTACTACTACTACTACTACTACTTTACTACCCACTATACTATACTATTACTACTACTACTGTACTACTACTACTATTACTATTACCTATTGCTACTACTATACTACTATACTACTACTACTTGGAAAAATATTATTAGATAGAGATATTTCACCTGACCTTGTGTTACTTTTAATGCATTATGTGAGGAAAATCAGTCAGCTAGAGTAAGATGGGGAAAATCTGCGGTTAATTATACTGTTTATTAATCAAGGTTGTCAGGCAAGGAGGCTATTGTCGCCATTCTCTTTGTTCAAAACTTTATATTGATGAAATTATAACTCCTATATCTTTAAAGGACATTGGTTGTAAATATGGATTTATGAGATATGTCAATTTAATGGCTTATGCGATGATCCAATTGTTCTTGCAGATACTCAGGAGACTTTAGGTATATTCTATGTTAGATTAAGGAAAAGTTAGAAAACATTGAATTTATTAATTAATCAAGTAAAGACCGAAATGCTGTAGAATTTTCAAAGGTGAGAAGGAAAAATGAAAGCAATGTTATTGAATCTGTGTGGAGATGAATAGCACGGATGGATAATGACAAGGATTTAGGTTACTGTATTCCAGAAAAATCTGAGTGATGAGGAAGATATAGATTTAAGGTTAGCTAGTTTTTACGCAAAAATTCAATCTTATATAGAAATTTCAAGAATGTTTCCAGTCAGATCTCATGTTTCCTATCAATCATTTTTGCTGTCCAGAGTATGGTCTGGCCTTATGAGACTGTTAGGATGGAAGAAATAAAATCTTGCTAAAGACATTCAGACAGCTTACCACAATGCCCGTAAAAAAAGTGTTTGCTCTGTCACGCTACCACAGTAACCATGAGATGGCTAAACAGACAAGTAATTTGCTGTTCTAACATTATAATGCATTTGTACAGGCAAGATCATTTTAAGAGACTTTTGGCCATCAATAATTCCCTCATTAAAATGGTGTTTGCCCCTTTTTATAAGAACGGATATACGACTGCCGTCAATATTAGTATTATTTAGAGATTTTTATAACATAAATTTGAATAGAATATGTACACTGCAAACCATTAAAAGCTAGGAATGACGTGGGTACAAAATCATGAACCGGCCGTCTGAACCCACTAGGCACCAAACATTAGATTATATAACTGCAGCGTAGTGCTTGTATGTTGAATTTTAGATAATATGTGAATTATTTTAATTTTGAATGATTGTTTTACTCTTTTTAGATGGAATTGAAGTCCTTTGAGCTTCATATTTATTTTTTCTCATTATATAATGTACAGTAAAATTTGAGTTATTTGATAAGTTTCCTTGCATATTAATATATTAGCATCGATTGAATCTTGTATATAGTATATACGGAAAATAAAGGAATGATGATGATGATGATGCCTTACTACTACTGAGTAGGAATGATGATGGGGAATGCATTGATAGTGTACAAGGAGGAAAAAGATACTACTACTACTATACTACTACTACTTACTACTTACTACTACTACTACTAATACTACTATTACTACTACTATTACTACTACTACTACTACTACTACTACTTACTACTACTATTAAATTATACTACTACTATTACTACTATACTACTAATATACACTACTACTACTACTATATATTACTATACTACTACTACTACTACTACTACTACTACTACACTACTAACTTATTACTATTTAATACTAATACTACTACTACTATACTATTACTACTACTACTACTACTATACTACTCCTACTACTACTAATATATACTATTTACTATAACTACTACTACTACTACTATACTACTATTTACTATTACTATTACTATTACTATTACTATACTATTACTATTAACTACTACTGTTACACTACCGTAGATAACACTAAAAGTCGCAAGAAATAAAGTTTCTTTTGTTATTTACAGACGTCTGGTGACGTTAATGTAATTACATTTATAAAATTTCAGATTTCAGGAAAGTTAGAAGGGGCTATCTGGAGAGTCTGTGTCTTTTGTGTCTTCATCTGTATATAGTATGGCTATAAATGAACAAATTACAAAAATAAAACGAGTGGCGAGTTTAAGTAACGAGCTACACTAAGATCGCCAGCTAGTGTTTAAGTTCTGGAGTGTCATCCTGCCGTCGTCGTCGCGCGAAAGAAAAAAAACGAGTAAGTGAAATTAAAAACCGTATATACTTGCAGATACAAAGCATAAAACAACGCTGAAACAGGTTAGATTATACAGTATGATATAAACTATGTGTATCATCTACAGTTGCACATTACAAATCAGTAGTGATGCTATAATTCGTAATACATGGCGGCTGGCGGACATCAGTGCAGGTGCGACTATAGTGTTATCATAGGGTACTACTTCTACTACTAAGAAAGGACATAATGACAGGAAAGCAAAGTCATCTATAAATATCTATCTAATCCATCTATCTATCTGTATCTCAATCATATATATCTCTTATCTATCTTATCTATCTATATCGAACAATATATTTGTTACCTCCTTCCCCCGTACCTCCCCCAGGCAAGGCATTTCTTTTTTATTGAAAGCCTTAAGTCAACCTTATAATATAGCTTATTGTTTTTAATTTATATTTTTATACAAAGTAATAATAATAAGATAATTATTATTATTATATTATTGTATTACTCTTTTTTTCTTCTTTTTGTTTTTCATCTTATTATTAGGTTTGGAAGATTAGTTGTTGCTTGTCAACACACACACACACACCACGCACACGCACACGCACACACAACCACCACACACACACACACACACACACACACACACACACACACACACCACACACAGACACACACACACCAGTCACACACACACACACAGGAAGGACTACTAATCACTTGTTCAGCCGGTGTGTGTCGTGTGGTGCTGTGTGTGGTATGTGTGTGTGTGTTGTGTGTATGTGGTGTGGGTGTTGTGTGTGTGGTGTGGGTGTATGTGTGTGTTGTGTGTGTGTGTGTGTGTATGTGTGTGTGGTGTGTGTGTATGTGTGTGTGTGTGTGTGTGGTGTGATGTGTGTGTGTTGTGTGTGGGTGTGTGTGGTGGTGTGTGTGTGTGTGTGTGTGTTAAAACCATTTAGTATAGAGTAATTGTCTCACTCTAATTCCCAAAAGATTAATTAATTACGGGTGTCAATTAAAGCCGATGAGAGAGAGAGGAGAGGAGGACAGAGAGAGGAGAGAGAGAGAGAGAGATGAGAGAGGTAGGAGAGGGAGGAGAGGAGAGAGAGAGGGAGGAGAGGAGAGAGAGAAGAGAGGAGGGAGAGGGGAATGGGAAGGTGAGTGAGGAGAGGGGGGGGGGGAAGAGAGAGAAAGTTGTATTACTCGTGAAAGAAGTAGTGTAATTTCAAATATTAATAAGTCAATCATTCTCTTCGTTCTTTTCTATTTCTCTTCGCTTCCTCTATCCACGATCTCCTCCTCCTCCTTTATATTTCTTTCCTCCTCCTCTTCATTTTCCTTCATAAAGTTTCTTCTTTAAAATAAACCAATTTTCAAACCAACTTTTTTTCGCCATGCATGTATTTTTTTTTCTCTCCTTTTGTCTCTCTTGGCTTCCTTTATTATTGTCTGTTTTTATAACAAATTCTTTTTTCTTCTTCTTTTCTCTCTCTTCTCCTTCTTCTTCTTCTTTTTTTTTTTCTCTTCTTTTTTTTTTTTGCTTCCCCATTCCTTCCTCACCGACGGACCCAATCGACAGCGCGCGTAATAGCAGGACCCACAACCTACTCAACTGCACATGATATCAGTAAGACTGCAGCTTACTTTTACGACTTTTCATTCCTTCCCTGGACACACAGCACTGTCGACATTCTCGTATCTAGGTCATCACTATCAATGACATTTAGCAGAATCTATCATCACTAACCCCTCTCACGGCAGTCCGGAATTCCGCTACGACCATCAGTGTAGTGTGAGGCACCCCGGCTTCCCACCTGTGATCCCCTTTCTGATGTAATGTCTCATGATGATAGTCGTGGTGAGGTGATCTTGATCTCTCTTTACGCGGGAGTGTGAGTATTAATTCAACTCCGTTGTGTATGAAGTTATCTCCTACACACTTGCCACAACGAGT
>JACEEZ010022280.1:31274-33805 GCA_016584305.1 Chionoecetes opilio
AGTCAATATGGTAGTAGAAGTAGAAGAGTAGTAGTAGTAGTAGTGTAGTTAGTAGTAGTAATAGTAATTAGTAATAGTAATAGTAGTAGTAGTAGTAATAGTAGAGTAATAGTCGTAGTAGTAGTAGTAGTTAGTAGTAGTAATAGTAGTAGTAGTAGTGCCAGTAGTGAGTAGTAGTAGTAGTAGTAGTAGTAGTAGTAGTAGCAGTAGTAGTAGTAGAGTAGTAGTAGTTAGTAGTAGTAAGTCAGTAGTAGTAGTAGTAGTAGTAGTAGTAGTAGTTAGTAGAGTAGTGTAAATAGTAATAGTAATAGTTAGTACGTAATAGTAGTAGTAGTAGTAGTAGTAGTAGTAGTAGTAGTAGTAGCGTATCTTTCCTCCTTGTACACTATCTATGCATTCCCATATCATTCCTAATCCTCCTCCGTATCTTCCTTTTCTTCTCCTCCTCTCTCTCTTTCCACTTTTCCTTCGCTCCCCATACACCATCACGACCTCCTCCTCCTCCTCCTCCCTCATCCACTCTCCTTTTTTTTTATCGGGGTATTCCCTGGCCAGACCTCTTTCTCCTAAGGCCACATAACCTCCTGACGTTCTATGTGCAGGAAAAATCTCCCTCTTCTTTCTTCCGCTCTCTCCTTCCTAGCCATCCTTACGCTTCCTCCGTCCACCTATCCCCAACTCTCTCTCTCTCTCTCCTCTCTCTCTCTCTCTCTCTCTCTTCTCTCTCTCTCTCTCTCTCTCTCTCTACTCTCTCTCTCTCTCTCTCTCTCTCTCTCTCTCTCTCATTCTATTTTTTACCTACATCTCTACCTCCTTTTCTTCTTGATAGTTTTTGTTTTGTTAGAAATTTTGTTTTAGTTTTCCTTTTTTTGAGTTAGTCGAGTTGTTTCGTTAGAATCCAAGTATCTTAATACGACCGAAATAATAGATACTCAGGATAGGCATACAAGTTTTTACGTGAATATACTGTCGTCATCCTCTCTCTACTCTCTCTCTCTCTCTCTCTCTCTCTCTCTCTCTCTCTCTCTCTCTCTCTCTCTCTCTCTCTCTCTCTCTCTCTCTCTCTCTCTCTCTCTCTCTCCTCTCTTCCAACCACGATTGTTCCATCATCTGAGAAAATAATTGGAGAGAGAGAGAAGCGAGAGCGAGAGCGAGAGAGATAGAGGAGAGAGAGAGAGGAAAGAGAGAGGAGAGAGAGAGAAAGAGAGAGGAGAGAAAGAGAGGGAGAGACAGACAGGAGTGAGAGGAGATAGAGAGCGATGAAGCGAGGAGCGAAGCGAGAGCGAGAGAAGAGAGAGTGAGAAGATAGAGAGAGAAGAGAGAGAGAGAGATGAGAGCGAGAGCGAGAGCGAGAGAGAGAGAGCAGAGAGAGGAGATCGAGAACGACTTTTTGGAAGAGAGAGAGAGAGAGAGAGAGAGAGCGAGAGCGAGAGCGAGAGCGAGAGGCGAGATGCTGAGAGGCGAGAAGCGAGAGCGAGAGCGCGAGCGAGTGAAGCCGAGAGCGAGATCGAGAGAGATAGAGAGAGAGAGAGAGAGGACAGAAAGTGAGAGAGATGAGAGAGAGAGAGAGAGAGAGAGGAGAGAGAGAGAGAGAGAGCGAGAGCGAGAGCGAGAGCGAGAGCGAGAGCGAGCGAGAGAGAAGAGGAGGGAGCAGAGGAGGACGAGAGAGAGACGATGAGAGAGGAGAGAAGACGATGAGAGAGAGAGAGAGACGAGAGAGAGAGAGAGAGTGGCGAAGAGCACAGCCACTAAGTTTGAATTTATCTCCTTACTTTCCTCACAAGTTTCCTTTTTGCAACCGACCTTAAAACATTACAAAGGCAACAGAAAAAAATTATCCACATTACGACAACAATGAGTACTTAAATCTATCTCGACTCAAAGAAAAGTATGTCAGTGAAAGACAATAGAGTATGATTATGTATATATGTATGTATGTATGTATGTATGTATGTATGTATGTATGCATGTATGTATGTATGTATGTATGTATTAATGTGTGTATGTATGTATGTATGTATGTATGTATGTATTAATGTGTGTATGTATGTATGTATTAATGTATGTATGTATGTATGTATGTATGTATTAATGTGTGTATGTATGTATGTATTAATGTGTGTATGTATATATGTATGTATGTATGTATGTATTAATGTGTGTATGTATGTATGTATGTATGTATGTATGTATGTATTAATGTGTGTATGTATGTATGTATGTATGTATTAAGTGTGTATGTATATATGTATTAATGTTTTTGTATTAAGTGGTGTATGTATTTTATGTATGTATTAATGTATGTATGTATTATTTTATGTATTTAAATGTATGTATGTATGTATGTAGCCTATGTATGTATGTATAATTTGTATGTATGTATGTATGTATGTAGTATGTATATATGTGTGTATGTATGTATGTATGTAGTATGTATTAATGTGTGTATGTATAGGCGTATGATATCCATATAATAGTACTGGTAGGGTTTGTGAATGAATGTAAGGGCAGGTGAATGTGGTGTGTGTGTG
>JACEEZ010022282.1:0-21563 GCA_016584305.1 Chionoecetes opilio
TGAACAGTCCAGGTATACAGTGGTCTATGACAGTACTTATGATACATGTTTTCGCCTGTACTCCATTTAATTAATTCCGTCTGTGCTCCCTGTCACTTGTGTAGCACTAGCCTTGCCTCAAAATTATCAATACATTCATTGCCACTGTTATGCCATAATTACAAACTAACTAGGGGTCAAGGCAAACAGAAACACAAAGTGATCCAGGTTAACAAAGTATTAATTTTATAAATAGTCCTATTAACTAGTAAACCATACCATAACCACCACCGCTTAACCTAAGAGTGCTAACTTTAAGTTGCTACCCAGCAGGAATACATAGTATACACAGTTAACACAACAGTACAGTTGTGTGAGCTCTACACAAATCCTATATAATAACATAATATATAAAAGGTGGAACAATACTCAAGTGTTGGTGACACGGGGTTACCGCAGGAAGGAGGTCTTCACTTCACGACGTCCAAAACCAGTCTGACTATACACCATGGGTATAGCGTTCATGAACCTTTCTGACACGTCAGCCACCATACGTCATCATCATGACACGTCAGCCACCATACGTCATCATAATGACACGCAGTGGCGTACCGAGGGGGGGGCCATGCGGCCATGTCCCCCCCTTTGCAAAGAATAGATTATAATATATAAATATATTTATAATATATATATATATATATATTATATATAATATATATATATATATATATATATATATATATATATATATATATATATATATATATATATATATATCTTCTATAATAATATAAGCGAAAGTGTGTCTGTCTGTCTGTCTGTGTGTGTGTGTGTGTGTGTGTGTGGTGTGTGTGTGTGTGTGTGTGTGTGGTATAGGTTCCGCCCCCCGTGGCGCAAACACCTCATATGGCACATTTTTAGAATCAGGTTGACCAGGGGAAGGTCATAAGCCCACTTATGAGATGATCCGATCACTTTTTTTTTTTTTTTTAGCAGCCTATTAGCGAGAATTGTGAAAACAAAAGTGGGTTGCGAGAATTGAGGAAGCCTTGATGTAGGGTGATGGGTAATGGGTGAGTGAATGGGTGGGGTGATGGGTAATGGGTGTGGGGTGATGGGTGAGTGAATGGGTGGGGGGTGATGGGTTGGTGGTGATGGGTGAGGGAATAGGTGGGGGGTGATGGGTAATGGGTGAGTGAATGGGTGTGTGGTGATGGGTAATGGGTGAGTGAATGGGTGGGGGGTGATGGGTAATGGGTGAGTGAATGGGTGTGTGGTGATGGGTAATGGGTGAGTGAATGGGTGGGGGTTGAGTGAATGGGTGGGGGGTGATGGGTAATGGGTGAGTGAATGGGTGTGTGGTGATGGGTAATGGGTGAGTGAATGGGTGGGGGGTGATGGGTAATGGGTGAGTGAATGGGTGTGTGGTGATGGGTAATGGGTGAGTGAATGGGTGGGGGGTGATGGGTAATGGGTGAGTGAATGGGTGGGGGGTGATGGGTAATGGGTGAGTGAATGGGTGGAGGGCGATGGGTAATGGGTGAGTGAATGGGTAGGGGGTGATGGGTAATGGGTGGGGGGTGATGGGTAATGGGTGAGTGAATGGGTGTGTGGTGATGGGTAATGGGTGTGTGGTGATGGGTAATGGGTGAGTGAATGGGTGGGGGGTGATGGGTAATGGGTGAGTGAATGGGTGGGGGTGATGGGTAATGGGTGAGTGAATGGGTGGGGGAAATACATACATTTCTACATCCATGATTTCAGGAAAGTTAGAAGGGGCTATCTGGAGAGTCCATGTTTGGTGGGCCGAAGGCCCACCAAACACAGGTGGTGGGCCGAAGCCCACCAATAGCCCTCCGCAGGAGCTAGCCAAAAAGTCCGCCCGGAGGGCGGCTTTGCGGCTAGTATATATATATAGCGGACACACACACACACACAGACACTTTCGCTTATATTATTATAGATTATAAATATATTTATATATTATAATATATATATATAATATTATATATATAATATATATAATATATATATATATATATATATATATATATATATATATATATATATATATATATATATATACTGTATATATTTTATATACTGTTATATATATATATATATATATATATATATATATATATAAAATATATATATTATATATATATATATATATATATATATATATATATATTATATATATATATACTGTATATATATATATAATATATATATATATATATATATATATATATATATATTATATATATAATAATATAAGCGAAAGTGTGTCTGTCTGTCTGTCTGTCTGTCTGTCTGTCTGTCTGTCTGTGTGTGTGTGTGTGTGGTATAGGTTCCGCCCCCGTGGCGCAAACACCTCATATGGCACATTTTTGGAATCAGGTTGACCAGGGGAAGGTCATAAGCCCACTTATGAGATGATCCGATCACTTTTTTTTTTTTTTTTTTTAGCAGCCTATTAGCGAGAATTGTGAAAACAAAAGTGGGTTGCGAGAATTGAGGAAGCCTTGATGTAGGGGGTGGGTGAGGGAATTGGGTAATGGGTGAGTGAATGGGTGGGGTGATGGGTAATGGGTGTGGGGTGATGGGTGAGTGAATGGGTGGGGGTATGATGGGTTGGGGGTGATGGTGATGGGTGAGGGAATAGGTGGGGGGTGATGGGTAATGGGTTAGTGAAATGGTTGTGTGGTGATGGTAATGGGTGAGTGAATGGGTGGGGGGTGATGGGTAATGGGTAAGTGAATGATGTGTGGTGATGGGTAATGGGTGAGTGAATGGGTGGGGGGTGATGGGTAATTGGTGAAAGAATGGTGTGTGTGGTGATGGGTAATGGTGAGTGACATGGGTGGGGGGTGAGTGAATGGGTGGGGGGTGATGGGTAATGGGTGAGTGAATGGGTGTTGGTGATGGGTAATGGTGAGTGAATGGGTGGGGGTGATGGGTAATGGGTGTGAGTGAATGGGTGTGTGGTGATGGGTAAGGGTGAGTGAATGGGTGGGGGGTGATGGGTAATGGGTGAGGAATGGGTGTGGTGTGATGGGTAATGGGTGAGTGAATGGGTGGGGGTGATGGGTAATGGGTGAGTGAATGGGTGGGGGGTGATGGGTAATGGGTGAGTGAATGGGTGTGTGGTGATGGGTAATGGGTGAGTGAATGGGTGGGGGGGTGATGGGTAATGGGTGAAGTGAATGGGTGTGTGGTGATGGGTAATGGGTGAGTGAATGGGTGGGGGGTGATGGGTAATGGGTGAGTGAATGGGTGGGGGATGATGGGTAATGGGTGAGTGAATGGGGGTGGGGATGGGTAATGGTGAGTGAATGGGTGGGGTGTGATGGGTAATGGGTGAGTGAATGGGTGGGGGGTGATGGGTAATGGGTGAGTGAATGGGTGTGTGGTGATAGGTAATGGGTGAGTGAATGGGTGTGTGGTGATGGGTAATGGGTGAGTGAATGGGTGGGGGGTGATGGGTAATGGGTAAGTGAATGGGTGGTGGGGTGATGGGTAATGGGTGAGTGAATGGGTGGGGGGAATACATATATTTCTACATCCATGATTCAGGAAAGTTAGAAGGGGCTATCTGGAGAGTCCATGTTTGGTGGGCGAAAGGCCCACCAAAACAGGTGGTGGGCCGAAGGCCCACCAATAGCCCTCCGCAGGAGCTAGCCAAAAGTCCGCCCGGAGGGCGGCTTGCGGCTAGTATATATATTATCTATAATAATATAAGCGAAGTGTGTCTGTCTGTCTGCTGTCTGTTGTCTGTCTGTCTGTCTGTTGTCGTGTGTGTGTGTGGTGTGTGTGGTGGTATAGGTTCCGCCCCCCGTGGCGCAATCACCCATATGGCACATTTTTGGAACGGGTTGACCAGGGGAAGGTCATAAGCCCACTTTGAGATGATTCGATCACTTTTTTTTTCTTTTTTTTTTAGCAGCCTATTTAGCGATAATTGTGAAAAAAAAGGTGGGTTGCGAGAATTGAGGAAACCTTGATGTAGGGTGATGGTAATGGTGAGTAAATGGGTGGGGTGATGGGTAATGGGTGTGGGGTGATGGGTGAGTGAATGGGTGGGGGTGATGGGTTGGGGGTGATGGGTGATGGGTGAGGGAATATGTGGGGGAGTGATGGGTAATGGTAAATATAAGCGAAAGTGTGTCTGTCTGTCTGTCTGTGTGTGTGTGTGTGTGTGGTGTGTGTGTGGTTGGTATAGGTTCCGCCCCCTGTGGCGCAATCACCTCATATGAAACATTTTTGGAACCGGGTTGACCAGGGGAAGGTTTTAAGCCCTTTTATGAGATGATCCCGATCACTTTTTTTTTTTTTTTTTAGCAGCCTATTGGCGATAATTGTGAAAAAAAAGTGGGTTGCGAGAATTGAGGAAACCTTGATGTAGGGTGATGGGTAATGGCGTGAGTGAATGGGTGGGGTGATGGGTAATGGGTGTGGGGTGATGGGTGAGTGAATGGGTGGGGGTGATGGGTTGGGGGTGATGGGTGATGGGTGAGGGAATAGGTGGGGGTGATGGGTAATGGTAAATATAAGCGAAAGTGTGTCTGTCTGTCTGTCTGTCTGTGTGTGTGTGTGTGTGTGTCTGGTATGGGTTCCGCCCCCCGTGGCGCAATCACCTCATATGGCACATTTTTGAACCGGGTTGACCAGGGGAAGGTTTTAAGCTCAATTATGAGATGGTCCGAGCCCTTTTTTTTTTTTTAGCATGACTCATTAGCGATAATTGGGAAAAAAAAGTGGGTTGCGAGAATGAGGGAAACCTTGATGTAGGGTGATGGGTAAGGGTGATGTGAAGGGTGGGGTGAGGGTAATGGGTGTGGGTGTGATGGGTGAGTGAAGGGTGGGGGTGATGGGTTGGGGGTGATGGGTGATGGTGAGGGAATAGGTGGGGAGGTGAGGGTAATGGTAAATATAAGCGAAAGTGGGTCTGTCTGTCTTGTCTGTCTGTGTGTGTGTGTGTGTGTGTGTGTGGGTGGTGTGTGTGTCTGGGAAGGTTCGCCCCCCGTTGGCGCAATCCACCTCATAGAAAAATTTTTGGCACCGGTTGACCAGGGAAGGTGTTAAGCCCAATTATGAGATGATCGGCGAACTATTTTTTGTTTTTAGCCAGCCTATTAAGCGATTAATTGTGGAAAAAAAGGGGGTGCGAGAATTTGAGGAAACCTTGAGTAGGGTGTAGGGTAATGGGAGGATGGGTGGGGTGATGGGTAATGGGTGTGGGGTGATTTGGAGTGAGTTGAATGGTGTGGGGGGTGATGGGTGAGGGAAGTTTAGGGGGGTGGGGTGATGGGTAATGGGTGAGGAATGGGTGTTGTGTGATGGGTAACGGTTTGTGATGTGAATGGATTGGGGGGGTGATGGGTAAGGGTGAGTGATGGGTGGAGGTGATGATGGGTAATGGGTGAGGTGAATGGTTGGGGGTATGTGAATGGGTTGGCGTTAATTACATACATTTCTACATCCATGATTTCAGGAAAAGTTAGAAGGGCTATGACTGGAAGAGTAGTGTTTGGTGGGCCGAAGGCCCACCAATAGCACTCCGCAGGAAGCTAGCCAAAATAGTCCGCCCGGAGGGGGGCTTTTGCGGCTAGTCAATAAATATATTTATAATATATAAATAATTTATAATATATAAAGATACTTAGAATATATAAAGATATTTATAATAATTATAAATATATTTATAATATTAAATAGACTTTATAATATGATAAATAATATTGTATAAATAGTAATAATATATTTATAATATATAAATAATATATAATCATAGACCACTGTATACCTGGACTGCGCACGAGACAATGTGTTGAATGCGGAGCTGCATAGGGGCTGCGGGGCGCCCGGACAAAGAGATATAGTGGTCTATGGGAATATATGGACTGGTTTATCAGTATAATCATGATATACTGTTTAATCTTCGTAAATGTTGCGTTCTAAATATTATCAAATAAAAAACAGTAAAACACGCTAAAGAAATGCATTACGAGACTGTGAAGAAATTATGCATGAACTTAATTTCACTAACTCTTCGCCCTTTAAAACTTTTTCGAGTCACTTTTATCATGAAGGGTATCAATAGAAGCGCAATTTTATTAGCTTCCATTGCTATATTTTCGTATATCTGATAAAATATTTAGAACCATGCAGAAATAGCGTTAACTAAATAAATAAAATCATCAATCGGGTAATTTTACCGATGGGATGTTTATTTATTTACTTATATTTAGTTTCTGGTAAATGATTGTACCCATGCTAATTAGCGTTGCCTTAAATGATAAACCTCATGAATCGGGAAAAATTATATAAATGATAAAAAAATAAAATGAAAAAGATAAAAAAAAAAACAAATAATAATAAAGCCGTCCATGGACGGTGAGAGGGGTGGGGGTGGGGGGGTCTTACTAACAAAAGCCTTACAATAGGTTATAGGTTAGGTTTTCAGTTAGGTTATGGTAAGATTAGGTTAGTTAGGTTAGTTAGGTCGTCCAGTGACGGGAGTGGGGGGGTGTCTTACTGAACAAACCCTTACAATAGGTACCCCCCCTTATAACATCTCTATCACACTATACACTCACAGGCGTGGGAGGACATGTAACCTTCATGAAAGCGCAGGTGACAACCATGTTGTGAGGGTTTACTCATGCTGTCTCCACGTGCTCGAATTCCTGGCCAAGCAAATGTACACAGTCAGTCCGATGCCACCATGACAAAGAGGACGCCCCATGTGTTGCAACTGGTTGGTTTTTGTGTGTTTTTTACAGCTGGCTTTCTTGCGCTTTCACGTCTTTTTGAAATAGCGATTGCTTGAAAGATAATTTAAGTAACCCTCCTTCTCCTAACACCCGGCCAACCAGTCACCTATCTCCTCGCGTAATTGTCATCAGACAGTCACCTCCTCGCTACGACACTTTCTCCTGATCCACCTTTTTTTTTTACCCACCTCTCTATAATTACCATACGTCAAGCACCTCTTGATAATAACCCTGATTCTCTCAGTAAATGATGTCGCATAGGTGGCGGGCTCTCATCTTCATACTTAGATGAAAGGTGTAATTTTCATGTTATAAAAGAAGCTTTATGAACTAAATTAATGTGAGTGTAAAGTTAGTATAAATGAATGTAGTTTCGCCAGAATAAAATCTAATTTGGCAGCTCGCTTCGCTCGCTGCTTTTTACATAAGACCCGTGGAACCAAGTGTTAAGCAAAAGGTGTATAACTATCCTAAAATTGTCGGATTGGGAAAGCTGAAATTTGACATGCAAGTAGTGCTGTAAAATAAATGGGGTCTGTGCAACAAACATTTTGCGTTAGAACAATACCTTATGAGTAATAGCGTATGGAGATCAGTGGCGTCACCAGGAAAAAAAAATTAGGGGGGTCTTAGCCCCGGGGTGGTGATGGCGAGCCGCAGCGAGCCTATCCAGCTGGGGGAGGGGGGTAATTTTGAGGCCCCAAAGAGGAAGAAAGTGGAATTAAGCTTTAATTACAGACACATAAATTAATAGTATATACCATGCATCATACAATATTAACTAAATTTGATAATATTGAAGAAAATTTTTATTCTGTTATACAAAATAATAAAACTTGCCAGTGTTCTCATCTCCACTAAACAAACACAAAGGACTTGCACCAGATGTTTTGGGTTGTTTGTCAGTAGGTTTTATCTGGATAATGTAAAAAAAAATCTATCTATAAACTTACAATATATTCAAGGTATTTCAATTTATTGCAACAAAAACAGGTAGGTACAGCCATACATTCTATCGGGCTTGCCTGTCTATCTATCTATCTATCTGCTTGCCCTGTCTATCTATCTTCTATAGTTTGCCTGTACTATCGATCTATCTATATGTTTGCCTGTCTATCTATCTATCTAGATATTGCCGGTTGATCTTCTATCTATATGTTTGCCTGTCTATCTATCTATTCTATATGTTTGCATGTCTATCTATCTATCTAGAGTTTGCCTGGTCTATCTATCTATCTATATGTTTGACCTGTCTATCTCTCTATCTATATGTTTGCCTTTCTATCTATCTAATCTATATGTTGCCGTCTATCTACCTCATAGTTGCCTGTGTCAATATCTATCTATCTAATGTTGCCTGTCTATCTATCTATCTAGATGTTTGCCTGTCTATCTATCTATTATATGCTTGCCGTATCTATCTATTCTATCTTGCTTGCTGTATATCTATATGTTTTGCTCTGTCTATCTATCTCTATCTATATGTTTGCTGTCTATCTATAAGTTTGACTGTCATCTATCTATCTATATGCTGGCCTGTCTATCTTCTATCAATCGCTCTTGGCCTGTCTATTATATGTTTGCCTGTCTTATCTACTATCTATATGTTTGCTGTCATATATCTATCTATATGCTTGCCTGTCTATTCTATCGATACTATCTGCTTGCCTGTCTATCATAGTTGCTGTCTATCCTCTACTATTATGGGGTTTGCCTGTCTATCTATATGTTTGCCTGTACTATCTATATATCTACATGTTTGCCTGTATATCTATATGTTTGCCTGTCTATCTATATATCTATCTGATTGCCTATCTATCTATCTATATATCTATCTGCTTGCCTGTCTATCTATCTATCTATCTGTTTGCCTCGTCTACTATATCTATCTGCGTTCGACCTTGTCCAGTCTTCTATCTATATGTGTGAACGTCTATTTAATCTGCTTCCCTGTCTATCTATTATCATATGTTTGCCTTGTCTATCTAATCTATCTATCGTTGCCTGTCTATCTATCTATTCTGCTTGGGCCCCTTTTTGGTTTTTTTCATCTAGCTATCTATCCTGCTGCTGTCATCTATCTATGTGATTACCTGTCTATCTATCTAATCTGCTTGCCTCGTCTTATATATCTATCTTATCTGCTTGGCCGTCATCTATCGCTTGACTGTCTGATCTATCTATTGCTGCCTGTCTATCTACTATCTATCTGCTTGCATGTCTATCTGATCTATCTATATGTTGCTGTTCTATCTATATATTATCTGCTTGCCTGTCTATCTATCTCTATATCTGCTGCTGTCTATCTGCTTGCCTGTCTATCTATCTATCTATTGTTTGGCTTTTATCTATCTGCTTTGCCGTCCTGTCTAACTATCTATCTATCTGCTTGCCTGTCTATCTATCATATATATTCGTTTGCCTTGTCTTCTATCATCTATCTGTTGCTGTCTATCTATCTGTTCTCTCTGCTGTCCTGTCTATCTATCGCGCCTATCTATCTATCTGTCTATTGGTTTGCTGTCTATCTATCTATCTATCTATATGTTTGCCTGTATGTCTATCTATCTATCTATCTGCTTGCTCGTCTATCTATCTGTCTATATGTTTGCATGTCTATCTATCTATCTATCTGCTGCCTGTCGATCTATCTATATATATGCTTGCTGTCTATCTATCTATCTATATGCTTGGCCTTTCATTATCTGTCTATCTGCTTTGCCGGTATATCTATCATCATCGCTTCGCCTGTCGATCGCTTGCCTGTCTATTTATCTGGTCTATCTGCTTGCCGTTCTAATATCTGTCTATTGCTGCCTTGTCGATCTAGCGTATGTCTGATTGCCTGTTATCTATCTGTCTATCTGCTTGACTGTCTACTATCTGTCACCTGTAGCCGGTCTATATATCTATCTATCTGCTTGCCTGTCTATCTATCTATCTCTGTTTGTCTGTATATCTATCTAGTCATCGGCTGACTGTTCTATTCCATCTAGCTATCTGCTGCCTGTCTATCTATCTATCTATATGTTTGCTGTCTATCTATCTGACTTATCTGTCTATTATCGTCTATCTTGTTGCCTATCAATCTATACGTTTGCCTTGTTATCTATCTACTCTATATGTTGGTCCTGTCTATCTATCATCTTATCTGCTTGCCTGTCTATATAATCTATCTATATGTTTGCCTTGTCTATCTACTATCTAGCTGCTTGTCTGTTCTATCTATCTATCTATATGTTTGCCTGTCTATCTATCTGTATATCGTGCTTTAGTCTATATATCTATCTATCTGCTTGCTGTCTATCTATCTATCTATATGTTTGCCTGTCTATCTATCTATCTATATGTTTGCCTGTCTATATATCTATCGCTGCATGTTCTATCTGATCTATCTATATGTTTGCCTGGCATCTATCATAATCTAATCTGCCTTTTACCTATCTAATATCTATCTATATGTTGCCTGTCTATCTATCTATTATCTATCTGCTTGCAGTCTATCTATCAGACTATAATGTTTGCCTGTCTATCAATCTATCTCTATGTTTGCTGTTCTAATTATCTGCTTGCCTGTCTAATCTATTATCTATATGTTGCCTGGAGCTATCTATACTATATTGCTTGCGTCTATTAGTACTATCTATAGTTCTGCCTGTCTATCATTATATGATATGTTTGCCTGTCTATCTAATCTATCTATATGTTTGCCTGTTATCGATCTATTCTATATGTTTGCCTGTTATCTATCTATTATATGTTTGCCTGTCTATACCTATCTATTGCTTGCCTGTCTATCTATATGTTTGCATTGTCTATCTATCTATTATCTGCTTGCCTGTTTTTCTATATGTTTGACTGTCTATCTATATGTTGCCTGTCTATCTAGATGTTGCCTGTTCTATCTAAGCTATCTAATGTTTGACCATGTTATATATATATCTGCTTGCCTCTGTCTATCTATCTATCTATATGTTTGTCTCTGCTATCTATTTATCTATATGTTGCGTCTATCTATCTATCTGCTTGCCTGTCTATCTATCTATCTATTGTTTACCTGTCTATTCTATCTATCTATATGTTTGACTGTCTATCTATCTATCTATATATGTGCCTGTCTATTATTCTAGTACTATATGTTGCCTGTCATCTATCTATCTATATATTTGCCTGTATCTCTATCTCATCTATATGTTTGCCTGTATATCTATCTATCGATATGTTTGACTGTCTTATTATCATCTATATGTTTGCCTGCTATCTATCTATCTATATATTGCCTGTCTATCATCTATCTATATGTTTGCTGGCGTTACGCTATCTATCTATATGTTTGCCTGTCTATCTATTCTTATATATGTTTGCCATGTCTATCTATCTAATATATCTATAGTTTGCCTGTCTATCTATTCTATATGTTTGCCGGTCTATCTATCTATCTATCTATATGTTTGCCTGCTCTATCTATCATCTATATATATGTGTGCTGTCTATCATCTATCTATAGTTTGCCTGGATCTTATCTATATGTTTGCTGTCTATCATCTATCTATAACTGTTTGGCCTGTTCTATCTATCTATCATCTCTATGTTTGCCTGTTATCTATCCTTTATATCTAATCTATCTGCTTGCCTGTCTATCCATCTATCTATATGTTTGCCTGTCTATCTATCTATCTATATATTTTGCCTGTCTATCTATCTATCTATATGTGTGCCTGTCTATCTATCTATATATATGTTTGCCTGTATTATCTATCTATATGTGTGCCTGCTATCTATCTATCTATATATTTGCCTGTCTATCATCTATCTATTATGTTTGCTGTCTATCGATCCATCTATCTGTTGCATGTCTATCTATCTATTATATGCTTGCCTGCTATCTATCTAATCTATATGTTGCCATGTCTATCTTATGTTTGCTGTTATCTATCCTATCTATACGTTTGCCGGTCTATCGATAAGTTTTGGCCTGTATCTATTATTCTATATTGCTTTGCCCGTCGACTATTGTGATCTATCTGCTTGTCTCGTCTATCTATAGTGTGCCGCTAATCTATATATCTATATGTTTGCCTGTTATCTATCATCGATATGCTGCCTGTCTATCTATCTAATCTATCTGCTTGCCTGCTATCTATATGTTTGCTGTCTATCTATCTATCTATATGTTGCCTGTCTATCTATATGTTTGCCTGTCCTATCTATCGATCTACATGTTGCCTGTCTATCGATATGTTTGCCTGTCTATATATCTATCTAGATGCTTGCCTATTATGATCTATTCTATCTGCGGGCCTGTCTATCTAATCTATCTATCTGTTTGCTGTCTATATATCTATCTGCTTGCCTGTCTATCTAGCCTATCTATATGTTTGTTCTGTCTCATCTATTCATCTATCTGCTGCCGTCTATCTATATATCTATATGTTTGGCCTGTCTATCTATCTATCATCTGCTTGCCTGTCTACTATCCTCATCTGCTTTGGGGGGGGCCTGGCTATCTATCTATCTATCTGCCTGCCTGTCTATCTATCATCTGCTTTACCTGTGATCTATCTATACTGCTTGCCTGTCATTATCTATCTATATGTTGCCTGTCTATCTATCTATCTATCTGCTTGCATGTTCTATCTATCTATCATATGGCTTGCCTGTCTACTATCTAGCTATCTGCTGCCCTGTCTATCTATCTATCATCTATATGTTTGCATGTCTATCTAATCTGTCTATCTGCTTGCCTGTCTATCTATATCTATCTGCTTTGCCTGTCCTATCTATCTAATTGCTTGCCGTTATCGATCTATCTATATGTTTGCTCGTTCTATCATATGTATATCTGCTTGCATGTCTATCTATCTATCTATCTGGCTTACCTGTCTATCTATCTGTCTATTCTGATTGCCTTGTTCTACCTATCTATCTATCTGCTATTGCCTCTCTATCGATCTGTGATCTGCTTGCCTGTCTATCTGTTGCCTGTCTATTCATATCGTCTATTGCTTGCTGTCTACTATCTGTCTATCCGTCTTGCCTGTCTATCTATCCCGCTATGCCGGTTTATATATCTTATTGCTTGCAGTCTATCTATCTATCTATCTGTTTGCCTGTCTATCTATCTGCTATCGGACTTGCCTGTCTATATATCATATCTATTGCTGCCTGTCTATTATCTATTTCTTGTGCCTGTCTATTATCTATCTATATGTTTGCCTGTCTATCTACTATCTATCTGCTTGCCTGTCTATCTATCTATCTGCCTTGCCAGGTCTATCATCTATCTTATCTGCTGACGGTCTATCTATGTTTGCTGTTAGCTATCTATCGATATGTTTGCCTATACTAGCTGCTTGCTGTCTTCTATCTATCTATCTATAGTTTGCTGTCGATCTCTCTGCTTGCCTGTCTATCTTGCATCTGCTTAGCCTGTCCTATTCTATCTATCTATTGCTGCGTCTATCTATCATCATCTGCTGGCTGTCAGCTATCTATCTATATTTTGCCGGTCGATATTATCTGCTTGCCTGTCTATCTCCTATCTGCTTGCATGTCTATCTATCTATCTGCTGCCGTCTATCTAATTCTATCTGCTGCCTGTCTATTCTATCTATCTATTAGCTTGCTGTCTATCTATATATCTATTGCTTGCCTGTCTATCTATCTATCTATCTGCTTGCTGTCTATTATCTACTCTATTGCTTATGCCTGGTCGATCGCTTTTTTGTTATCTGCGGCCTGTCTATCTAACTGCTACCCGTCTATCTATATGTTCTTGTTATCTATCTGTGGCATGTTATTTCTATCTATCTATTGTTTGCCTGTCTATCGATCTGTTTTTGCCTGTCTATGATCTATCTATCTGCTTGCCTGTCTAATCGCTTGCCTGTCTATATATCTATCTATCTTGCTTGCCTGTCTAATCATCGTTTGCCTGCTATCTAGCTGTTTGCCTGTCTATATATCTGTTTGCCTGTCTATATATCTATCTATTGCTTGCATGTCTATATGCTTGCCTGTATGATATATTAATCTATCTGCTTGCTGTTCTATCCATTGTTGCCTGTCATCTACTGTTTGCCTGACTATATCTATCCATCTTTTGCCGTCTATTATCTGTTTGCCTCTTGCTGATCTATCATCTATCTGTTTGCCTGTTCCTATCTAGCTATCTATGTGTTTGCCTGTATATATATCTATCATACGTTTGCCTGTATATCTATTTCTGGTTGCCTCTTTCTATCATCTACATCTGTTTGCCGTTCTAATATTGTTTTGCTTGTCTATCAATCTATCTATCTGCTTGCCTGCCTATCTGCGCTCGATAGGGGACCATTTAAAAATTACGTAACTGCTTTTCTATTAATTCTGACGCCCCTCATTCCTTGCCACGCCTGTAACACGTGCCAAGAACCCCTAGATAATTAAATACCACCAGCTAGTACCCCCCCCCACCTAGAATAAGAGGTTTGAATTTTTTCATTATTACAGTAATATAAGTCTAGCCAAAGACTAATTCTTATACGATTGCTACTCGTTGCCCCGCGCCAACCCGCCCAGACAAGTGGAGGCCCCAGTTTTGCATTCCTTGCCTTTAGAAACATCACCCCTATTTACCTTCCTAAGTTTTATCAGTATATAGGATATACGTTATCTTCGTAAACTGTTGTGTCTATAATATTATCAAATTAAAAAAAACAGTTAAAATACATAAGAAATGCCATTATGAGAGAGTGAAGAAATATGCTATGACCCTCAATATTATAAAGAAAGGCCATTATGAGAGAAGTTAAGAAATATGCATGAAATTAATATGCACTAACTTTCGCCATTTAATATGTTGGAGAAAAACATTATAGATGCTAGTGATAGAGAGAAAGCGGATTTTCATAGCTTTCATTGAATCATTTCGTTTTCTTGATAAATGAATTACCACCAGACTAAAATTAGCGTTAACTAAAAAAATAAACATCATCAATCGTATCGGCAAGTAAAAAGTGTTTCATGAATACCGTAGACTATGGCATATCAGATAAATGATACACGTTATCTTCGTGATGTTTGTCTATAAGATATCAAATAAAAAACTGTAACATACCTAAAGAAATTCCATTATGAGACTCTGAAGAAATATGATGAGCTTATATTCACTTAAAATCATCGCAATTTGATATTCTGCGTGAAGGACTGTAGTAACTGCTCGGTGATCGTTGTTGGCGCTTTCACGTTTGGGTTTGGGGTTTCCCTATGGCGCCGCGGGGAATAAACACTGTTAAGATGGACCTATCATGGACTCGGCACCAGTCGGTACAGAGCCACCACTTGTATAGACACCAATCAAAACTGAACATGGCCGTGAGTTGATTCCATCCCTGTCTCCTGGACTCTACTACGATGGGAGACACACTGGCGACGAGGAGTGTTTACGAACCTCAGTGTCGTGATGCCGCACTTGGCCACCTAGGAGTTTGCCGAGAGCAAACAAAGTCTGTTTGGGGCGAATACTGCGAGATGCTTAGAACAGTATTTTCTGGCCAACAAGATTGAAGATGCGGAAGTCAAGAGGGCCGTGTTCCTCTCATCTGTGGGGGAAGCTACGTACAGCACCCTACGATCTTTGTTTGATCTACGATTCGTCCGCCTGAGCTGGCGTCTGGTCCTTTGAAGATAGTGTCCCTAGAAAATTACCGCTGATCATAGTGAGAATTGGTCGTAATTGGCTAGACAAAGGTTACTTTAATTGGACCAACATGCTGCATGGTGAAACGCTGAAAATCACTGACCAAGGAGTAGATATGGATTATAAAGAAGTGTTTAATGAAGAACTTGGACGGTTTACTGGCGGAAAGGCTCATCTGTTCGTTGATAAAGAGGTGAGGCCAAAGTTCTTCAAGGCACGTCCCGTGCCGCTCTCACTCCAGCACAAGGTGGACAAGGAGCTCATTCGGCTGGAAAACGAGGGTGTTATAAAGTCTGTTAAATTTAGTGAATGGGCAGCCCCTCTGGTCGTAGTGCCTAAGCCATCGGGAGACGTACGGCTTTGTGGGGATTTTAAACTTACAGTGAATAAAGTTGCGGCCTTGGAACAGTACCCTCTTCCCAGAGTAGAAGAATTATTTTCGGCGCTCTCAGGATGCTGCATCTTTAGTAAATTAGACATGAGCCATGCTTACAATCAAATTGAGTTAGACGAAGAATCACAGAAATATGTAGTAGTTAACACACCCAGAGGTCTCAAGATGTATACAAGGTTCGCCTTTGGCATCCATTCAGCTGTTGCAATTTTCCAAAAAATGTTGTCAACTCTACTTGCAGGACTTCCTCATGTGACCGTGTTCTTGGATGACGTGGTTGTGGGGGGCAAGGATGGAAAAGAACACGATGCCCTGCTGGAGGAGGTTCTCCGTCGGATGTGTCAGGCTGGTTTACGTCTGAACAAGAAGAAATGCCAACTTAGACTGTCTCAAGTAACTTATCTAGGCCACAAGATTTGTGAACGGGGCGTAGAACCAACAGAAGAGAAGACTGAAGCTATTATGGAAGCTCCCCCACCGGAAGACAGAAAGTCCCTGAAGGCCTGGCTTGGTCTTCTGAATTACTACAGTAAGTTCCTGAAAAATATTGCTACAGTTTTATCTCCCTTGTACCTCCTTCTACGTGACGGTCAACCTTGGGTGTGGGGTAAGGATCAAGTGGATGCTTTTCAGAAAGCTAAGGAGCTTATACTTTCACCTCCCTGTCTGGCCCATTTTGATGTCACCTTGGACACTGTGCTCGCATGTGATGCCAGCCCATACGGTGTTGGATGTGTTCTGTCCCAAATTGACAAGAAAGGTGAGGAGCGTCCCGTTGCATTTTACTCAAGATCTCTCAACGAGACTGAGCGCCGTTATGCCCAGACGGATCGGGAAGGGTTGAGTGTTGTTGTAGGAGTCAAGAAATTTCATTACTACTTGTATGGCCGGCCAATTGTAATCAAAACAGATCATAAGCCTTTGCTTGGGCTGTTTGGGGAAGATAAACTTATTCCACCTGTGGCGTATGTTATCTGCTTACAAGTACAAACTCGTGTATTCTTCTGCTAGGTTACACTGTCATTGTGATGCTCTGAGTCGTTTACCACTTGCACACAGGCCCACTACTGTGCCGATACCGGCTGAAATGCTTCATCTGATGGAATTAATGGATTCGGGACCGATTTCTCAAAGCCAGATTCGGGAGTGGACGAATCGTGATCCTGTGCTGTCATCGGTGTTGCTGTTCGTGCGTGATGGTTGGCCTCGGGACCTCTCCAGCTACCCTTCTGACATTGTTCCTTACAAGAACAGGGAGAGTGAGTTGAGTTTACAAAATGGGTGCATATTCTAGGGCAGCAGAATAGTAATTCCTCCTCAAGGCCGAAATGCTCTGTTGACAGAATTACATGAAGGACATTTCGGAACTTCAAAGATGAAGAGTAGAAGCAGGGCTTATTTTTGGTGGCCTGGACTAGATCGTGATGTGGAAAGGGTGACAAAGAGGTGTAGAGTTTGTCAGGAGCAGAGACCTAAGGATCCCCCTAGTGAACTACGCCCTTGGGCTTGGCCACAGCGTCCATGGAATCGCCTGCATTTAGACTACTGTGGCCCGGTCGAGGGTCAGATGTGGCTTCTTATTGTAGATGCACACAGTAAGTGGCTGGAGGTGCATAAAACGTCATCATCTTCTGCAAATGTAACAATAGAGAAATGTAGAAAATCTATGGCTTATTTTGGAATACCAGACACTGTAGTTTCTGATAATGCAACTTGCTTCACATGCCCTGAATTCCAGGATTTCTGCAGAGCCAACGGCATCGAACACATCACTTCTCCACCTTGGTCTCCGAAGAGCAATGGTCTAGTGGAGAGAGCAGTACAAACATTCAAGCAAGGACTGAGGAAGCAAAAGGGAGGCAGCCTGGATACAAGAGTTTCTAGATTTCTCTTCAATTACAGATCCTGCCCTCACAGCGTGACCGGGGTCAGCCCGGCAGAGTTAATGTTTGGACGCCCCATGAAGACTTCTTTGGATCAGCTGAGGAAGGACAACCAGCGTGATAAGGTGGAGCGTTACCAGTGGAGACAGAAGACTCAGTATGATCAGCATGCCTGCGCGAAGTCATTCACTACGGGTGATTGGGTGTATGTGTCTGCCCTGCCAAGGACCACAGGAGGAGCGAAATGGATGCCTGGGGTAGTAACTGACTGCGACGGATGCTCGTGCTCTGTGAGACTGGAAGATGGGAGGGAATTTAGAAGACACATCGACCACATCAGAGCAAGACCGACTCAAACTCCCGCACTAGTGAGGGATTGGACACCATCTCGGCCGGACCAGACGCCAGCTCAGGCGGACGAATCTTCAATATCAGAGCCACATCTCCAATCAAGAGTCGGGGAAGCAAGGGAATCTGGGCCCTGTAACACAGATCCAAGAACGCCTCTGATCGTTACTGTACCCGCAGAAGCTGTATCATCTCCTGCATCAACGGATGAACAATCTAAACAAGCCGAGGGTCATCCTGCGTTATTGGTGCCTGCACAAGACGACCAGTCTTCTAGACCACCGTTGCGACGCTCGTCTAGAGTTTCTGTCAAGCCTGACAGATATGGATATAATTAGATAACTAATATAATGTAACTAAGGTGGAGGGATGTAGTAACTGCTGGTGATAGATTGTTGGCGCTTCACGTTGCTGGTTTGGGGTTTCACTATTGGCGCCGCGGGGTTAATACACACTGTTAAGATGGACCTATCATGGACTCGGCACCAGTCGGTACCGAGCCACCACTGTATATACACCAATACAACTGAACCTGGCCTGAGCTTATTCCTACCCTGTCTCTCTGGACTCTACTACGCTGGGATACTACAAAGACTTTTTACATGCAACATATCAATAGAAGCGGAATTTAATTAGCTTTCCTTTGCTATATTTCATTTTCTGATAAATTAATTAGAACCATGCATAAATTAGCGTTAACTAAATAAATAGCATCATCCATCGGGTAATTATCCCGATAGATGATGTTTTTTTTTTAGTTAACGCTAATTTATGCATGGTTATGATTCATTTATCAGAAAACGAAATATAGCAATGGAAAGCTAATAAAAATCCGCTTCTTTCTATCGCTAGCATTTAAAATGTTTTCTCGCAAAATATTAAATGGCGATGAGTTCAAGTGAATATTAAGTTCATGCATATTTCTTAACTCTCTCATAATGGCATTTCTTTATTGCTTTTTACTGTTTTTTATTTGATAATATTATAGAACAAACATTTACGAAGATAACGGTATATCATATATACTGATAAACCATAGGAAGGGAAAAGGGAGTGATGTTCGAAAATGGCAGGAATCGCAAAACTGGCCTCCACTGGAAATAGCCCAAAATGAGTAGCAAGTCCAGTATAGAGTAGTCTTTGGTCTAGCCTAAGTGCCCTGTACCTGCAAATTATAATCTTTAGGTTGTTCTAGAAAAAATCTGAAAATGTTATGTAACCCAGCCAGTGGCGTCACCGCGGGGGGGCTAAGGGGGACTTAGCCCCCCCAAGTCAAGGACTCAGCCCCCCAAAAATTGCTGCTAGTAGCCTGCTACCCCAAAACAATAAAAAGGAATATTTATCCAATTTTACATGCCAGAGCAAACCCTTATTTTTTCACACTTTTATAGAAAAATTGGTTTGATGTTTCATTTAAATGTTGAAATATGTTTGCTCTGCGGGAGGCAGGTTAACACAGGATGGGAGGCAGGTTAAGGCAGTGGGAGCCAGGGTAAGGCAGTGGGTGTCAGGGTAACACAGGACGGGAGGCAGGTTAACACAGGATGGGAGGCAGGTTAAGATACATGTACCTGGCAATGAGATAGATAGATAGACAGGCAAACATATAGATAGATAGATAGACAGGCAAACATATAGATAGATAGATAGACAGGCAAGCAGATAGATAGATAGACAGGCAAACATATAGATAGATAGATAGACAGGCAAACATATAGAAAGACAGGCAAGCAGTTAGATAGATAGATAGACAGGCAAACATATAGATAGACAGGCAAGCAGATAGATAGATAGATAGACAGGCAAACATATAGATAGATAGATAGACAGGCAAACATATAGATAGACAGGCAAACATATAGATAGATAGATAGACAGGCAAACATATAGATAGATAGATAGACAGGCAAACATATAGATAGATAGATAGACAGGCAAGCATATAGATAGATAGATAGACAGGCAAACATATAGATAGATAGATAGACAGGCAAGCAGATAGATAGACAGGCAAACATATAGATAGATAGATAGACAGGCAAACATATAGATAGATAGATAGACAGGCAAGCAGATAGATAGATAGATAGACAGGCAAACATATAGATAGATAGATAGACAGGTAAGCAGATAGACAGGTAGATAGACAGGCAAGCAGATAGACAGATAGATAGACAGGCAAGCAGATAGACAGATAGATAGACAGGCAAGCAGATAGACAGGCAAGCAGATAGATAGATAGATAGACCGGCAAGCAGATAGACAGATAGATAGACAGGCAAGCATATAGATAGTTAGATAGACAGGCAAGCAGATAGATAGATAGATAGACAGGCAAGCAGATAGATAGATAGATAGACAGGCAAGCAGATAGACAGATAGATAGACAGGCAAGCATATAGATAGATAGATAGATAGAGGGCAAGCAGATAGATATATAGATAGACAGGCAAGCATATAGATAGATAGATAGACAGGCAAGCGGATAGATAGATAGATAGACAGGCAAGCAGATAGATAGATAGATAGACAGGCAAGCAGATAGATAGATAGATAGACAGGCAAGCAGATAGATAGATAGATAGACAGGCAAGCAGATAGATAGATAGATAGACAGGCAAGCAGATAGATAGATCAAATAGTAGAAGACAAGACAGCAAACATATAGATAGATAGATAGATAGACAGGCCAAAACAGATAGACAGATAGATAGATAGCCAAGCAGATGAGATAGACAGGCAAGCAGATAGACTAGATAGATAGACAGGCAACAGATAGATAGATAGTAGACAGCACACACAATAAAGATGATAGACAGCAAGCAGATAGTAATGATAGTGATAAGCAGCTGCATTAGATAGAAGGAAACAGAAGAAGATAGATGACAGGAAGCAGATAGACTGCAGCAGTTATATGATAGAGGAGGCAAGCGATAGATAGTAGATAGACAGTCGCAGATGACAGTAGTAGACAGGCAAGCCATAGATAGATTGAGAAGGCAAAATAGCGATATTCAGACATACACTACAATAAAGGTGAACAATGCAAGACTCCGTAATGACTAGCCTTGGGATTATACCCATGTGGCATTGAAAGAAAGAAAAAGAGGGTGCTGTCAGGACGTACGCAGTGCTACTGTCTACCCTTGCAGCACGTCTCAGTATGATGGGAGCGTGAGGGTAGACTATGTACTGTACGACCTCCTTGACTATGTATAATCACCTGTGCACTGTGCGCTCGTACCTTTGGGAAGGGGAATAGGCGCTTTATATTCAGATAGATATCTGATAGAGAAGAGAGAGAAAGTCATAGTCTACCTAGTACAGTAAGTCGCCACCTCTGATGTCGCAGCCGCATATATTACGATTATAGCATCACTACTGATTTTAGTGCCACTGAACTGGTTTTATATCATGACTGTATATCTACCGTTCAACGTTTTTTTATGCTTTGTATCTGCAAGTATAGACGTTCAAATTTCACTACTCTGGGTTTTTTT